>CM056821.1:33256951-33274451 GCA_029853015.1 Chelidonichthys spinosus | reverse complement strand
CACACACACACACACACTCACACACACTCAGAAATGGTTAATAAAGGCAGAAATACATGTGAAATGAAAGTAAAGCATAATATAATCATTAATAATAGGCTGGACTCTGACTTGGCCTGGGATTCTGGAAACACGGGGTGTGTCCCATTTCTCTTCTCAGGCAAAAACAATCACCGCATCAAACTCCAGATGCGGTTGTGGACAGATCAAGGTCCAAGTGAAGACTGTTTGTGTGCCATCTTGGTTTTTTGATGATTGTTTGTATTGTTAAATGTCATCCAACGACCATGAAATGAAGTCCTTGGTTGTCGAATTATTACAACTAGATGGCGCTGTCACGAAAAACTATAGGGTCCTTCAACTGTGGTCCTAAAACTGAAGTTTCCTCTGTTGCAGGACTACAGGTCTGGATGTGAAAAGTGAAGCCAACGCTGAGGTGCCTTAAAGTCGCATTCTTTCTAATGGCCATCAGGGGGCGAGTCCATAGAAGTCGACCAACGCATTACAATTAATTTGTTAAATAGTCCCAAGATTGGAATCTGACCATTTGTGTATGCAGACACACATTTTCGCATCGCTCAGCATAAACATAAAAAACATGCATTTCAGTTGGAAGTATCGTTCGTGCCTTCAGCAGTTTTCGTCATCATACTACAAAACAAAAGTTAGGTTTGGCACCTTGGTTAGATTTAGGAAAAACTACGTTTGGGCTTAAAACAGTTGCGTCCAGTTAGGGAAAGACAACTTAAAGTTCCAGTCGGCAACATTTCTTTGATCATATTCCCTGAAGCCGACACTACGCTCCGATAGAACAACATAAATCATCCGGTTTTAGAAAACGTGCACGTAGAGCCTGTTGTTTTAAAATATCAACAAATCCCGGATCATCCTGTCCAATCAGCACCCAGGGCTGTGTTCGTGCACACACAGAGCCCCTCCCCCCTCAGGTCGTGCCACTATCACAGGGGGGAGGCGGAGGGAAGTAGCAACAAGCTTCCAATTCCTGGTTAAAAACCCAAACGAGGAGGTCCAAAACAACCAAGGAGAAGAAAACACCGGTGGAAAAGAAGGAAAAAAGAAAGATGGCGACGGTGCCCGTGATAAAACCAGAGTCAACATCTGACCCGCGTTTCAAAGGTGGCGTGATCTAAGGGAGTTCAAAGGGCACGAAGTCCAGGGGGAGGACCCAACTGATATTGGCCAATTTCCACTGGCGTTGCTTTCATGGTCAGCAATATGAAAAAAAATGGACAATTTGTGGCGCTCATTGACTTTTTCCTAGAGAAACGTCTGTTTCATGTCACGATACCAGACGAAGCACTTGACTCCAACTCCCTGGAGTGGGTCTATCCACGGGTCTGGACCCAGACCAGGAAGTCCTGCTGCTCCATCACCCCCCGAGGTCAAATATCTGGCTCTTCAGCTGCTTAATGCTCCACTACGATCACCAGCTCCAGCCTGCTGTTGGCAGCGGACCAGCAGTGTACGTGGGCTGTAAGAGTCTTCTCCACGGCGGCAGAAGGGAAACAAAGAGCTGAAAGACGTTAAAGTGTCGTTTGTGATGGCATGTGAGCCGGACGTGAAATATTAAACTAATGTGCATCCAATGCTGAGTGCAAACAAAGCACCTCTGAAACTGTAGCGCGTGCATTTTGTAGATTCTGGTATCCGGACTGTATGAATGTCAATATATATATATATAAAAAACCTGTTATAGCCTTCATGTAAAAACACAAAGCAGAGTAGAGTCTCCATTCAATCAGAGCAGCATCACTTATTCATGAGCGCTCCGTCGGCTGGATCGATGCCTCTGTAATGTGGACTGATACGAGCCCCCTGGTCGCGGGCCGAGTGGATTTCACCGACTGCAGGAGGCACTTTCCTGGATCAAACCCTGGACCAACCCCCCCCGGCACACTGGAGAAGATCTCAGGGAGCCGGTGAACCGGGCTTCAGGTGTAACATCTGTAAAGACTGTTTCCATTACTGGGGTCAATCAAGAACGTCCCAAAATGTACACCAGGTAAATGAAACAATATCTCAGAACCTTGATATGCTTTCGAGGAACCCACCGTTGTTGTATGTTAGGGGGGCTGGCTTAATTGTTCCCAAATATTTTCTTTATTTTCTTTTTTAGGGTATACATAGAGCATGATAGTCTGTAGAAATAATATTTAGACAGAAGCATTTCTGTAAAGCATATTTGTCTTTTTGTTTTTGATTTTACAGACACTGTATCCTCATTCAGCCTGAATAAATACTGAACAGATACATACAAAACACAGTTATTTGTGTAAATTTCACTGTGACCTTTAAAACCAGCCTTGGTTTATTCTACTTTATGACAGAAACACACTGTGATTGAACCAATCTACAGGACAGTAACTGGTGTAATTAAAGTACACTCTTTAGACCTGCAGTTTATCTAATGGAGAGAGAATTAAATCACTTTAAGACACATTTACATCATCAGGTTCTGAGCATGCAGCTTTAATGTGTCTAAAAGTTAACATGACAGGAACTCTTATTCAACAGAAGACAATGTGTGTTGCTTTAACTTGTTCCTCGACTTCTTCCCTGGTTGTCGTTCTAATACAGCACTAAAAAGAGTCTTTAAATCCTAGTGATCCAAATGGATTGTGAGGTGAGTTTTGAGACATTAAAATGACAGAAAGGGGTTCGTTTTTATGAATCAAACCACCGTTGTAAAAGTCAAAGTGAAGAGAGAGACAGGAATGAAACGGTGATTTTAATTTGCATTAGTTGTATGAATCCTTTCAACCAGAGTTCAGACAGTTTAGATCCGGTGTCTTTACTGTTTGTTTTTTTATTTTATTTTATTTTTGGATCGATGTGGTTGTTTGCCAGAACATGTGGTGTTACCATCCTGCTGCTGGGCTGCGTGATAATGTGAAGAACATTAAATATTCAGCTCAGAGGAAGTGGAGTGTCACTACATTATCTGAGATGTCAGTCATTTATTGATGACTTTGCTTTATCTGGTCTATCAGAGCTGAGAGGTCTCACACACACACACACACACACACACACCCCAAACCACTGGGAGTAATATTATTTGTCTGATAGATGTAGACTATTTGTATCATGAATTATAGATTCCCCCAAAATGTCATCCACGCCGTGTGATGACATCACCTTGACAGATGAGTCCTCTCAGCCGCTGGAAGTTTGAACTGGGAAATTCAAAGGCTGTTCAATCGATAGTGAAGCTTTTTAAAACGCCTGCTTGTTTCCGAACTGTTCATTAGACCAGAGTCTGTCTCGTAAAACCCCCGGGAATAATCCGTTTGTAGTTTGGTATCTTCCGCAGACTCGATTTAAAAGCTCCCCATGAAATGTGCTTTGATGATTAAAGTTGAGCAACGGGCGTCTGATGAAATTAAAACAACATATATTAGCACACAGAAATAATAATAATAACTACAACAACAACAACAGGTGCATGAATATAACGCACAACTGGCTCAACCTCCCATCTAAAGACATAAAGACCTTAAAAACACTTCATTCAACAAGCAGCACTGGAGTCAAAGTCATCGTAAAAGACATGGCAGAGAAACCTGGCACAAAAAAACAAACATGGCAGTGATCACTCTGGGACAATATGATCATTTAATCACCCAAAAAAATGGATATTATCCCGATAATGTTGCTTGAAATGCAAAAGAGCAGAAAAAGAAAACATTCTGGAATCACTTCACATGATATTTTGTTGAGAAACAAATACTTTTGGCAGAAAAACATCTCATTTGAAACTATAAATCAGGTGTAAAGGAGGTGATGATTTCAAAGTTTCATGATTACCCCAAGCAAAATATTTGATATTCACGATATCATCCTCATCCAATCCATTATTATAACATATGTTTAAAATAACTCATAACAATGTGAAATCACTTAACACGATCCAAGACAAAGTCCCGTATCGTCCCAGTTACATATTCAGTGTGTGTACTGGTAGTTCTGTTAGCTGTTAGCTGTTAGCCAAACACACATGTGTCTGGGTGTAGCGATGTCTCCCTAGCGCCCCCTACCTGCCGTCGGCCAGTCAACAGTAGTGAGTGAGGAATCAGCCGACAGTCAATGGCAGGATGTGAAACAAGAAATGTGTTAAAATATTCCTGGGTTTGCTGCAGCAGAATGTGTGATTAGCCGTGGACAGACACGGAGGTGCACACCCGCTCACGCACGTGTCCGGTTGCATGCTCCTCCCCCGGCGGAGATGACGACGATAATAACAATAACTCACTTTGTGAATGAAAGAGCACTCTCCGGCTGCTCTGCTCCTCTTTGCTCTTTCTTTTTTGGGAGATGGAAATCTGTCAATGGACGTGTAAGAGGATGTCTCTCTGCCATTAACCTGAAACAACCCCCCCCCCACTCCACTATCCCTCCCTCCATTCAGACCCAGAGAGGACCAGAGAGGAAGCTGCTGCCCCCCCTCGGGGATTCGGCATCATAATTATATAGGAGGGGAAAACAGCCGGCCGTCTGTTAGAGCCGGAGCTGCAGGCGTGTCACACATGTCGGCTAATGTGCAGCGAACAACTGGTCGTAACACGGATGTGGACGTCTGACACCGTCTGGAAGGTAGGATCACCTCCTCAGATACAGCTGGAGATAGTACTTTGATCAGTTTAGTATTGTCTGATACCATCAAACTACTGCCGATAACAATATATAACTATCTTGAGAGTTTAACCAAACCAAATCGTCTGGACGGAGCATGAAGAGTCTCTGTTTGGTCCATTTTCCTCTGCATGCTGCTTTTGTGAACTCTGCGGTCTTAATTTGATTTCTTGCAACCTGAGATGATCGGAAGAGAAATCTCCACATGAGCCTGTGAGTCCTGGACCCAAGTATTAGATAGCAGTCCTGAAAACACAGATTTAGAAAAAACTTCTTGAAGGGTTTTTGTTATTTTGTCAGGGTGTAGCTGGATCCGATAAATGTGTGAAGAATAAGAGTAAAGAATCCAACGTGGCTCTGAACAGATAGATTTCATCACAGATTTGGAGACCATTAAGGTCCCAACTCCAACTAAAGAGAAAGAAAAACATTTGATCATTGTGAGCTAGTGGGACAATGTTGTCTTTCCTTTTGATAATAGGCCGAATGAAGAGTTAATGATGATGAGTCATGGTCCTATAATCCTGTTAAGCGTCTGTGTTTGACTCCACAGAGCAAGGAGAGGAAGCCGCCATGTCAGAGAAGAAGCCACGAGGCTCGGACACACGTCCCAAATGTGGCCTCCGCAGCTGGAGCGCCGACAGCTACGTCTGGCGGGGGAAGAAACGCTCCCGGAGCTCTCGCAACGGGTCGAGTCCCGGCGGGCTGGAGGCAGAGGCGGCGGAGGAGCTGGGCGTGCGGTCCACATCCTGTCCGAGGCGGCGCAGGGAGAGAAAGTGTAGCTGCGGCAGCCTCGGGGAGGCGTTGACGTCCGCAGACATCGACGTGGTGTGTCGGAAGGCCTTGTCGCGGCGCTCCCTGCGGCAGAAGTTTCAGGACGCCGTGGGCCAGTGCTTCCCCCTGCGCTCCCACCACCACCACCACCATCACCACCACCCGCCGGGATCCTCACGGCCCTTCTCAGTGCTCTTCTGGTCCAAGCGGAAGATCCATGTCTCAGAGCTCATGCAGGACAAGTGTCCCTTCTCGCCCAAATCTGAACTGGCCCGATGTTGGCACCTCATAAAAAATCACGCCACCCACTCGAGTGCCCTCAAGGACATGGAGGCCCCCCTCAGACCCAACGTCTCGTCCTCTTCAACCTCCCCGCCACAGACCCCTCTCTCCTGGGAGGACATCTGCTGCTCTCCGGGGCCTGGAGGCACCAGTCTGGAGGACTGGGACCCCTCTTGTCCCCACGGGGGGGCAGAGGGCAGCTGTGGCCACACTGACTACATCCTGGTCCCGGATCTGCTCCAGATTAACAACAGCTCCTGTTACTGGGGCGTGCTGAACCGCTTCGAGGCGGAGGAGCTGCTGGAGGGCAAACCAGAGGGGACCTTCCTGCTGCGAGACTCGGCCCAGGACGAGTTCCTCTTCTCGGTCAGCTTCCGCCGCTACAGCCGCTCGCTGCACGCCCGCATCGAGCAGAACGACAAGCGCTTCAGCTTCGATGTGAGAGACCCGTGCATGTACCGGGATCCCAGCGTGACTGGACTACTGAGACACTACAGCGACCCGGCCACCTGCCTCTTCTTTGAGCCGCTCCTGTCCCGGCCGTTACCCCGGACCTTCCCGTTCACCCTGCAGCACCTGTGCAGGGCCGCGATCTGCAGCCTCACCACGTACCAGGGCATCGACAACCTGCTGCTGCCCCCTCAGCTCAGGGACTACCTCCGACAGTACCACATCAAGTGTGACGGGGCCTGCGCTGTGTGACAGTCCGAAGCAGGCCTCGGATCGGACAAGCAAAGACAACAAGATTATTAGCATCGAATTCCAGGTAGCTTTGCTGGTTTGACCTTTGAGGTCCGAAAGGTGATTAATTTAAGGTAAACCAGACCTACAAAGCCTTCTCTGCAGGTCTGAATCCACAAACTGTAGGAAAACATGGACGTTATGTGTCTTCCTTCAGAACTAGGATGGTTTGAAGCCCTGGATAAAGACTTTCTGGAGCCAAGTTAAGACTTGTATACTTGCCTTAATACCCTTAATGAACGATTCTCACCAAGACATTTGACTTTAACCCTCACCTTTTTTGTGGAATATTGACTCTTGAAGTCGGAGCATTTCGCCACCTTTGAGTTGAGTTGTGCGGGGTATCTAGTATCTGTAGTCGCCACTAGAGGAGCTGCACCTTTCATGGTTTCCTGGCTGGAGACCAAACCTCCGGTCTTGTAAACATAGAAACAGAATAGGAGTAGAAGGGACATTAAACCGGTTCAAATCAGCGTAGCAGGATGCTCAGATTTCTGTGTGGTTCTGACTCACGGGAAGTTAGAATCAGTGAGGTTTCTATCAGTGGAGTCGTATTGTTACGTGGAGAGACGGAGTAAATAAGTACAATTTAACAACTTAATCACACTCTTGGCACAGCGCAGGAAAGCATACAGTTATGATGGCTAGTTAGCCAATAGACAGCTGGCTTGCTTATTCCACCATGCTTTAATGCTACACTGGTTACAGGAAAGCTGAGCAGCCGGCTCGTGGATATGCAGAGTCCCACACTCCCTGCTAACGACAAGCTAACTAGCTAACTAACTAGCCAGACTTCCATCTCTTCCACTGTCTATGGCCTCACTGATGCTGTCACCATAGCAACTAGCAACAATCCCCAACTTTTTTTTCTATGTCTGCTCTACTCCTGTTCTATTTCTATGCATGTACCTTATTATAATAAAAATGTGATGCTTTACTTTTCTCCAGGGACTCAAACAGCATCCGGTAAAACATTATTGACTTTCTAACTGAACGGTGTTTTTTCGACCTCTGGCCTTGTTCGGGTGAAGTAAACCCTGTTGGTCTAACTAATCAAACCAGAGGTCGTGAACCTCATTTACCTGCAAACTGAAGGTCAGAGGACTTCATCAGAGTTTACCCTGTAAATCAATGTGTGTGAGAGGAAGATAGAGGAGATAGACACTTCAAATACCATCAACACGTGGGACCACTCCATGCCTTTCAACAGCTGTATTCTCCTCAGCAGCCACAAGATGGCGGCACAACTGCTCTGATGGGAAGTCTTCTTCAGTCCTCGTCTGAGCTGAACCCTCCTCCGTTTATGTAAATGAATATTATCATTTAATAACATGTTGAACCTCTTCACAAGTACTGTTATTGGAAAACAACTCTTTACATGTTGGAGTTCTGGAGGTCTCAGAGACCTGTAACCTAAAGAAAAACATGCAAATACAAACTTCACTAATTTGACGGCTCATTTAGAAGAAAACACAACCAAATACAGAAATTCTGGTCACACAGAACTCAGTGGAACAGATTTTTTGGTTTTCATGTATATTTGCTGTTAAAGAGCATCTGGTCGGCTCCTTTTCTTGGTTCACACTTGTGTTTCAGGTTCCTATTAGAACATATTCACATGCTTTAATGATCAAAAAACACTTCTTGAACCAGCCTCTTGTTCTTCAGCTCCTCTTCCTCTAGGCGTCCAGACGAAGGACATTTACGTTTCCACGCTCAGTGTGGGCGGGGCTAACTATGATGGAGGAGAGTAACGCCATTTGGACATGGACTTTAGGTTTTAACACAGATATTTTACATATAAATTACTATGAAAACCAAAAGAACTGGAAGAATCAGAAAAGCCTAATGCGTCCTCTTTAGTCCTCTTTAGTCCTCTACAGTCCTCTACAGTCCACTACGGCACCAAGAAGTATTCTACAAAGTAAATGAATCATGAGTGGAGGCATATATGTTGTATTTGCCACCGATGCAAACCAATAAACAGCAGCGACTGCGTCTCAGGTGTGTTTGTGTCCATTCTCACCCATCATGGAGTCACAGACAGTCAGACAGACAGGCTAATGGTTTTGAAGTGTCACTCTGTGAACGCTTCATCCTGCTCTCCGGAAAGGACACCTCTAAATGCCAAGCGCCTCAGCGGAGCAAAGGGAGGAGATAAGGACATGAAGAGGACTGTTTCTCCATCATAAGTGGGAGGAATTCAAATTAGTTCTATTTTTTTTTCAACTGATTCACAAGTAGAGATGTTAAAAAAAAAGGTGACAAACCTGCATGAAGCTTCATCATACGGCCATTAGCTTCTCAGGGAAGTGTCATGTTACTTCTACATGATCAGGTTATTAGATGTTGGGAATCAAGTTATTTATTTTTATATGCACAGTTACAATTCAGTTCTTAGGTCTCAGGCTCCCTCCAACTGTCTTCATATCAAAAACCACCAGAATAAATATTTAAAAATAAATTAAATTTGATAAATCTAAGAGGTAAGAGTGCAACAGTATAAATATATAGGATCAAATATAATATAAAATATGGTTTATATGAATAATAAAATGAGTCATGACTGGATTCTGCACCGACTCTGAGATCTAAGTATATATATATTATTTTATTTGTTCATTTAGGGACAGTGCATATGGATCATTATGCATTTCAGTATAAATACACAATGTAAGTACGCTAGAGTTAGCACAGTGGCTAGATTTCATCTATTGTCCCGAGGCAGATAGCATTTAAAAGTATAAATGCGGGTCCAGCTGATGAACCACAGACCAAATCTATCTCTGACTGTCTCCATGTGAATGGACAGAGTTCAGGAGCCTCGTCTATTGATTTCCCTGACCCTCACGCATGAAATATTAATGTTTCCTTGTTCCATCCAGTTAGCCAGCATCGTCTTTCAGCGGCTCCAGAGGAGAAGCGTCTGTTACATCAGAGACACTTTTACATTTACAGATGATTATGACATGAAACCGCATCGCTCATTTGTGTGGTCTTGAACACACTCTTGTTTCTGTTAGATTACATTACGCGTTCACGCTCTGATTCTTACACGCTGTTCCATGTGACCTCAGCTGTCTGACAACGGAGCACTTCCTGTTGCACTAATCAAATTCTCCCCTGGGACTCAGCCAATGGCAGGTTGCTTTATAAGATATGGATTTATTTATAGCATCTCTATCCATGTATTTGCACATAAATAGAAATAGCAGCCAAGAATAAGGACAGCACATCTATAACAATAAATACAAAAAATAAAGGGCAGGTTATGTATGCAAGAAGTGAAAAAATGAATGTTCATATATAACATTATATAAAATATATAAAAAGAATCAATGACCAACAATAAAATAAAACATCTATTGTAAACAATATATACACATACTATTGACAGCTCTGTAAATGGGCCATTCTTCATAATGCATACTTTATATTTTGGTACTTTAAGTATATTTAATACTTTTTGAACTCAGCTAAGGAATTGATTAACAAACTTTTTACAATATAAGTATTATTTACTTTAAGTAGTATTACTACTTTTTACCCTTAGTAGAGATCTCTACGTATTAATTATTAAACTTTTTTATTTTTTTATAATTTATTTTTTTATTCCAGTCAAGGCCCAAATAAATAATAAAAACACACATTACATAAAAATATTACAATACAAGGAATGATGAATAAGTATTCCTGCTTTTCCCTCATTAGAGCTCTCAGTGCTGAATATCACGCTGCGTGGCTCCAACGTGAGGCGCTGCGTCATGACGTAGCTGGCGGGAGTCGTGACGCTGCGCTTCCTTGTTGTTCACGCAGCGCGGGAGATTCGGGAGAAGAAGAGGAGAAGACGAGAGAAGAAGAGGCAGCCGGCGAAGCGGTAAGTCGTCTACCGACTCGCTCATAACTCACGTTAGAAAACGTCATGTAGTCCGAGTTCAACGTGTCACGTGAGAAACACCGGTTAGTGACGCGACCGTTGACGTTAAAACACCGTAAGTTAGCTAACGCTACGTTGTTGTTAGCTTCTCTCCCCGGCGTGCTAGCCGTAGTTAACCGGCAATGGGAGAGATGCAGGGCCGCTACGGTGCTGGAAAAGTGCTTGGATTCAGAATAAAGTGCTTGAAAGGTCTTGAAATGTGTGTTGTATGTGATGACATCTATGATAGAACAGAGGAAAGAAGATCTCCATATCTGAGGGACTGAAAACAGCATTTCCTGACATTTCTTTATGAAAAATGACTTTTGATGATGAACAGATGATGAAAATAGTTGGTGATTATATTTCTGTGGATCTGTTAGTGGAATTAGTTTTCCTTTCATTTGTGGTCCTTCTGTAAAAAGCTGTCTCCAAACATCATGTTGGTTGTTTAGAGGACAATAACATCTCATTTAATGTGATGAACAAGTGACAGAATAAGTAGACTGAATACTGACCATTGGATTGGTACAAAGATGGAGTTTACCACAGCTGGAAGGGGCTGGAAAAGCATGGAAATGCACCTGGAAGTGCTTGGAAAGTGCTTGGATTTGACTTTGGAGAAGGTGTAGGAACCCTGGAGATAATCACTTGTGTGTGTGTGTGTGTGTGTGTGTGCGTGCGCGTGCCTGACAGTCTGGTGGTTTTGTGAAGATGCCTTGTGAGAGGAAGCCGATGCGCTACGGTCACTCGGAGGGACACACCGAGGTCTGCTTCGACGACTCTGGAAAGTAAGTCCAGTCATCATATATATATAATAAATTAATATCATGTAATAATATCTAATAATACTATATCATATAATAATGTCTGTATTTGTGGTTAATGGCAGCTCTTCTAATGTAGATCTCTGTGTGGATCCTCTTATAGTCCAGGTCAGCGTGATACCATCTAATTCTGACTCCTCCCTGGTGTGTAAATCACTCTACGGGGCTGTTACAGGTTGAGTAGGGATTCTATTCAGAAACACTTCCTGTGATACGAGTTGAAATCCGATAGCAATGAATACATGAAATGCTCTGACATAAAACATTTTAAATAATGGGATCTGTGGAATCCGTAAAAACCTCGTCAGGCCAGAGAAAATAATTGGATGTTTGGCGTTCTGGGGGCGGGGCTTTGAACAAAGGAGTTTATTGGTTCGGCGATGCGTTCAAAGTCGCTGTGGTTTTTCCAAATTGCCTACAATCACAGCGTTGTTTATTTGATCTAAAATGACTGTATTACTCTTTTAAAAAAAGCCGTTAATATTCACACATTAATATAAAATCCTGTCCGAAGCTAGAAGCAGTCCCATTTAAACCTCAACAACAAGCTCGCTCTCTTTTTACTTCCTGCACGGGGATCACATGATCCCTCGGCTGCATCCCATTGGCCAACAGTTCGTTTGTAACCAGGAAGCGGTGAGATAAATGAGCTTGTATGAGATACGGCAACAACGTTAGTTTCCGATCCACAATTCAACGTAGAGAAGAAGAAACTCCCAACACTCCCAGTATGAACGTGAGGAAGACGCACTGGGAGAAGTCGCACAAGCCCGAGGTCTAACTCTCAGCCAACCGTTGACCTCCTTTAGACTTTGGCTCCGCCCCTCCGAGCTGTCAATCACAACAGAGCCAAAAAATAGTTCCTTACAAGAACTGAATTTCTGAAGTCGAAGGAGGATTTAAAGGACGACGTGAGATGTAACTAAACGAGACGAACGTTTTCAGGAACATTCTGGAACGTTTATTGAGTCTGGATGTTTTTGTACTTAACGTTTCAGTCTGCTACACAAACCCGGACCTTTTCAAAGCCAACGGTACTTTAGGAGGTTTCCTTCCCCTCGTCCTCAGGTTCATCGTCACCTGCGGCAACGACGGAGACGTTCGGATCTGGGAGGGTCTGGACGATGACGATCCGAGGTTCATCACTGTCGGGGAAAAGGCGTACTCCCTCGCACTCAAGGTCCGTGATGCTCCGGGGTGTTTGATGTAACGGACAAGCCTCCGGTTGAAGGCTGACCCGCGTTCTTCTTCTTGTTCCCCGTCTGCAGAACGGCAAGCTGGTGACGGCGAGCTCCAACAACACGGTGCAGATCCACACGTTCCCCGACGGCGATCCGGACGGCATCCTGACCCGCTTCACCACCAACGCCACGCACGTCGCCTTCAACAGCAGCGGCTCCAGAGTCGCTGCCGGGTCCAGGTAAAGATCGCAGAACCAGGACCACCGTGCTCTTAATGTGGCGGGCCGTGCTTTAACTGGTTCCTGTGGGTCTGATGAGTGTCTGACTTTTTTGTTTTTGGAACAAGAAAGGCTCATGTGAAGTGATTCCAGTTTTAGAGCCAGTGCCAGACCTGTTGGAGGGACCCGCAAGGTCTATAGAGACCCGGTGGACGGACCCCCAAGGCCTTGAGACCTGGTTGAGGGACCCCCAAAGCCTTTAGAGACCCGGTGGAGGGACCCCCGAGGTCTATAGAGACCCAGTGGACGGACCCCCAAGGCTTTAGAGACCTGGTGGAGGGACCCCCAAGGCCTATAGAGACCCGGTGGACGGACCCCCAAGGTCTACAGAGACCCGGTGGAGGGACCCCCGAGGTCTATAGAGACCTGGTGGAGGGACCCCCAAGGTCTACAGAGACCCGGTGGAGGGACCCCCAAGGTCTACAGAGACCCGGTGGAGAGGATCCCTATTACATATCCTATAAAACTGTGTTGTGCATTAAAATAAGACAGACAGACAGACAGACAGACAGGCAGGCAGGCAGACAGGCAGGCAGACAGACAGACAGGCAGGCAGGCAGACAGACAGGCAGACAGGCAGGCAGACAGACAGACAGACAGACAGGCAGACAGCAGCGCTGTGGGATGGCCTCATGATTGGTCCTGATTGGAGGTAAACGTCTGTGTGCTACCAGAATTGATCCCCCCCTGGACGGGGGGAGAGCAGCGGCGTGCGTGGCGCCTCATCGATGCCGCTGCTTTCACGCCGGTAATTTCTCTTCTCGTATTGATCGTGAAAACAGTTCAGCCATCTGAGGCTGTTAGGACCAAATTTGACATCTGCGTTCTGGCGGATGTTGGAGGAAATCAGGTTTTCTATTTTTTGGATTCTCTTGTTCATCGATGTGATGATTAGCGGCGTTCCCAGCTGGCGTCCTTCCTTCCGTCACGCCGCCGCCGTCGCTGAACGCAGATAATGTGATCCTGTTTTTGTTCCTTCCCTCAGCGACTTCATGGTGAAGGTGGTGGAGACGGCGGACAGCAGCCAGCAGAAGACGCTCCGGGGCCACGAAGCGCCCGTCCTCAGCGTGGCCCTTGACCCCAAAGATGACTTCCTGGTGGGTGGAGCTCTTTTCACAGACAGGAGAACCGGCCAGGATGTGTTCTAGAGACCTAATAATATCAGTTGAAGTGTGGCTGTGTTTATTTTCCCTGCTTGACTCCTCTTTAAAGCCACAAGTCTCCGTTCATTAAACACACCAAAATAAAGGCTGTGTTCCTCCCGTTGTCTGACACGGATGCTTCTCCAGCAGTATATGAGTTGATGAGTGTTTCCTCTGCCAGGCGTCGGCCAGCTGTGACGGCTCCGTGGTGGTCTGGAGCATCGAGGAGCAGGTAGGTGGCGGTCTCTTTAAAGGTCCGGCGGTCCGTCAGGACTCTGATCTGCTTCTGTGTGCGTTCAGGCTCAGCTGACCAGCTGGCCTCTGCTGCAGAAGACCAACGACGTCAGCAACGCCAAGTCTCTGTGCCGGCTGGCCTGGCAGCCCGGCACGGCCAAGGTCAGTGGGGGGGGCTCTGTGCTCCTATTGGTCGGAAGCTGTGACGGCAAAGATAAATCCCACACGTTAGACTTTGGGTCGTTATATGTTCTTTATTTACTGTATTATATTGGAAAGGAATGGATATATGAGTTATTGCAATACTCGGCATTTATTTCACAAAATGTTTAACAATGAGATGACATCACGAGGCCTCTGATGAGTCACACCTCTGATGAATAAGACGTGTTTTCAAAAGGTTTGGTGTGTTTTTATGCAAATCTGTAAGATAAAGTTGAAGATGTGAACCATGTTTGGTGGTTGAGGTTTCTGTGTTGCTTGTCCAGTTGTTGGCGGTTCCCGTGGAGACGAAGGTGCACCTGTACGAGCGAGGCTCCTGGGACCATGTGACCACGCTGTCTGACGACCTGCTGACTCAGGTAGGTGGACGTACGAGTATAATAACGATACGGGATACAAACGTGTTTTTATCCTTTATTAATGCAGGGAGACCTGAATGATTTATGATCATCTTATTTGTTTATCTGTAATCAATAAAACACATTTGTTTCATAACAAAATGTTCAGGGATTCCAGTGTTCTAGTGCCATTCTAAGAGGTTTATACACATTATGATGATTATCAGGATAACGATTGTGAATCTCAAATCCTTTTGGAATCGATAAGACAGATCTGGTCACGTGAGACTAGAGTACATGAATGAATATTTGTAATAATACCGGCTTCGGTACCCATCCTCTCAAATGATTTCAACCCAAATATATAGAAATAATTTTGGGCAGAAGATGTTCACATTCCTGTAAAAGTCTGAAAGTGATCTGTGAGAGTGTTTAGAATAATGACCAGAGTTGTTGTTCTCCCAGCCGCCTGCTGGTCTTCTTGATTAGAAGCAGATGTTTCGTGTTGGAAGCAGATGTTTGATGAGCTGCTTCATCTTGAACTCTCTGAACTACATCTGTAGCCGCCGTGTTAAAACACCTTTTCTATGGAATGAGTTGTGTCCTGGGTACCTCCCTCCTTCCCCTCGTCTATCTGACGTCTTCAGACCAAATATGTGATCGGATCTGAAGACACCAGACCGGGACTGAAGGTCCAATCTGTTTCTAAAGGCCTGTTATGTCTACAGCTGGTCAACGTGGTGGTCTGGTCTCCCTGTGGGCGCTTCCTGGCGGCCGGCAGCGTGGGGGGCTCGCTGACGGTGTGGGACGTGAGCAGCAAGCTTTGTGTGGAAAGGTAAGATCTGAACGGGGCTCGAGTGGCGTCTCCATGGCAACGGTAGACGCTTGAGTTGATGTTGTCTCGTCTCCGCTGCAGGCAGAAGCACGAGAAGGGCTTCACGGTGTGCTGCCTCGCCTGGCATCCGTCAGGCAGCCAGATCGCCTACACGGACACGGAGGGCTGCCTGGGCCTGCTGGACGGACTCTGCACCGCATCCACCACCACCGCCAAGGTACCGCCCCCCAGAGGTCTAGATAGACCCTCATATCAGTCCAGAGACCAGACCAGACTATGTGGAGGAACTAGAGACTGTCTGTGGTCCCCCAGAGGTCTAGATAGTAGCTCACATGAGTCCAGAGACCAGACCAGACTATGTGGAGGAACTAGAGACTGTCTGTGGTCCCCCAGAGGTCTAGATAGTAGATCACATGAGTCCGGAGACCAGACCAGACTATGTGGAGGAACTAGAGACTGTCTCTGGTTTGACTTTTACTTCTGAGTAGTATTCTGAGTATGTTCACCGTGTGGTATTCGTACTTTTATTTAAAAGTAAATATAAAATCTGTGAATACTGATGTATTAGTGTTTGTTTGAAACGAGTCCTCCGTTCATCAGGAACCAGCGAAGAAAGCAGCCAAAGACTACGACGACCTGTTTGATGACGACGATGACGACCGGCTCATGGATGAAGGGCTGAGTGACACCAACTCGCCGGCCAAGAAAGCGGTTGCCGGGGACAACGACGGCGACGATGACGATGACTTCCTCGTGCCTGCGACGGGGCGGGTGAAGAACCGTGGGGCCATCCTGGACGACGAGAACTCTCTGGGTGAGTCCGAGTCCACAAAACATGGATTTTCAGCTTTTACTTTTTTGCTTAAAATGATAACTTTGAAGTCTTAAAATATTTAAATGTTCAGATCACGAGCTAAAACCAAAAGCAGCACGTTTGAGAAGCTGATCCAGAGGAGATTTTCTTCTCTGATCTATTGTATTTATTGTGTGCTGTGATTCTCTGCGTCTGTCCTCTCTAGACGCCGGGTCGCTGAAGCTCGGTCACGACAGATTCGGTGGCGATGATGATGGCGAGGATGTCGGCGGCGTTGTGGTGCCCGTGGCGGCGGCCCCGCTGCAGCCCGTCTACGAGGGGCCGATGCCGACGCCCCCCCAGAAGGCCTTCCAGCCGGGCTCCACCCCGGCACACCTCACTCACCGCTTCATGGTACGCTCCTCTTCTTATGTTCTCAAAACGCACGGCCGGGTCGTTTCCATCCTTTTGTCCGAGGCCGTTGCTAAGCAACCAAAACACTTGAACCGCAGCGCTACATCCATCATCACGCTGGATCTGTGTTTGGACGCCGCTGACGGATACGTGGAACACAAACACACACGGTGACATCAGGATGTTAATGTGGGAGGAGACTATGACTCAGCAGGGGAGGAGGGGTTTAAATGTCATCATTCATGGTTTATAATACATGTTTATAATAGTTTATCATAGTTTATAATACATGTTTATAATAGTTTCAAAATAGTTTATAATACATGTTTATAATAGTTTCAAAATAGTTTATAATACATGTTTATAATACTTTATCATAGTTTATAATACATGTTTATAATAGTTTATCATAGTTTATAATACATGTTTATAATAGTTTATCATAGTTTATAATACATGTTTATCATAGTTTATAATACATGTTTATAATAGTTTATCATAGTTTATAATACATGTTTATAATAGTTTCAAAATAGTTTATAATACATGTTTATAATAGTTTATCATAGTTTATAATACATGTTTATCATAGTTTATAATACATGTTTATAATAGTTTATCATAGTTTATAATACATGTTTATCATAGTTTAAAAATAGTTTATAATACATGTTTATAATAGTTTATCATAGTTTATAATACATGTTTATAATAGTTTATCATAGTTTATAATACATGTTTATCATAGTTTATCATAGTTTATAATACATGTTTATCATAGTTTAAAAATAGTTTATAATACATGTTTATAATAGTTTATCATAGTTTATAATACATGTTTATCATAGTTTAAAAATAGTTTATAATACATGT
>CM056821.1:33181951-33251951 GCA_029853015.1 Chelidonichthys spinosus | reverse complement strand
GGAGGAGGAGCCAGACCAGCAGGAGGAGGAGCCACGACACTCCGGCGTCAGACGGCCCTCTGGGTAACGCCACTACACATCTATTATTATTATTGTTATTATTATTATTATTATTATTACTATTGTTATTATTTCTCACTCTGCTGTGTTATCATTCAGGTACGGCCAGAGTGAGGTCACGGGAGGTCGTCATAGCAACAGACGGAATCAGGAGGAGGAGCGAGGAGAAGAAGAAGACAGGGAGGCTGAGGAGGAGGAGGAGGATGGGCAGGAGATGGAGGAGGAGGAGGAGGCAGAAACCAGAAAACGTCAGTTTCCTCCTCCTTTCTGTGAAAAGTGTGTGAATCAGAACGATGTGACGAACCAACGCCGTGTCTCCTCCTGCAGGTGTGAACCCGTTTAATAAAGAAGCAGCTTCACCTGTGGAGACGACCCCGACCCCCAGTGAGTACATGAGGCTCTGGTCTGGTCTCTGGACTCATGTGGGCTACTATCTAGACCTCTGGGGGACCACAGACGGTCTCATTTGGTTGTTTAAACTGAAGGCAGTTTAAAGAAAATATATATATAAATTGTTTTTTTCAAGGGTGAAGATAATTCACGTCACCAAGATCAGCCGCATATTTGTGAAATGAAATATACTTTTTCTTTTTTTGGCAGTTGGTAAAGTCGGACGTTCAAATCCTTTCAAGGTAAGAACTTTAAATTAATATTTATGTTTATATTATTAATAATTCCTCTAATTATGTAAGAGTGAATCAGCAGGTGAAGACTTTTTAATGATGATGATGATGATGCGTTGCAGGTCCTCGGCTCGGGGAAGTCCTCGTCTCCGTCGGGTCAGCCTCGGGTGACGAACATCCTGGACAACATGACGTCCAGCAGGAAGTCGTCTCCGCTCGGCTCATCAGTGGGGAAATCGAACAAAGGCCCCGTCCTCAAACCGCTCGCCCCCCGCTCCAAAACAAAGGTGTGCTCGCCCTCTGACCCTTTTATCCCACATCTGAATGTTTTTAACTGATTTAACTTCATTGTGGTCTCGAAATGTTTTTTATTTTGTTGTTTGTTTCAACCATGTAAATAAGTTTTATAAATAAAGTTTATTAAAACTGCTCTGTTTGCATATCATAAATATCATTTCTAATATCCTCTCCAGACTCAGTCCACTCTGCTGCAGATGACGGGCTCAAAGAAGAAGACTCAGCCGGCAGATCAGCAGAAACAGCTGGAAGCCCCGCCTCCAGCCCTTCCTCAAGCCCCGCCTCCTGCAGAGAACGCCGAAAACAACAGGTAACGGCTGGCCCGGCATCACACGCTGCTGAGTATTAGGTGTACGAGGCTGATGTAACTTGTGTCGTGTGTTCAGGCCGAAGACGGGCTTCCAGCTGTGGCTGGAGGAGAACAGGAAGAGCATCACGGCCGACCGGCCCGACCTGGAGGAGGAGACCGCCGTCATCAGGGAGGCCATGGGCCGCTTCAGGACGCTGTCGGCCGACGAGCGACTGGTAAGAACGCTTTGATTTAAATCCCAACAGGAAACGCACGTTCAGCATCCACGGCTGAGCCAGCGGCTAGCAGCAAACAGTGCAGAACTATGGGCTAGCAGTGTTTCCCCACAAACGTGCACTAAAAGCATGAGGAGAGGCTCCGATAACAACACACACAGAGGGTTCATGAGACGTAAGGTTCTGCTTCTGTGGTTGAAGGTGGCCTCTGGTGGTGGTCTGGGATCTAGGCCGTCCGCCAAAAACCATAACCAAATGACATGGTCTGGTCTTTCTGGTTGCGTCACTGCCCCCCTCCCCCCCACCTCACCCTTTGCCGCCGCCTAGCAACCGGCTGCAGTTGACAACGTTATCTGATTTAAAAGAGACAACGCGAGCATCACGTTTTACTCTCTTTATCTCTGATCGAGGATGAGCTTCATCTCCCAGACGTCAGAGTGCATGCTGGGATATAAGTCGGACCCCTGAAGGATCCATTGGATCCTCTGAATCCAGGAAAGATCGCATGCCCGGCTTCGTGTCCTGAGCTCTGAAACTTTAAACCTTAAACCCACTTGTACGATGAGCGGCTCCGAGGTGCAGCAGAGTCCCGTTGGTCGGATCACCGAGGCCCGGGCCTGACCCTGCATACATCGAGACCCTCAGCAGAGCTGGATGACACTCGACAGAGACGAGGGGAAGTGAGGGGGAGGGGGCGGGGCCTGTTGCCTGGGAACCCTGTCGAGTGTGTTTTGTCAGCGAGGGCACAAAGCATTGATCTTATGATAATACCGTGAGAGAGACGGCCAGCCGGTCAGTCTGCAGGAGAGGAGGGATGATACGCTTCATCCTTTCCTTTCTCTTATTGTGATATTATTATTATTATATTATTACAAATGTAACAAGTTTGGTGTGAAATATGAAAGAAGAACACATTCTTTAACCTGGAAGACATTTGTCGAAGCTGTTTTTTTTTGTTCGAGAACGAGATTCTTCCGTTTTGACTGATTTTATCACATTAATGCCATCCGACGTGTCCATGAATGCAGCACAAAGATTTATGTTTTTTCCTCAAACACAGTTAAAAAATAAAACTGAAATATTTCACACCTAGAACGTTAAATGTGAGCACACAAACTGGGAATGTTTAAATGGGCTTTTCAGCTGACGAGGTGACGATGACATCGTGTTTCTCAGCTGTTTGTCCTTAAAGGGGAAGTTGTTTAAAGGTGCGTCTCCTCCGTGGTTTACATGAGCTGACGTCATTTAGACACGTGTGATCATGTGATTCATCCCCATAGACGTCTTCTTTCTATCCAAGTATTTTAACGTTCTGGCTGTTCGTTTCCACGGCAACACTGTTTTTGTAAGGGGTGGCTGCAAGAGGAAAAACGTTTAAAACCAGGATCCAGAGTGAAATCTTTTGAATACGCAACTCCAGCATCGGCATGTAAACTAGCAAAACAACAAAAAACGGTGACGCCACGGCTCAACTTCACACACGTGTTACTCAAACAGCCGCAAGAAGCTATTAAAACTATTATTATTATGATAACAATGATGGGTGTCAATTAGCATTAAAGGGCATTATCGCCACCTACTGTTAAGGAGTGTGATTAAACAGCACTGCGCTGCATTAAAAAATTCCCTTCAAAATAAAAGCACAGTATGTATTTTTTTGCCCAACCCCCTGAAAACAGGTTCCGTTGAGAACCACTGGTCTAAACGTGGAACTTCTTCAAAATGCAAAGGAAAATAAAACGCTCTCAGGTTTTCAGCGAGACTGTTGTCGTGGAAACGTGGCCGGGATAAACCACTCCCCCATCTGTCTCTGGTGCTTTTGCACTAACGACGTTGAAAATGGGTGATACGCCCACAATGAAGCAGCAGGAGGGTCATGACTGTGTGTGTGTGTGTGTGTGTGTGTGCGTGTGTGTGTGTGTGTGTGTGCTCTCTGTGTGTCCCCTAATTACTACAATACAATGACAGTCACGTAGCGAGACGTCACAGCTTTGTAGCGTCCACCAGTTCTGTAACGGTGTTTGAATATTCACGGGGTAATGGGCAGCACTTCCTCAGGTGAAGAGTGTGTGTGTGTGTGTGTGTGTGTGTGATGATTCATCCCGGCTCCATTACGTCCAGGAAAGCGTCTCCTTTTGTCTCAGAAAGAAAAAAAAAATAGATAAATAAATGAAGCACGAGGAGGGAAAAGAGGCAGCAGCCTGTCAGTGGTGATTATACATGACAGGATGCAATTTCAATCTGCAGGCCTGTGTGTGTGTGTGTGTGTGTGTGTGTGTGTGTGTGTGTGTGTGTGTGTGTGTGTGTGTGTGTGTGTGTGTGTGTGTGTGTGTGTGTGTGTGTGTGTGTGTGTGTGTGTGTGTGTGTGTGTGTGTCTTGTTGTGTAATTAACGTGTGTTTCATGTCTTCCTTCAGTCGTGGACAGAAAGAGCAAAAGGCCAAAGTGGAGACGCAGCGGATCAGAAGAAGAGGAAGAGAGGTGAAGGAGGTGAAGAGGAGGAGGAGGAGGAGCAGAAGAGGAGAACGGACATGCAGAATCAGAAGAAAACGGTGCCAAGAAGAAGAAGTCGTCGTTGGATCCCTCCTCCAAGCTCTCAGCGTTCGCTTTCAACAAAACCTAGCATTTAAGTCTGAATATGAATAAATCTAAATATCACTTTCTGTGTGAAAACGTTGAATCCTGTTCTTTGAGACTCGCGTTCACATTCATCAATAATGTGTTTTTACAGTCTTTCTGAATGTCATTGTGTTTTTAACACCTGAATAAATGTAAATGTTTGTTAGTTCACATTTTGTTTGTCTTGATTTGTTTTTCCGTGGCGTCGTCGTCGTTCAGCAGTAACGACTTCCTCGTCTGCAGCTCACAATAATGGAGTTTAACTTTTAAAAAGTAATCAGCGACATCCAGAAACAACGGTTTTATTTGATATTCACACACACACACTCAGCAGGTTACACACCCGTCTGACCTGTAAGTCGACCAAAACTCCTGAAGGATGAAGTCCTCAGACCAGTTCCCAGACCAGTCCTCAGACCAGTTCCCAGACCAGTCCTCAGACCAGTTCCCAGACCAGTCCTCAGACCAGTTCCCAGACTAGTCCTCAGACCATTTATTTATGTATTATTATTATATTATAGATTAAGATCAGCTCATCCTTTATACCCAATGATTTCTGTTTTTTAAATGGACCACTAGGTATAATAAGTATTAATAAAGTACTATAGTACTATAGTAATAGTTTGAATGCAGGACTCTTAGAAAGTAAAACACAGGACTTCTCCTTCCGCCGCTGAAGAGGTGCTGGCCCCGCCCCCCGGCCCGGACAGCCAATAGGAGCCCGCCCTGGCTCCTCCGGCCGTTATAAAGGCCGGGTCGCGGCGCTGCGCGAGGAGGAGCGGGCTCTTTTAAGCGGAGAGGAGCAGAAAGTGATCCGACCAGAGACGAAGAAGTGATGGAGCTCAACAAACAGACCGCCTTCAGCCCGAGCGAGAGGACGGACGGCGGCTCCGCGCTCAACGGACACTTTGACGGGTTGGCGAAGCGGCCAGCCGGCCCCGGGACCACCGGGACCACCGGGACCACCGGGCGCTCCGCCGCCGCCGCCGCTCCACAACCTGCGGGCGCGGAGTCCGGCTCGCACCGGGCCGTGACGGAGAGCTGGAGGGAGGAGCGGACCCGCAGCGTGGAGGACAACGAGATGAGCCTGCCGTCCCTGGCCGCGGCGTACACCACCATCCTGCGGGGGCTCGGGGAAGACCCGCAGCGCCAGGGGCTCCTCAAAACCCCCTGGAGGGCCGCCACCGCCATGCAGTTCTTCACCAAGGGCTACCAGGAGAAAATCATCGGTGAGTGTTTAAATCCACAAAGCCGCTCAGAGGCTTTGTCCTGCGGCAACAGGTGGCAGGTAGATCCGGTCCGGTCCACAAGTCCCCCAAACTCACTTTAGAGTCCGGCAGGGAGGGTGAACTTCCCAACCGGTCTGAGGTGGAACATAATAACACGACTAACAATAATTACACTAAATAATAATGATAATGACACTAAATACTACTGATAAAACTCTAAATACTTCAGTATTTTGTAGTCTGTAGCTACTATTTAATAGTATAAATACAAATAAAACATCATCTCCATCAGCTTACATGAGAATGCTGTTTACACAGTCATACATAATATAAATATTACTGACGCTCATCAACTGAATTATTTTTACTTTCCCTACTTTAAGTTCATTTTTGCCTTTTATGTGTTTTCACCGAAGTGCCATTTGCGATTTCTGTCCTTTTATTATTTAAATGTCATCTTTTAAGAGTGAGTATAAACTATGTGTCTGAATAATACAATTAAATATATTATTTTATAATAGAGAGAGTGAGAGTGATCCTTTTACAAAAATGAAATGCATTCAACTTCTCTCTATGAAGTCTGAGAAAATGACCCTATACTTGTCTCTGGATTTATTATCTCATTAAACTTTAATTATATGTATAATCAGCTCATTTACCTAAAACAGGTGGAACCAGGTTTGTTTAAAACCTGTTCTTTGACTGTCCGTCTAGTAGCAACATTATAATGTTAGACACTCAGCAATTATATGGTGTACATACAGTACACAATTCATAAGACGAGAGTTTGTGTTTAAAGGTGTGTGTGTGTGTGTGTGTGTGTGTGTGTGTGCAGGCGACTTCAGTATGAAGTAAACCAACTAACGAGTCACAGACTCACTGAGTTTTTACAATAACGACGTTAGCAACATTAGACATATAGAAGTCTATGAGAAAATGGTCCTACTTCTCTCTGCTGGCCACCAGGGGGCGACTCCTCTCTGGTTGTATAGAAGTCTATGAGAAAATGGTCCTACTTCTCTCTGCTGGCCACCAGGGGGCGACTCCTCTCTGGTTGTATAGAAGTCTATGAGAAAATGGTCCTACTTCTCTCTTGATGTATTATCTCAGTAAACATTTTGAAATATTTTCTTTTCAAATTAAAACCATGCACACTCAAGCCCTGGCAGCGTCATATTATATATTCCCAGGTAGGGACGGCGTTTGCCCGAGGTCAACGGGTCACCTGATCACGAAGGCCACGGATTGGTCGCAATCATCGGTGAACTTCACTGGTTCATTCAAAGTTTTCTGGGTTGCGCGTCTAAACAGACTGTTGATCAGATAAAACGAGAAATTAGAAGACTTTAAGAAGCTTTTCATTCCCGGCAGTTTTATCAGACTAAATGATTAATCAAGGAAATGATCGGATTAATCCATAAAGAAAGAACTGTTACCTTCAGCCTCGTGCGTCATTTTAAACGCGTTTCTTTGAGTTTTTTTATTTAATGCAATGTGAGTTTTAACCTTTGATCTCAATCGGAAATATTTTCCTGCATCTTTTGCTCGTGCTTCGTAATGCAGCCGGCTTCTCCACGTGCGACTCACTGGAGCGGCTGGACTTTGGGATTTGCACCCCCCCCCCCAGAACTCCATCTGGAGGTGGTTTGCTCCGTTGTGGGGGTCGCCTTGTTTCGAGGAAGGAATGCATTTTAAATGAGAGAAAAAGTGAAGTAGGGTGGTCACGTTTTCACCTGACGGTTAAAACCCTCTTCAAAGTGAAGGCAGAGATGACATCACATGGCGGCGGTGCTGTGTCTGTCTTCTGATTGGCTGTCACAGTAGACTCCCCCATTGGACTCGTTGGAAAACACCAAAAAAAACAAGTTTGCTGTTTTCTATGGTGGATGTTTGGGGGAGTTCTAGCATTGTTAGTGAGTGTTACAGTTTGATCAGTGTGTGTGTGTGTGTGTGTGTGTGTGCAGGTCACATGAGCCTAAAATCCTCCTGTTGTCGAGCACATGACAAACACAACTGTAACAGAGGAAAAAACCGAGATTAAACAGGAATCTGAGCTTGTGACGTGAGCCTTTCCACAGATTTAGATGATCCGTTTAGTGTTTTTGATTTTAGTTCCTAAAATAATGCACGTTACGTATTTTCTTCTTTTTTTTTTCTTTTTTTTTGTCCGACCAAAAGTCCAAATCCAAGACGAGAGCTGTGATTACCAACCAGTTTTTGTTTGAAGGCTAGAGGTGACTCATGCATGCAGCCCGGGGTTAAAACTGTGTGTGTGTGTGTGTGTGTGGTGTGTGTGTGTGTGTCACTGGAGTCGTGGGTTCACTGAGGTTTTACAGGTACGGCTATCAACGTGATGCTGTCACCATGACGACGTCCACTTTTTACATTCCTGTAACAAGTGCAACATTAAAGTACGTGAAATTAGCAAGCTAAGCTACCTTACTAGCAGACAGCCGGCTAGTTAGCTCGCTTGCTAATTCCACCATGCTTTAACGCAACATTGGTGACAGAAAATGATTCCAACAGCTTTGGTGAACAGCGTCTAACGGCCCCTTCCATCCACTCCCCACCACTTCGGTTAGCTAGCTAGCTAACTAGCTAGTACGTAGCTAAGTGCTAACTAGCCCGACATCCTCTCTCTTCCGGGTGAGCTGCCATAAACACTTTTAGGGGCCCCTGTGATGTGTGCCGTCACCATAGCAACTACCAACAATCACCATTTTCGTTCAGTTTTGAATATTCTCAAATTGTTATTTTACAATTTAATATTTTTTTGTTTTTAAATTGTAAAACACAGAATTCAGAAAAATTAAAAATACAACAGATTTCGTAGGGACCAGTGTACTCACACACACACACACACACACACATGAATACACAAACACTTGCTCCACCGTTTCCTGCTTCATTCAGAACGTGTCACTGTGTGTGTGTGTGTGTGTGTGTGGTTGTCATTCACACACACACACACACACACACAGGACGCAGCACTATTAAACGTAGAGCTGATGATGAGTCGTGCTGTCATTACCTGATCCCCGCCTCGTCTTTCTGTCACCCCGGGCTCCTCACCAGCTGCCCTTTATCCCGTTAATATTGACTTTACGTTGTTCTCCTTCAGGGTGAGTGTGTGTGTGTGTGTGTGTGTGTGTGTGTGTGTATTTGCATGTGTGAGATGCTGTGAACTATAACTGGTGGTGTCAGAAGCTTGAGGGTTGAGAGTATAATTCCTCTTTATTACAACAAACTCTTATTTTTTGCCGTTCTGACACTTTTATCAGTATTTCTAAACGCTGCAGATAAATCCGATCTTCATCAAAGATGTAACAACGCGACCTTCCACATCGGCCGGGTCCGTAGGAGGACGTAGACCTTCGTGGTCCACATCGGCCGGGTCCATAGGAGGACGTAGACCTTCGTGGTCCACATCGGCCGGGTCCATAGGAGGACATAGACCTTCGTGGTCCACATCGGCCGGGTCCATAGGAGGACATAGACCTTCGTGGTCCACATCGGCCGGGTCGGTAGGAGGACGTAGACCTTCGTGGTCAACATCAGCCGTGTCCTTTTGAAGACCACAAAGGCTGAACCGAGAGGACTGGTCTACATAGGACTTCCTGTTTGCGTCCCCAGCTGTCCCCGCCCCCATCCTTAGCCGTTCCCATCGCCTAGCAGTAGTTGACAAGAAAGGTCTATCTAAGGTTGTATTATTAAAGTCATATTTGATTATTTTTACTTTAGATTTCGATGGAGGATGTACTTCATGATGTATTTTAAAAAGTTTTCGGGTTTTGTTGTCCTCTCACTTTAACTTTGTTCTTGATGACACAACTTTCCAAACGGGGTTACAACTGCATTACGGCGTCGGCCTGAAGGCACCACATCGTCCAGAATCCGAACTATCGGAGCAATCTCTAGAGAGATCCATCACAGTAAACGGCCCCTAAATGAATCCGGCCTCCGAGGTCGAGTCTGAGCCGTCACAGAAAGAGAAGGAAGAAACGCCCGAAACGCCTCATCTGCAGAGGAAACGCTGTCAAAGGTCCCGAATGAGATTAAGAGACATCGTGAGACAAAACAACAACAACAAGAGATGTTCACCGTCAACGTTGCCATGGCATCGTGACTCAAACTGCGTCATTATCAGAAAACAAAAATGGTTGTTAGAAAAAAAAACCTCCCCCGTTCCCTCCGACTGATATCCAGTCAGGAAATTAAAAGATGCCGCCGTCGGAGCGAGAGGCGTCTGCGTGGTCACAAACAGATAAAGCGGTTTATTGAGCCCCCGGCAACCGAGAAAACGCAATAAAGCAACAACAGGAAGTAGCGTATGGAAGCAGAGCTATAATTAGACACCAGTGTTTGCCAGAGAAACACCAAAGTTGGAGGTGAAAACGCAGCAAACAAATCAAGAGACAAACGCTTAAAAATGAGGCTCAAAAATAAATGGTGCAAAGTCAATAACCCAATTAACAAGAAGAAAATCATAGTTTTTTTTATTATTGTTTTTGTTTTGTTCATGTTCTTCGTGTACATTCTCACTTCTATACTTTGTTTGGCCTCTCGTGTGGAAAGTTGTTTTAAAAATAAATTTAGTTTGAAAACACACATATTCAATAAATTTGTATTATTATTATTATTATGATATATATTCAATAATTAAAAAAAGCAAATATGTAAAAAAAAGTAATAAAATGAATAATTAAATGCAGTAATTGGTTGATTAACTCATAAATATATTATTATTATTATATATTATTTAATAATTATATTACATAATTATTATTATATATTATTTCATAATTTTTAAAAAAGCAAATAAGTAATAAAATGAATAAATAAATGCAGTAATTGGTTGATAAACTGATGAATTATTATAATGTATTATATTTTATAAATATATATAAATATTATATTACATTATTATTATTATATATATTATTATTTCATAATTTTAAAAAAAGGAAATATGTATAGAATATTAAAAATGTATAAATAAATACAGCAAATGGACTAAAGGTGAAATGTTGTTTTTCCCTCCAGACGTGCTGAACGACGCCATCTTTGATGAAGACCACGACGAGATGGTGATCGTCAAAGACATCGACATGTTCTCCATGTGTGAGCATCACCTGGTGCCCATCTTCGGCAGGGTGAGCACACGCTCCTCTTCCTCCGGGGGGAGGAGATGTCGGGCTTGTTTCATCTGAATCCTCAGATCATGATCCCTAGAGGATGAATCATAGAAATGGAGTAGGAGTAGAACTGTTTTACGTGGTTAGTTGTTGTTGGTCGTCATGGTGACAACAAACGTCGGTGGGGCTGGAGAGTGTTAACTGTTGTCTGGTTAGTTAGCTAGGTGGCTAGTTAGCTAGCTAGCAGTGGGGAGTGAGGTGGTGGTAGCGTTAGTCCCGGCACTGCCGCTCTTCACCAGCCCGGCTCATTTTGTGTAACCAGTGTAGCATGGAAGAATGGTGGAAGAGGCTAACTAGCCAGCTATCTGCTAGCTAACTAGCTATCTTGCTAATTCCACTGCTTTAATGGTGCGCTGCCAAATCTTTCCGGGTAAAAACTCTCCGGCACCGAAAACCTGAACCGCAACGAGTCACGGCCGCCATGACAGAAGGGTCCGTCCACCGCATCGTCACAGTCCAGCCCTCGTCACTCTGTGATTCGATCAGTTAAGGAGGAAGCTGAAAGGATTCATGATGCAGAATGATTGTGGGAAACATGTCGAGATCTTTATCTGGAGGCTGTTGGTCTGAACCAGGACCAGCAGGACCAGCAGGACCAGGATGCATTAACAATCTCATTAGCTTATTAGAGATCTGTTGGTCTGCGTTTGTTTCAGCCTCCTCCTCTTCATGTAATTCCCTCATCTTCCTCCCCTCCTCCTCCTCCTCCCCCTCCTCTTCTTCCTCCCTGCTCCCCCTCTCCTCCTCCTCCTCCTCCTCCTCAGTCTGATTCTCCACCTTCACCTGCAGCTGCATGTCGTTCAGGACAATAGAAGCGGGCAGCTGATCCTCTCCCACTGGTGGAAACGGGCTCAAACAAACACTTAACCACACCTCCCGTGTGTGTGTGTGTGTGTGTGTGTGTGTGTGTGTGTGTGTGTGTGGCTGTTTATGTCTCTAAACCTCCTCCCTCCCACCGTCAGCAGCGTTGCCTCTTATCCAGCTCCTGTCATCAGTGTGTTTGTCAGTGACTCACCACAGAGAGAGGCGGTCACCAGTTAACACGGGCCCTCGTTAGAGTGCAACACCTGTTGCCCTGTCGATTCAACTCCAACAACCGAACATGTTGAGGGCATATTGTGGAGGACGTGACATATAAGCAGGGATATTCTAAATACTTTCCTTTTAGCTTCGCTTTGGCCTCCACCTGCTGCTGATGAATAAAATCAACCAGACTCCATTCAGAAAACCAGCGTTTTAACAGCAGTTATCTTGTGGTCTTGCAGACAGACCTAACAAAGCATGACTCAGCACTTTTTACTGATCACCATCATGATGGAGTTATTTCAGCATCCTTTTCATCTGGTTATTGATATTAAATCACAGATCAATAGTTTATTCTGGTTTCATCCAGCTGTAGTAAACCAGCAGATGTGTGTCTTGCTAGATGTGGTGAATCCAGCCTCACTGAGCATGGATGATGATGTCATGACAGGACAGCGTGAGACTTAGGGAAACCTACGAACGATAAACGGCTAAAACCAAACGAATGTTTTATTTTCACGTTTTTTACGCCCCGCCGTGCACCAGAACGGGAACAACGTGAGCAGATCAGTGAAAACCACGTCTGTTTGCTGTCGATATGTCGCTCCAGCAGAGAGGAAACGGGAAGGAGCAGAGATCTCTGCACGCTTGTTGCCGCTGCCCTTTCTCTCGTCTCGTCAACAAATTGCCCCTGACATTTGAGTGTGTGTGTGTGTGTGTGTGTGTGTGTGTGAGTGTGTGTGTGTGTGTGTGAGGAGAGAATTAAAGCCTCCAGACATCCACAGCAGTGATTCTCCGGCCGATGACTCCATCTCTTCCTCCTCCCGTCTGGTGTTCATCCTCCTGCTCTTCGGCACTCGTCTTCGTCTGTTTCTCTCTCATGAGTTCACATTTAAATATTTACTGTACGTCAGCTGTTATTTTTACACCACAGGAAGTATTAACTTCCACTTGTTGTGTTTTAGTGGAGTCGTCTTGAAAAGTAAAGTGAATCAAGAGCTCCCTAGTCTGGACCAGGAACCCTGCTGGAGCGATCACACGTTGATAAATGAGAGTCTAAGGAAGTTTCATGTTCTGCATCTTTATGGAGATTTAGAGTTCAGGTCATTGTTTCCTTGTCCTGGGACTTGACTTGGGACTTGACCTGGGACTTGACCTGGGACTTGACCTGGGACTTGACCTGGGATTTGACCTGGGACTTGACTTGGGACTTGACCTGGGACTTGACCTGGGACTTGCCTGTCTTTAATCTGGATTTGACTTGGGACTTGACCTGGGACTTGACCTGGGACTTGCCTGTCTTGAATCTGGACTTGACATGGGACTTGCCTGTCTTTAATCTGTACTTGACCTGGGACTTGCCTGTCTTTAATCTGGATTTGTCTTGGGACTTGACTTGGGACTTGACCTGGGACTTGACCTGGGACTTGACTTTGGACTTGACTTGGGACTTGCCTGTCTTGAATCTGGATTTGACTTGGGACTTGACTTGGGACTTGACCTGGGACTTGCCTGTCTTTAATCTGGATTTGACTTGGGACTTGACTTGGGACTTGACCTGGGACTTGCCTGTCTTTAATTTGGATTTGACTTGGGACTTGACTTGGGACTTGACCTGGGACTTGCCTGTCTTTAATCTGGACTTGACATGGGACTTGATTTGGGACTTGACTGTCTTTAATCTGGACTTGATTTTGGACTTGACTTGGGACTTGCCTGTCTTGAATCTGGACTTGACTTGGGACTTGACTTGGGACTTGCCTGTCTTGAATCTGGACTTGACTTGGGACTTGCCTGTCTTGAATCTGGACTTGACTTGGGACTTGACTTGGGACTTGCCTGTCTTGAATCTGGACTTGACTTGGGACTTGCCTGTCTTTAATCTGGATTTGACATGGGACTTGATTTGGGACTTGCCTGTCTTTAATCTGGATTTGACTTGGGACTTGATTTGGGACTTGCCTGTCTTTAATCTGGACTTGATTTGGGACTTGCCTGTCTTTAATCTGGATTTGACTTGGGACTTGATTTGGGACTTGCCTGTCTTTAATCTGGACTTGACTTGGGACTTGATTTGGGACTTGCCTGTCTTTAATCTGGATTTGACTTGGGACTTGACCTGGGACTTGCTTGTCTTGAATCTGGACTGGAATCAGGACTTGCATGTCGTGTTTTGGGATTTGATTTTGGACTGGACTATCTTGATGTGGGACTTGACTTGGGACTTGCATGTCTTGAATCTGGACTTGACTTGGGACTTGACTTGGGACTTGCCTGTCTTGAATCTGGACTTGACTTGGGACTTGCCTGTCTTTAATCTGGATTTGATTTGGGACTTGACTTTGGACTTGACTTGGGACTTGCCTGTCTTGAATCTGGACTTGACTTGGGACTTGACTTTGGACTTGACTTGGGACTTGCCTGTCTTGAATCTGGACTTGACTTGGGACTTGCCTGTCTTGAATCTGGACTTGATTTGGGACTTGCATGTCGTGTTTTGGGACTGGACTATCTTGATGTGGGACTTGACTTGGGACTTGCATGTCTTGAATTTGGACTGGATTTGGGACTTGCTTGTCTGGAATCAGGACTTGCTTGTCTGAACTTGGCAGACTTCTTTGACGGAGACCTACGTTTGTGTCCAAACCTCACTGAGACCACCAAAGTCAGCAGGAGTCATCCTCTGAGACCGTGAACATCCAAACTTTCTTTGAGTACATTTTTACCTGACTCAATATCTCAGAGAGGCCAACAACATTAGGACTCATCCTCTGGGGATCATGAATGTCAGAATATTTTACTATCATAAAATCATACAACATATTTTTGCTTCCACAAGTTACTAGCAACATTTTATCTGGGATTCGTTGGACCGCCATGCGTCCTCGACCCTTGAGTGAAAACCTGGTTTACGGGGACCACATCCCCGATGTTTAATGATGTCCCTGTGTGCAGGTCCACATCGGTTATCTCCCCAACAAGAGAGTTCTGGGCCTCAGCAAACTGGCCAGGTGAGTCCATTTACTCTAATTATGTGTGAGCGCTAGTGTGTATTTAAGCTGATTATTAAAAGGTGTGTGTGTGTGTGTGTGTGTGTGAGAGAGAGTCGAATCTGATCCCGCTGACCCCAATACCTTCAGGCTTATCGCACTAACACCCCTGGGTAACCCTGTACTGGACTGGAGTCGTTCCTCTCCTCGTGGCGTCCTTCCTCTCCTCATGCCGTCCTGCGTCTCCTCGTGGCGTCCTTCCTCTCCTCATGCCGTCCTGCGTCTCCTCGTGGCGTCCTTCCTCTCCTCATGCCGTCCTGCGTCGCCTCGTGGCGTCCTTCCTCTCCTGGTGGCGTCCTTCGTCTCCTCGTGGCGTCCTTCCTCTCCTGGTGGCGTCCTTCGTCTCCTCGTGGCGTCCTTCCTCTCCTGGTGGCGTCCTTCGTCTCCTCGTGGCGTCCTGCGTCTCCTCGTGGCGTCCTGCATTTCCTCGCGGCGTTCCTGCGTCTCCTCGTGGCGTCCTGCATTTCCTCGCGGCGTCCTGCGTCTCCTCGTGGCGTCCTGCATTTCCTTGCGGCGTCCTGCGTCTCCTCGTGGCGTCCTGCGTCTCCTCGCGGCGTCCTGCGTCTCCTCGTGGCGTCCTGCGTCTCCTCGTGGCGTCCTGCATCTCCCGTGGCATCCTGCATTTCCTCGTGGCGTCCTGCGTCTCCTCGTGGCGTCCTGCGTCTCCTCGTGGCGTCCTGCGTCTCCTCGTTCAGATCCTGATTGATAGTGACCTGAGAGCATGTGAACGTAGTGAATGTGGTTTTTAAGAAGACGAAGCGTCACTGAGCTGTTTCTCTCTTTTCTCCCCGTCAGGATCGTTGAGATCTACAGCCGGCGACTACAAGGTCAGAGTCTAGTTCCCCTCAGAGTCTGGTACCTCTCAGAGTCTGGTCCCCCTCAGAGTCTGGTCCCCCTCAGAGTCTGGTACCCCTCAGAGTCCGGTTCCCCCTCAGAGTCTGGTACCTCTCAGAGTCCGATGGTTCTGGACCGCCTCTATGTTTTCTCATGTTGACGTCCTTCTCTTCTGTTCTCTCAACAGTTCAGGAGCGGTTGACCAAGCAGATCGCCGTGGCGATCACGGAGGCGCTGCAGCCCACCGGCGTCGGCGTGGTCATCGAGGCGACGTACGTTCCCTGAACATTCCACCTCGCTTCCTTTTCACGTGTACTTCACCTCCTCCTCCTCCGTTTCTCCTCCACACTTCCATTACTTTCATTTTCTCCCCACTCTTGGATGTTTCCACTTCCTGTGCTTTCGCCCTGACCCCCTGTCTTCCTCCCTGCAGTCACATGTGCATGGTGATGCGCGGCGTTCAGAAGATGAACAGTAAAACCGTCACCAGCACCATGTTGGGGGTTTTCAGGGAGGATCCCAAGACCCGCGACGAGTTCCTGGCTCTGATCCGGAGCTGAGGTCCAGAACGCCGCTTCCTCCTGTGGTTGCCCGGGGTTACCGCCGCCGCCGTGGACCAGCCGCCGGGCTACCTGTGTGTGTGTGTGTGTGTGTGTCTCACCATAGGCAGTGACCGAGTGTTTACTGTGTTTCTATTGGTCAGACGAGGTGAAGCGTCACGGATTCTGACACGTTGTTTACTTTTCAGAGAAACTTCGTCCGTTTTTCGTCCACGTGAGTCGCGTCTGTTCGGCTCGTTCCGACGGACGCTGAGCGACCTTTCACATCACGACTCTCACACAAACACAACTCACCTACAGGTGAAACGAATGACGGCTTTAGATTTATGTTGTTTTTAACTAAAATATCTACGATGATTTATTGGGGCTGTTGGCGTAAATACAATAATAATTACAGAGCTGGGAGGTAAAGTCACAAATATATATAAAAAAAAAAAAAATCACTGAGATTAAAGTGAAGAAAATGGAAAAAAACTCAAATATACATTTAAGATTATAAAGTCAGATTTGCGAGAAAACAATCTTAATTTTTCTGAGATTAAAGTTGTAAATTTATGAGAAAATACATTTATTTGGAGAAACTGGTTAAAAAATCAGTTGCATTTAAAAATAATTTTAAAAAATCACAAATTTACAGAAAAAACAAATCAGTTTTTCAAGAAACGACAATTTTAACATACAGATTTGATTTTAAACACTAAATCCTGGAATTTATATGATGATTTATTTTTATTATTTTAAATATCTTTTGATTTTAAAAAAATCTAGCATTTTGAAGTTGTTTTGGGCCTTTTTCACTCATTTCTGGTGGGGGTTTTTAACGTTTAACGGTCTCGATAAGAACGGGAAAGTTTTTCCTTTGAGCTTAAAAAAGTTAGGCGCTTTGACGACATTGATTTGAAAACAGAAACAAACCTAAAACGCTGCTGTCATGCTGGGCCAGTAGGTGCTGGTGAAGCGTTCCTATAGGTAGCCCTTCTTGTGAAACCTGATAAACGTGTCCATGACGAGAACGTGGACAAAAACACGATCAACTTGTTTGGACGGGTTAGCTTGGTAATCCACCATTGTTAGCGTTGTCTTGTTACTCACGCACGGCTGTTTGACACGCGTGTGCCAAGTGGAGCCGTGATGTCACCGTTTCCACGGCGACCAGGTTCTGCTAGTTGGCATGGCTACGCTGGAGTTGAAGATTTCACTCTGGAACACGGTTTAAAAAAGTTTTCCACTTGCAGCCCCATTGTCGTGGAAACGAACGGCCAGAAACGTAAAAATATTATGTAGAAAACGTCGTGGAAACGGTCGCTTCGTCAAGCTTCTATCTAAAATAAACATTTGTGAAACTTTTGCTGCAAAAACCCATCAGCTAAACGCCACCGTTCTCATTCTTACACCGAATTTCTCAACTTTTCTATTTTTATTATTATTAATTACAATAATAATAGAATCATCCTGTATGTGGATCTGCCTGTTTGTGCCAACTGGCCTCTCCATTGAAACAAAAAAACACTTCACAGTGATAAAATGTGTGTGTGTGTTTGTTGTGTAGTTACTGTGTGTTGACTCGTGAAGCATATTTTTTTCATGATGATGATCTGTGTGTGTGTGTGTGTGTGTGTATGTATGTTTGTGTTTGTGTGTGTGTGTGTTGTGTGTGTATGTATGTTTGTGTTTGTGTGTGTGTATGTATGTTTGTGTTTGTGTTGTGTGTGTGTGTGTGTAGGTCTGTATGTGTGTGTGTGTAGTGTGTGTGTGTGTATGTGTGTGTGTGTAGGTCTGTATGTTTGTGTGTGTGTGTAGGTGTGTATGTTTGTGTGTGTGTGTAGGTGTGTATGTTTGTGTGTGTAGGTCAGTATGTATGTATGTTTGTGTGTGTAGGTCTGTGTGTGTGTGTGTGTGTAGGTCTGTATGTTTGTGTGTGTGTGTAGGTGTGTATGTTTGTGTGTGTAGGTCTGTATGTGTGTATGTTTGTGTGTGTGTGTGTGTGTGTAGGTCAGTATGTGTGTATGTTTGTGTGTTGTGTGTGTGTGTGTAGGTCTGTATGTGTGTATGTTGTGTGTGTGTGTGTGTGTGTGTGTGTGTAGGTGTGTATGTTTGTGTGTGTAGGTCTGTGTATGTTTGTGTGTGTGTGTGTGTGTGTAGGTCTGTATGTGTGTATGTTGTGTGTGTGTGTGTGTGTGTGTGTGAGAAGCGGTTCTGGACGGCGTTGTTTTGTGGCCTTGTTGAGAAGACGGACCGTTCTTCTTCACCATCGTTGTCACTTTATGTACATTGTGTTTATTTTTTATGTACATTGTGTTTATTTTTTATGTACATTGTGTTTATTTCAGATACTTTTTAATCAAAGAAAATAAATCTATGTAACAACAGCAGCTGTGTTCTTCACTTCATACTGTGAGTGAGTGTTCGAGGGGCAGAAAGAAGTCAGAGTTCTGAGTGTTGAAAGTAGTGAAGCAGACCTTGTTGACGAAGACGGACCGTTTGACTTCTTGCACGGCATCGTTGTCACTTTATGTACATGTGATAGTTTGATTTTGTTATGTACATGTGTGTGTGTATTTTTTATGTACATTGTGTTTATTTCAGATACTTTTTAATCAAAGAAAATAAATCTATGTAACAACAGCAGCTGTGTTTCTTCACTTCATACTGTGAGTGAGTGTTCGAGGGGCAGAAAGAAGTCAGAGTCTATGTTGAAAGTAGTGAAGCAGACCTTTACGATGTGACCTTTGACCCTTGCCGGCTGAAGGTCGATGCTCGAACCTCCCCGACAGCTGGATGCAATAAGTTCTGGATCGTTCTGGAAAATGTAGACCATGGTGAGTAGAGACTCGGTGGTGTTTTACCTATTACAACCCTTCTGAACACGCCAGTGTTCCTGAACTCAAAGTGGAAGAAGAAGAAAGTTTTAAAAAAAGGGGCCCTCTGCTGTTTTTAGGCCCCGAGCCCGGAGTCAACAACAGACGTGAAGCTGACTCCGATCTGGATCTCTGACGAGAGGCATGACTCAGCAGTTTCACAGTTTTGTAACATGGAATGCATGCATTTCGTTTCCCAGCTGCTCAGGGCAGCGAGGATCTGGTTTTCAGTCTGCTTCCTGCTGTCCAAGAGGGAACGCAGAAAAACCTGAAGAAGCCGTTAAACTAAGACAGGTTTGTGTCTACGCAAGTCCACCAACACCCACATTCTAGAGTCTCAACATGAAGGCTTGGTATCTCAAAATAATGATTTAGAATCTCAGAATGTTTACTTTGAATCACGTCGAGGTACTAGGGTTAGGGTTAGGTCTTCATTCTGAGAAATGATTGTCATCATAACGGCAGAAATGTAATGTCGTTGATGATAATACTACTATATGTATCCAGTGGATTCTCTTTAACGTTCTAACGAAGCATTTATCCTCACGTCTCCTGGTGAGTGGATGACACACAGTGAGGGGAAATGAACACGCAACATGCTGAGATTACAACATTACAAAGTGCAGCTTTAAAACCAAAATCTATCAACGACATGAAGAGAAAATCATTTTCAATTTTAAAAACCCTGGCGCCCTCTTGTGGTGACAGCTAGCGAAGACACTGTGGGAGAAAACGGGTATATACTGTATATATATATATATATATATATATATATATATATATATATATATATATATTATATATAAATATATATATAAATATATATATACTGTGATATATATGTATATATATATATACGTGTGGACTCTTCAGATGCATCACAGAATCCCTCAAGACAACATTTATCTGTTAACCTCGATGAGCTGAACATCTCCAACATGACCACCAGGGGGCAGCAGAGTCTGAAGGTTTCTTTCATTTAGCTCTGACTTCATTTCCACAAGAATGTAATTGTCCAACATTTTGTTTAATTACATTTAATTAACTCCGGCAGTTCAAACAGATTCTGCCCTGTGATCCAACATTATAATACACTTACATGTTTACAAAACATCATGATCATAATAACGTACAATATAGATTATATAATAGGACTATAATAAAATAATCATCTATATAATATAAGATTCATATATAAAGATTATCACCATATAAATTGGTAAAACATTTCACAAACAACACGCAGTGAGTTTGCTTTTATTAAATAACATCATTACATGTTTTATTTTACTATCGATATTCCATCGGCTGTTTTTCTTCATAAAGTCGAGTTTTGGCCCCGATGGATTTTTATCTTATTATTAACTTATTATTATTAATTAGTAAATAATCACATCAAAGTTTAGTTTCCTCTGATGATCAATAAAAACATTCAGAAGCTTCAACTTCACGATTCCTTTACTGTTGCTTCCTCTCTCTCTTTCACCTCCCTCTCTCTCTCCCCTCTCTCTCTTTCACCTCCCTCTCTCTCCTCTCTCTCTCTTTCACCTCCCTCTCCTCCTCTCTCTCTCTTCACTCCCTCTCTCTCCTCTCTCTCTCTTTCACCTCCCTCTCTCTCCCTCTCTCTCTTTCACCTCCCTCTCTCTCCCTCTCCCTCTTTCACCTCCCTCTCTCTCTCCCCTCTCTCTCTTTCACCTCCCTCCCTCCTCTCTCTCTCTTCTCTCTTCCTCCCTCTCCCCCTCTCTCTTTCACCTCCCTCTCTCTCCTCTCTCTCTTTCACCTCCCCCTCTCCCCCTTCTCTCTTTCACCTCCCTCTCTCTCCCCTCTCTCTTTCACCTCCTCTCTCTCTCCCTCCTCTCTCTCTTTCACCTCCCTCTCTCTCCCTCTCTCTCTTCACCTCCCTCTCTCTCCCCTCTCTCTCTTTCACCTCCCTCTCTCTCCCTTCTCTCCCCCTCTCTCTCCCTTCTCTCTTCCTCCCTCTCCCCTTCTCTCTTTCACCTCCCTCCCTCTCTCTCTCCTCACCCACCTCTCTCTCACCCTCTCTCTCTTTCACCTCCCTCTCTCTCCCCCTCTCTCTCCTTCCTCTCTCTCTCCCCTCTCTCCCCTCTCTCTCTTTCACCTCCCTCTCTCTCCCTCTTTCACCTCCCTCTCTCCCTCCTCTCTCTCCCTCTCTCCTTCTCTCTCTCTCTCTTTCACCTCCTCTCTCCTCCCCCTCTCTCTCCCTCTCTCCTCTCTCCCTCTCTCTTTCTCACCTCCCTCTCTCTCTCCCTCTCTCCCCTCTCTCTCTCACCTCCCTCTTCCCCCCCTCCTCTCCTCTCTCACTCCTCTCTTCCCCTGCTCTCTCTTTTTCTTCCTTCTCTCTCTCCCCACTACCTCCCTCTCTCCCCCTCTGCTCTCTTTCCCTCCTATCTCCCCCTCCCTCTCTCCTCCTTCTTCTCTCTCTCTCTCTCTCTCTCTCTCTCCTCTCTCTCTCTCTCTCTCTCTCTATTTTGGTGCTTCCTCGCGCTGCCAAGCCCCTACTAATGCTCCCTTCTATATCTAGCTTGGAAACCACTTGCGACCTCCCTGCGTCAAGGCGGCCGAGGCAACCGGAAGTTGACATGGTTGTGCCTTCAAAATAAAAAACATTAAAGCTTAAATGCAGTGGAGGAATAAATGTTTTGAGTGCAGAAATCATTTGTTACAAGTAAAAACATATAAATGTCCCATTTCAGAATAATGTATATTATCAGATAATGATGATCCATAGATAGAACTCAGTTAAATATTGCAGCTCATAAAGGTGGCTAAGACTAATTTCAATTACTTTATATACTGCTGTGTAGCTTCATATTTAATCATATATAAAACAATTATGATTATTATTATCGTCAATCATTGTTATCATCAATAGTCGTTTGTTCAAATGCGTACTTTAAAATTGATATTGTACAAATAACTTAATGCCACCAAGTATCTGTACTTCTACTTGAGTACAAACCAATACATTGTTGTGTAGCAGTTAAAGGCAGAGTAGGTCATTTGGGAAGGCCACAGAGATTTTGACTTTGAACGCATCACCGAACCGACAATGTCCCGCCCCCTTCGTTCAGACCTCTGTTCAAAGACCCGCCCCCTTCGTTCAGACCTCTGTTCAAAGCCCCGCCCCCAGAACGCCAAACGAGGGCTGAAGCCCTGATTATGCTTCCGCGTAGTGATCACGCAACGGCCACGCAGTTGCTTGGAGACCGTGATGGTTCTGCAAATTGCAATTCAATGCCACACCGGTAGAGGGCGCTATGTTTTTTGTAAAGACTGACCGACCGACCGAGACTCTTGACGTATATCGTCGTTAGCCTCGTTATAGCCTATTTGTTTACTTTCCGGCTTTCAACATCCACTATTTTTCAGAACTTGGTGTTTTATTTCTTTGTGCAAAAGCGACAATAAAACAAGGTGCAAACAATAAAACGAGGTGCAAACAATAAAAGTAGCCTTTTAAAAGTTTAAATGGCGGTGTTTATGAGTGGAAACCGGATAGCGGTCTCCAGCGGATGTAGTTAGCGGACCAATCACAGCCAATGCCGCTGCGTTGGTGTTGCGTCGCCTCGACGCGCGTCTAGGATTTTTGGGAGGTGCATGTCAGGCCCTTGCATTGGACGTAAGGGGGGTCCGCAAGGACGTAAGGGGTCCGCAAGCCCCCTTGCATTGTGTTGACGCGGAAGAATAACTGGGGCTTATTTTTTCCGACCCGACTCTTCTGATTGGACAGGGTTTTTACAGTCCTACCACGGCCAGAGATGACATTTACATTTTTTTTTATATCAGAGCATTTTAATGTATTCATTTCAAACGGTATGTTACGAGGATTTCAAGTAATATAACATAAAAGTGTTTCTAAATCACGATCTTTAAAATCCCACCGCACTGCTGTCTTTTATTTTGAAAGCGTCACCTCGGAAGTCCCGCGAAGCTTCCGCCCCTCTTGACCGCGGCGCGAGAGAGAGAGAGACAGAGAGAGAGAGAGGCAGAGAGAGAGGGAGAGGGAGAGAGGGGGAGAGAGAGAGTAAAAGTTAGTTTAAGATGGCAAACCCGACAGACCCGGAGTGAAGGGGCAGCGCTCCCCGAACAAACACGCTCAGCCTGCCGCCCGGTGCCGACACGGACCCCGCCTCCCCCTCCCCCCTCCTACCTACCGGACGATGCGAACTCCTCCCGGGGGTAAGTGAGCGCGAGCTCGGCGGCGGTTGGGACCGTTTCTCACGAACAATTCAAACGTTCAAAGTTTCTACGAGGAAGAAAAATAACACGTCGTTTGTCTACGCTTCGGTGTTTTTATCCAAGATAACGAGACCGAAGAAGACTTCTTTTTTTAACCAGCTAACGCGTTTTCTTCTTCTTCTTTGGTTAGTTCGCGGTAACAGCGGTTAGTAGCGTTAACGTAACTTTGCTAACTTAGTCACACACAGTGGTGGGGGGAGTAGGGGGTATTTATTATTATTAATATGTTACAAACCGCTCACACACACACACACACACACACACACACGGTCGTCCCGCTGTTGCTGATGAAGCAAAGTGACAGTTTTAGCTAGCTAGCTTAACTCTTTAAGGGTGCTTTCTTCTCTTCTTCTCTTCTGGCTCGCGTAGCTAACGGCTCAAACATATATATATATATTTATATACATATATTTATATTCTCTCTCTATATATAGAGAGAGAGGGCAACCTGTCATTAAAATAACGGAAGCTATAACGTCTCTAGCCGGCGTCCCTTTCTTCTTTCGGGGTGAATTCCGGGATGCAGCGCGCAGCAGCGCCGCTGTATTTTTAGTAAATGGGTGGATACCAAAAACGACAATTATTTATTTTCGTCCGGGGCGGTGAATGCCACAAGCCTATGCGCATCGACGACGGCGAGGAGGCGACCTATAAATGCATATGAGTTTGTGAAGGCTGTTTTTTCACCTCCTCCTCCTCCTCCTTCACCCCCATATTGCAGCAGCACAAAGTCTGCAGAGCTGAAGCAACAGGGACTGTCGCATTTCTAGAGGCTGTCATCTCTATTGCACTGTAAAAAAAAAAAAAAAAATGTGTATGAAAGAGAGAGAGAGAGGGCATTGTCTGGTGTAAATGTGTTTTTCATTCCTCCCTTAACTTCTAACATCCATCCTGCAGGCTTAAAGAGGGATTCCCTGAAGAAAAAAATGCCAGCGAGGCTGAAGCTGATGTGACACAGCGTGTGTGCTGGAAGAAAGCTGACTCATCAAATATCAATCCCTCCCGGGAGCGAGTAAAGCAGCGGAGAGCAGCTCATATCGCCTAATGCCGAGCTAGAAGAAGAAGAAGCAACCCCCCCCCTCCCTCCCTCCTCTCCACACACACACTGGGGAGGTGATCAGACAGGAGACGTTACAGAAATCCCCCCTCCTCCTCCACCTCCTCCTCCGGCAGGAATATATCCAGCACCAGCTGCGGCCGCCGAAAACAAATTTTGGCACCCGAAGGCCTGAGAGTGACTGCTTACCCAAAGCCGCCGGCGAGGCTAAGAATGGCATCCCAGTGCTTCAGCTGAACCTCCACAAGTTGACGGACAAAACGTCAACAACCCCCGGCCGATAAAAGATTGTCCACGGGGTTTTTGCCCCGCCGCCGCCGCCGGTGTAAAGTTTTGGTGGGAGGTCGCCCCTCTCAGCCAGAGGCCCTGCCTTCACCCCGCCTCACAGACCATGATGTTTCGCGATCAGGTGGGCGTGCTGGCCAGCTGGTTCAAGGGGTGGAACGAGTGCGAGCAGACGGTGGCTCTGCTGTCGCTGCTGAAGAGGGTGAGCCGGACCCAGGCCCGCTTCCTGCAGCTCTGCCTGGAGCACTCCCTGGCCGAGTGCACCGAGCTGCAGGTCCTGGAGGGAGAGGCCAACAATCCAGGTAAGACCAGCTACGTCGTCCACGAAGACACAGCCTTTCACACACATTCATTTGAAGTCTCGGAACGGGAACTATGAAACCACACATTTACACAATACTTACGTATACCTCCTGAAATTCATTTTAACATATTTCAGACTGCTGGGAATTGGCACAGATTTTATTCTAGCTGTTTTCCCTCCTCTGGTCTTCAATCAGCACATCTTTTACACTTACAGCAGCAGTAGTTTTATATGATATGCATATTTATTACTTCTGTTTCTGGCTGCATGTTTTCTGACCAGAAAGAGGGACACAGAAGTCAAATTCACAAATCTTACCACTGCTTTTTTTTCCTCCTCTGCCGACTCATTTAAAAATTTAGAGGGTTTTTCTAGGCCACGTTTTCCCAAATGACCACAGCCCCTGACCCTGGAACACACACACACACACACGGGCCCCATGCATGCATTAGAGGACGTTTCCTGTCCGAAACATTCCTGCAGACCCATCAGGAGCTGAATCACTGACGCTACGAAACTGTGCAAAGTGTTGCGCTGAACCGGAGCCAGTTGGTAAATGATTGTGGAAGGAGAGTTTGGGGTCGTGTAGGCTCAGCTGGCACCGCGGTGGAGATGTCAGTCAGTCAGTCAGTCAGTCAGTCAGTCAGTCAGTCAGTCAGTCAGTGTGCCAGCCCATAGCGCTGTAGCTCTCTCTCTGGGTTGGTATTGAGCCGGGGGGGACTCTGGCTGGGATTTGTTGCATCAGACTGCAGCGTGGCCATGGAAACAAAAACCCTGGCAACCGACCGGGCTCATGAAAAATAGAAACAAGTGCTGCTGCTGCGATGGGAGAGCAGAGCGTCTGTGTGAACCTATGGCGACATCTGCACGCAGTAACACATCTGCTGGCGTACCCTGGGGTGACATCATGGTGACACTCTTTCACGTCTTACAGAGAGTTTCCATCAGGGTTTACAATGGGCAGGGGCTGCAGCAGTTAGTGCAGGCTGGTCCCCGTTATTGTTTAATGTGAAGCCTTGGAGGCTTCAAAGCCCGCTGCATGGAGTTTCCTCCCAAAGTCAGGCTGGTTCCCACTGTCGGAGATGAAACGGCGTGATGGGAGACGGTGGAGGGAGGGCGACGTCGTCGTCAGCGGCTTTTTATCTCGCTTTTCATGTGAGAGTCAAAGACATTGGGCCTCATTTATCAATCTTGCGTGAAAACGGGCGCAGATCTGAGCGCAGATTTGGTCTTACGACAGGACACACGTGCGATTTATGAAACGTTCGTATCTGACCAATCTCAGCGTACGAATGAGCGGGCCTTGATAAATGCGGCGGCTGAATTCGATCGTCATTAACATGTTACGCCCATAAATATTCCTGTTTCGGAGGCCTCGCCCACTGAGGTCAAACATGGAGAGACGAAACATGGGTAAGAAAAGAAACTTTTCTGACACGGAGATCGGCATCCTGACATCGGAGGTGGAACACAACAAGACAGTGCTTTTTGGCAGCCTGAACGGTGGCATAAAAGGGCTCACAAAAACGCAGTCTGGAAAAAGATAACGGAGGCAGTCAACAGCGTTGCCGTAGAGGAACGGACTCCAGCTGAGGTTTGAATATAATTCTCAATAACTTAACCCATGCCTAACGACTTAAATGAATCTTTTCATCCGCTGATCTTGACGGGGACGGAGGAAAAAATTTCCTCCTTAATTGGGTCGGAGTCGATCTGTGGCATAAGTGGTGGAGGTGACACAGAGATCCCTGCGGTCCCTGAAAACGCGCTCACGTCTGACACGCGCGTATTGTTCCTCCAAAATAAGCAAGTCTGCCATCATCAAGACTTGATAACTGTCAAAGCATCTGTTTAAATAGGGGAATGAATAAACATCTGACCAACCACAGTGGAACGATGATTATCTCAACAGGTGCTTTCATTTTTGTTCCAGTTCTGTCACACCCATCGGACAAAAACAAAAACAATTACACATTGTTGCCTTTAGTTAATTTGCAAACACACATTTCTGCTTGTATTTATGATTCTTTCACATTTTAATGTGTAATAATTAGTTGTCATCTTAGGCTATTTATCCCATTGTTTAATTTTTTGAAAGTGGTATCAGTAAAAACATGGGCTTTAAAAGAAATGTTTTCGTTTTAATAATCCGTTTTGATCTGTTCTAAATATGTGACTGCTTATGCTTAATGACAGCTGAGGTTTGTTCATTATTTTACGCCAGATTTTGCTGTGCTGCACCGCAAATCCATAGACTCGAATTTGCGTACACGAGCCCAGACCTGACGTGAGATCTGATCGCAGCTTCCGCTTACGTCCAAATTGATAAATGCCGAAGTTTGCGTGGAAATGGTCGTACGCACGGTTTTCGGTCGTACGTTCGTTTGATAAATGAGGCCCATTGTCTTGTGGTGATACTCGAGCCACAGTCGGTCATAATTCACCCTTCCATTCTGTGTTAAGTCTGTTGATTTATGGGCCGGCTGGTGGACATGAAAGATGTGCTCACGTGGGTATGGTAACGTAATGAAAAGCTGCTGCAGTGCATTCTTAAATGGTTAACCAGGTGATTATTAATATTTCTTCGATATTGTGAAGTTCTCCTTCCAGTAACTGAGATGATGGCGTTCCCGTCAGAGTCGTCATCCCTCAGACACGAGGCTGCGTTCCTTTAAAAGTCTTGTTAAATCTCAAAGTGTTGTTAATACACGCAGGTGATGAAATTGCACGTTGGTGGTGAAAACTTCCCCCCCCAGGAAAAATACTTTAATAAGCTTTCAGCACTACCGAATACCTGCGTGCATATTTATGTGATTATCGGTGCTCCAAGTATGCTTCAGGAGATCTGAATGGACTTCAGATCTTTGTGGCGCGCCCCTGGAGGCTCCTCCCACCCGTCAGCGTGCGGTCGCTTCCCGGCCGCTGATTCAGCTGAGCGCGGTGGAATCAGACTTCCATCGGGACCCACGCTGCTGAATGGAGGGAGGCTGAGAAGGTTGTCTGGTTACGTGATCCCTCTGGTATGTTGTGGTAGATTTGTTTGAGTCGAGGCAGATCTATCAGCCTGCTGTTACACTGAGCCAAATCTCGATCTTGTATTGATTATAGAGGTTTTTTCAGTTTGAAGTTATTTCTTACCACAGGCAAACTTTTTCTTTTTTTAGTGTGTGTGTGTTACTGCTTTCATGTCTCTTGATGCATTTCTGAAAAGCCTTGTAGAAGTTATGGAAATCTCACTTTTAAAAAGTTACTACCCAACAATAATGTGTTTTATAGGCTTTATTTCACCAACGATAGGAATAAAACCTATCCCGACCACATCTGACGGCACAATAGAACCTTTCAAACCTTTTGCAACGTAATGTAATAATTGTATTTATTACAATTGACTATTCTTCTATTTGTTGGCGTTAAGCCTTTTGTTAAATAACATTTTCACCTCATTAAAAGAAAACTGTCTCCCGCTCGCCACAGTGAGACACGCACCTGTCTCAACAGGACGGTCTAAAAACAGCACCACCACAATGTCATTAAGTCTTACTTTTCTTTTCAGGTAAAATATGACCGGAATCCAAGGCGTCATTACAGAACCTAAAAAAAGACATTTGACGTTAACTCTTATTGAGTGAATGAACAGATTTGGCGAGCAGGTAAATGATCCATGAGAGGATTTAAAATTCCCTCCAAAGACACCAGATTCTACAGGTGATTTATAAAACCTCTACTTGTCTCAATGGGAATAAACAACTGACTACCTGGGTTTCACATTTTTGCATAGCATTTAGTACGACTAGGTGCAGAAAGGAGGCCGTTGAAGGGTTAACATGCAGCTGGTCGGCTGGACTGAGTGGAAAAGCCAACTATTTGGAGAGTGGTGTACAAATGAATGGAATCCTCCGTGACCTACTTCTCTGAGCGGCTGGGAGGCGGACCCCGCCACTTTATCTGCGACTCGTCGTAGTCGACGGGTTAACCGCCTCGCTGGGAGACGGGCGGAGTCGGCCTGCACGCAGGAGTGTTGTTTTAAATGGTCGTTGTCATCATTCTATATGTGAGCAGCTCAGTACAGATGTGCAAGGAGCTCAGACCTCAACCCGAAGACATTCATAATTATCCCCCAACCTGTCTGATCTCCATTTGATTTTAGGGACAAACTATTTTGCTATTGTACTGTCAGGAAACATAGCTTTCACTTCCATGTTGTGTGCTAGATTCCTGCTGGAACAGATCACAGTGCATCTCCTAGTGTTACACGGGGACCAGACGTTGAGGTACACGGGGTTGGATGTCCTTAAATCATGGAGGTCCTACAGGAAACGGCGCCAGATTTCGGGGCTTTACGGTAGAAATGACACTAACATTCACCTGGAAGCAACGTCAGGGACGTTCCAACATGCGACCCAACAACGTGCTGGAAAAATGTCACGCAATCCTTCATATTTCCTGCTCTCGTGTTCCACCGTCGCTCACAACCGAGCACACACACACACAGAGAGGGCGTAGCGGTGGTGTAAGGGTGGGGTTCGGACAGGACAGTGTGGCCGGTGTTCTCGGTGACTAACCTTATTTCGGTGCGGTGTGCAGACCTGCACGGCTGTCTGAGCTGAGAGGATGCAGGCCGGGATTCAAGACAGTTTTTCACTGAAAAAAAAGACTTGTTTCTTAACAAAAATGTGAAGTCATCCTCGTGAGTTGCAGTTATTTGGACGGTATAATCGTGACCTGAGATTATCGTGTCGTCCCACGCCTCGTCTTCATCTCAGACGATTAAATGCTTTTTGCTGCGTTTCTATACTGCACAAAAATCCCAGTGTGCTACATCGGAAAGTACAGTATTTTTATACGTCTGAGGACTCCAAAATGCACATCCTGCCTATCTTAAGAAGTTAAGATTATTGATGAACGGATTCTGTATTTAGAATTTGTCCCTGTTCCTTTATATACCTGTAACCTGTTGGATGTGTTTATGTTGATAAAAGCGTACAGCTCAGAACACGGAGGAGCCATCTTCTTCTTTTTTTCTTCTTTTTTTTTGGTAAGCACATAGCTCTTTATTTACACCTGGTCCTCAGGCATGCCAGGATTATACTCGGGGTGGAGGTTGGTGGAGGTGGTGGTGTTGTTGGGGGGATCAGTTTGAATCTAGGTCAAAGTATGACTTCCAGCTAAAACAATACTTTTCATAGACGCTGCCGGCTGTAGCTTTGCATCTTAACACCGTGCTCTGCTTTAGCTGTGGAGGATGATTGACACGGAGGGAAAGTCTGCCTTGTATAACAGCTAGTGTTACCCAGTGAATTCCTGTTGCACTCTCTGCCTAAGCTAGGTCCGATGTTTAAAAAACAAAAAAGCCCGGGCTGGAAATCAGCATTCCTGGCTTAGGCGGTAAACGGTTCCGGTGTTGGGGATACTGTCTAGGAATGTGGGCACGTCACAGCACACTTGAGTCAGGCTTCGGAGAGAGTCGTACGTGGGGGAAAAAGACCCGGTGGAAAAAGGAAAACTGATTCCACCTTCAGTGGAGCTGAGGTCTCCTGAGTACATCGCGGTGTGGAAGGAAAATATGAAGACTCAGATAATACTGGTGCCATTTACAGCCGGAGCTCATTCACTTCTGTTCTCTCCGGTCCAACTTTCCCCAAGTTTTTGTTTGATTCTGTTGTTTATTTTCAGATTTGAATGGCGTCCTTGTCAACACCGCTTTTAAAGAAGGTGAAGTTTGTGAATGGTTTGGAGATTTCTTGTCATTAGAACTGATCTAACACCTTGAAATGATAAACCTGAATGTTTGACTGAACAATTGGAGACCTCATGGTTTTTCCATCGTTATCACTTGAGTCAGATGTAGTTGACCCGCTCTGCCAGGGGAGCGTCTATAAATACCCCCCCTTCTCCGTAGAGAGAAAAGTTTAAAGTGAAAGTGATCCGGTTTTGATTTTTCACACACTTCTCCCCATTTGTCAACATCCTTTTGTGCCTTTTTCTAAACATCTCATTGGCCCATCCTGTCAAAGAGAGAGAGAGAGAAAAAGTCTCGTCTCTGGTTTGGGCGCCAAACTATTTCCTCGCACCCACGCATGAGCAAACAGTTTATTTCTGGAAGTTGACGGCGTGTTCTGTGAACTCGTACTGAACCTCAGGAATGGGGACAGACAACCTGCCAGAACGACCAGAGGGGAAAACGAAATAAAGCTCGTCTTTTCCACTCTGCCTCACAGCGGAGGCCTTCTTTCTTCTGTGTGTGTGTGTGTGTGTGTGTGTGTGTGTGTGTGTGTGTGTGAAAACAACAGGATGGACAGAAAGTGGGGCTCAGGACGAGCAAGGAGCCGACTCGAAGCCTCAGACGAGTCCGGCTCTTGATTTTTATCTGTGAGCGAGGCGTTCAAGGTGTCACTGATAGCTGGGATTATGCAATCAAGCGCTTCGTTAAGTCCTCGGGTTTAATTTCTCACCCGAACCCTTGTGTGCTGCTTTATAACTCTGATCCCAGCTCCCCCCCGACAAGATCACCGGTGTTTGTATCTGTGTGTGTTTACATCGTTGCGTAGCCAGCTAGCGTCAAGCAAGTGTTTTAAGACAGAGTACAGACTGAACACGGTGGATTACAAGTTTATTATTTATTATGAACACTAAACGCTTTGTTGGACCCCTTTAGTGAGTTATGATAGTTGGAGAGCAAGTTATAATAATTATTATTTAGTTCAAGCCTGACTATGAATATATATCGTTATGTTGAAAACACCTCTTCATTTACATCCTCTATTAATAACGTGTGTGTGTGTGTGTGTGTGTGTGTGTGTGTGTGTGTGTGTGTGTGTGTGTGTGTGTGTGTGTGTGTGTGTGTGTGTGTGTGGACCGAGGGTGTGAACAGGTGAGGGATACCAGTCTCTAGATGACCGGTCAGTCTGGTCCTGACCAGACCAGACATACAGGCGTATAATGTTTCCCCATATAGCCCCTCTCCTTCCCACCAGCTGGCTCGGCTACACAGTACGCTGCTTGTGTACGAGGGTGTTTGAGCTCAGGAGCCGTCCGGTCCCGACAAGGCGGCACACACAAAATACCACCAGTTCAAGCCGGGGGAACGAGGAGGTGCCGGCCCCTGAGCCTGCACACTCTGGCACCCAGTTACTAATCTAATAATCTAGCCATCCGTGCATCTGAAGTGGACATCCTGCAGCCGACAACTGCTGACCTCTGACCTCAATGATTCCCACAGTTCATGCAATAAGACCTCGCTAGCCATGTCGATGACAAGGGAACATTTTATCTTTGTAAATGTCAAATCTTAAAGCTGCGTTACCTAATGTATTAATTAAGCTAACTATCAGAGATAAGGGTGAATATAAGAATATGAATCTATTACTAATACATCTGTGTTGGATCAACATCATCTAACACCAACTCCTTGATCACATAATAATATGAAAGGCCATCAGGGGTCATTTAGGGGTATTTTTAGTTTTGCTGTTAATGTGGGTTTCTGCCTCACATGAATGGACGTGGACAGTGGAGAGACGCAGCAGGGCGCCGCCACACTCGCTTTCACTGCTGATTGGCTGAATCGCTGTTGGCTGCGACGGACGGGGTGACATCAGCACAACTGGGCCCCGGTGAGAGAGCCCCCATGGCAACGGTTGCTGTGACGGCCATACAACAGGAGTCTTTGAATCCCCCGGGTGGGTGGAAATGACCTCATCTGGACCGTATGAGTCCTCCAGGAAGCTGAGTTTTGCCGTTTGCTGCTCCCAGACCTCGCCAAGGTGCTCGAGTTCTGGCGTCGGTGAGGAACTTATCAATCACTTCTCACAAACATCACTGTTCGTGAGGATAAGTACATTTTGGGTGGTGACTTGTTGGTATTGTTAGTTATATGAATCAATCGGAGGGGAGATCTGGTCTGGGACCTCGGTCAGTCCGGCCCGGATTATCTGGTGAGGGTTTTCTAGATCCGGTCTTAAAACAGAAAACTTGCACTCGAGGATGAGATGATTAGAATTTGGTGCTCAAAGGTCACAAAGCCTAAACTCTAGAATTCATAAGATAATTTTAAAAAACAAAATCAAAATGTTCTTGAAAGGCATTTGACTGAATGAGTGTAATAAACAATATGCATCCTTTATGCAGTATTCTGTGATCATTGTACGTCGTATCAATTAATCCAGTATTTACAGTAATCCTATTTAATTTAAACCTAGCTAAGCCCCTTCCTCTGCTGACGTTGATACTCTTTGCTCACAGTTGCTGACGAGCTCAAACCAGACGTGGATACAAAAACATGACGCTCCAAACTGCTTACATGCTTTATGGGCTTTTTATGTGGTCATTGCAGAATATGTGACCGCAGTCAGTTTACACACACTTGTTGGACGTCTTTGCACAAAGACAGAATCCGGTCTGGGTTTTTCTTTGCCCATTGTGAGGCAGTCGGTGTTATTCTGCCGTTTTTGACCGACATAACGTACGTATATCAACACGTGAGATATTGAAAACCAGCTTTATGCTATCAGAGATGAATGTTTGGCTCACTGGCTGGGTTTGCTGCTCACTTCTTTATCTAGTTTTGTGATGGTTCCCACAGTTGTAGTCTGACCAGTCGGAGAAGAACGTTGTGGGACGCAAACCCTTCGGCCGGCTTCTTTCTCCACCGATCGACTCCAGCGAGCGTAGACTCCTCGGGCAGTCGCCGTGCTGACGTGGGTTTTTCTCAATGGGTCTCTGTGTGTGTGTGTGTGTGTGTGTGTGTGTGTGTGTCGTGTGTGTGTGTGTGTGTGTGTGTGTGTGTGTGTGTGTGTGTGTGTGTGTGTCGTGTGTGTGTGTGTGTGTGTGTGTGTGTGTGTGTCGTGTGCTGTGTGTGTGTGTGTGTGTGTGTGTGTGTGTGTGTGTGTGTGTGTGTGTGTGTGTGTGTGTGTGTGTGTGTCTGTGTGTGTGTGTGTGTGTGTGTGTGTGTGTTTGCGCGGTGTCTCCTCGTGCAGCGTTACACCCGGATGCTGAAGCGATATCCCTCAGGCTGTGGACAGCCGAGGATGCTGGGTAAACACGCCTGTCTCACACTCGCAGAGCCACACTCCACATTCCACATGACAAGCTGCAGTGAGACACACACTCACACACACTCTTACACACACTCACACACTGCAGGAGTGACCGGTGTGTGTGTGAGAGACTGACTGGGCTGCAGACAGCAGACGTACTGGTGTGGTCAAACCAGTTTGTGAAGTGCTTTATGTGTTGGTTGACTCGTACACGGCAGGTTTGGAAGGCCGGTACCTTAACGGGGATTCTGATAGAGCTGATTAGATTTGGAACCAGTATTCAGCATGTCGAGTAAAATGTCGAGGCTCCAAGTTCTGTCTTTTAATCTGTCATGTTGGAGTGTAATATGTCCAAGCCTTTCCAACAGCATTCAGACAGAAAACCAATGGAATTATATCTGGAGGGTTTACAGCTGTAGACATGTAATTATTATTATTGCCTTTTTATTTTTGCAAATTACTTAATTTGTCCAGATTTTAGTTGACTATAAATAAGCATTATTATTAGGTATAATATTGCTTTTTAAATACTTGTTTATTGCAGAACACAAATGGGCAGAGAGGAGCAGCAGAGGTTGAGATGTCTGATGAAGCGATCTCTGTGAAGCGTTGTTGTTAGTCTACATGTAGGATGTGACGTTCAGTCTTTGTGGTCGGCTTGTTGATATCGGCGTATTCCAATATTCCAGTTGTTTTTATGTGGTCTGAAGGCCGGGAGCGTGCTGCATGATCCTTCCTCTGTGTGTTCAACCATTAAACCCCAGCAGTTGGCAGACAGAAACTTTCACTTTCTTTTAAACAACCCTATAACTGGCCTTGTTGTTGTTGTTGTTGTTGTTGTTTGCAGACCACAGCCGTTAAATACTTTACTCAGAGACATCCCTGTTCGGTCACACATGTACCGGAAACAATCACCCCAAACCCCTCACCGCCGATACGCCGCTGCACACATTTTTCTCTCGGTGCGTGTGTTCTCCTTCTTCCCAGCAGGTACGGAAATAAACCTTTCCTCCACAAAGGAAAATAATTATCATTCTTGTAAAAAGGAAGGAAGGGGGGGCTTTGAGGCAGGGAGAGAGACAGAGCAACGGAGAGAGGCAGGCTGAGCGGCCGATGGGCCCCTGGCTGCCATTTCCTTAAATAGAGTTGTGGGCTTCTCCGGTCCAGGCCTGGCAGAGCGGCGGCTCACATTCCCAGCATAGCTGCGACTGCCACAGCCTCCCGACACACTTCAACAGGTAGACTGCAAACCATGGGGCTTCCTCCCAGACCCCCCGAACCAGCAGTGACCACGGCAGCAGGGGAGAAGAGGGGATGTTGATGAAAGACTCGACAGGAAGTGGGGAGGGGGCGTCGGAGAAAAGGATAGCAAAGAATTGTTCTCCATTCAAACGGCAGCCGTGTCCTACGAGGAAACCTCCCCCACTGCTGGGAGAAAAGATGAGACGACCCCACGCTTCTCTCACCTAGAATGTACAAGTTAAAGAACAAGTAGCCTGCAGGACAGAAACGTAACAACCCCATTGTTTTATTATAACAAAATATTATAACGAGTTATGATATTTGACCTTTTTGTAGGGAAAAAAAGTATCATCTTCCTCCTCCCTCTGTTAGACGCAACCTATTGACAGATGAGGAGTTTTACCTGTTGTGTGAGAGCAGTGAAGTCCACGTGAACTATGTATGATTTTCATGAAGATGGGATTCATAAAACACCAAATTCCTCAATGTGCAGGACAAACCCAGCAGCACATTTTACATCTAATGATACTAACTGGATTTGGCAGACCCGGGGTTGAACCAGGTCCAGCCTGGACGTGGAAGTCTGTCAAGACAGTGTGAAGAGCTCTTTTACTCCGATGAAGCCAATAAAGCTGCATGCTGGCGTGAACAGAAGCCCCCAACATCATGATGATGATGCTTTTCCTTTTCCTGTGGACGGGAGACACACACACACACACACACACACACACACACACACACACACACACACACACACACACACACACACACACACACACACACACACACACACACACTCATCCTCGAGCAGGTGCTTCCCACCGTAGCAGTATAGTCACACGCGTCCATCTTGGCCACTGTTTAAAACATTACACAGTATAAATAAATAAGCAGCCCTCCGTTACACACCGCCTGTACACCGACACACACAATGTGAGAACCAGATGTGGGTCGTGCTTTAATATAACGTGCTGTAAATTGGCTGTGATGATGACGTGAAAAGGAGTTCCTGTGTTGTATTGTGGGTCACAGGAATCTCTCTCTCTGTTTGTCGAAACGTCCCGGAGACTCCCATTCATCTTTTTCACTGATTTCATTCAGAAAAAAAGGCCACTGGAGTGATCTGGGCCCAGGAGAGGCCCTGCACCTGTTTACTACAGTACTTCCTGAGGTAGTGAGGTCCTGGTCCAGTCTCCACTTTTAACCTTTTTTTAACCGTTTTCTGTGTTTATCCTTCGTATCTGTGATTTCCTGCAGGATCCTCTCCTGTCCAAACCATCCAGACAAGTTGGCAAGTTTTAAACGTTGAAATCAAACCGTTAACGGGATAAAAAATATCCGGTTGTTGCATGTTTTGTTTTCAGAAACACTATCTGAGTGTTGTGTTTGCTCGGGGTGGCCTAGATAATCAACAAAGATGTGTTTTTAGAATAGGTTGAAGAAGTCTCGTTGGATTCGATGGAAACCAGATTTGTTTTCATTCACCTGATCTCTCTGGCAGTAACCAGGTTACTCTTGCATGTAAACATGAAACGGGTGTATTTCCAGTCGTGTGAGAGGTGTAACTCACCTGCTGCACGGCTTCCTGTCAGCTTTGACTGCGTGCCTCCTCTGGCTTCGGCATGGTTTTGATTGAAACATGGTTCATCCAGGAAAAAAGTGAGTGACATCTACCAGCTGCACCTGTATCCATATTACACCAGCCATTAGACATTCTCATATCACTTACTGGTTTTCAGGGGAAATGGGTGAAGTTGACTTGGGGATTATTTTGAAACTAGAATGGATATGGTTTATAGCCCTCCTCCTCCTCCTCCTCCTCCAGTCAGTTGTGTGTCAGTAGGTCAGGCTAAGGCCAAGGTCAGGCTGATCCCACAACACTGACTTCCCCCCTCTGCCTTTTCTTTTTTCCTCTCTTTCCGTTCTCTCTCTGCTTTTCTGTCTATTTTAACCCCCTCCCATCTTGTTTATTTGGCAATTCTCTCTCTCTCTCTCTCTCTCTCTCTCTCTCTCTCTCTCCCTCTCTCTCTCTCTCCCCCCCACTAGTTGAAACCTGTTGTCACCGGTGAACTTTCCAGTCAGTCTCACGTATCCACCCCCTTCATCCCTGTGTGTGTGTGTGTGTGTGTGTGTTCATATGTACATGGCCCTAAAGCTTGCGTTGGGGCCTGTGGGATCCTGCCTGCACTTCTTGTCGAGACATGGACTCTCTCTCCCCCTCCTCTCCCCCCCCTCCCCCCTCTCTGGGTCTCTGGATGGGTGGGGCGATGCAGCATGTAGCATTAGATCACTTCCATCATATATTCTGTGCACCACACCTCTTTCTCTGTAGCTATAAACGGTCTTCTCCCCACTCTCTCCTCGTCCTTCTCTCTTTAGTCTGTTTTTGTTTCTTTTCTACACATTTCTAGTGTTCGGCTTCTTTCTTTTGCTTGTTTGCTTTTTATTCTGACTTCATGTTTTGTTTTGCTTTCTTTGGTCTTGTAGCCAATTGTTCTTTTCATTTAGTTGTATTTCTTTGTTTCACTTTTGTCCGTAACATTTTGGTTTCTCACAATAATAGTCTCTCAATTCTGTTTTTCCCTCCTTTTTATTCCTTTGTTCACAACTTCATGTTAGTTCCCTCTTATCTGTGGTTGTTCTGATAGACGATGATCTTTGGGAACAGTCATGGTCTTTGCCAATTTCCATAACAATATTTGGCTTGTTTTCTCCATTAATATGTACTATTATTTTTATTCATATTATTACTATTGTTATTATTGTTGTTATTATATTATGCTCTGTCATAGTTGCTCAGCAGCACACACACACTCCCACTCTGGCTGTAAATAGTTGTAACTAATAACTAGGGCTGTAATGAACAGTTTGAAGCTTCAATCATAACATTAACATCATACTTATTATTATTATTAATAATTTACAGGAACATTGCATGGAGGAGTCCTTCTGTTGCCCTCTCTCTGTCTCTCTAACAGCGTTATTATCTCAGTCCAAAGGGCGAAATGGAATGAAAAAAGAGAAGTCATCATATCCAAATCTATAGGAATATTCTGCTTCATTCATACAGGATTTTATATCTGATCACGATAAACAAACACACTCACAATAAGTTGATCGTATGAGCCAGATACATTTATCCTTTATAAATTATTTATGATAGTCTTATTTTTATTTGATTGTATTTGATCTGAGCATGTTTTTGGCATATTTTGATGATTATCAGGATCACGAATCTCAAACTATTCCGACCGGAACGTTGTATGTTTTTATCATCCCACGTCTCGTCCTCTCTATCCTCGTACAGTGCGTTCCCAGTGCGTTCCCAGTGCGTTCCCAGTGTGTTCCCAGTGTGTTCCCAGTGTGTTCCCAGTGTGTGTTCCCAGTGTGTTCCCAGTGCGTTCCCAGTGCGTTCCCAGTGCGTTCCCAGTGTGTTCCCAGTGTGTTCCCAGTGTGTTCCCAGTGTGTGTTCCCAGTGTGTTCCCAGTGCGTTCCCAGTGCGTTCCCAGTGCGTTCCCAGTGTGTTCCCAGTGTGTTCCCAGTGTGTTCCCAGTGTGTTCCCAGTGCGTTCCCAGTGTGTTCCCAGTGTGTGTTCCCAGTGTGTGTTCCCAGTGTGTGTTCCCAGTGTGTGTTCCCAGTGTGTTCCCAGTGTGTCCCCAGTGTGTCCCCAGTGTGTTTCCAGTGTGCGTTCCCAGAGCGTTCCCAGTGCGTTCCCAGTGTGTTCCCAGTGCGTTCCCAGTGCGTTCCCAGTGTGTGTTTCCAGTGTGTTTCCAGTGTGTTCCCAGTGTGTTCCCAGTGCATTCCCAGTGCGTTCCCAGTGTGTTCCCAGTGTGTTCCCAGTGTGTGTTCCCAGTGTGTGTTCCCAGTGTGTGTTCCCAGTGTGTGTTCCCAGTGTGTGTTCCCAGTGCGTTCCCAGTGCGTTCCCAGTGCGTTCCCAGTGCGTTTCCAGTGCGTTCCCAGTGCGTTCCCAGTGCGTTCCCAGTGTGTTCCCAGTGCGTTCCCAGTGTGTTCCCAGTGCGTTCCCAGTGCGTTCCCAGTGTGTTCCCAGTGCGTTCCCAGTGTGTTCCCAGTGTGTTCCCAGTGCGTTCCCAGTGTGTTCCCAGTGCGTTCCCAGTGTGTGTTCCCAGTGTGTGTTCCAAGTGCGTTCCCAGTGCGTTCCCAGTGCGTTTCCAGTGCGTTCCCAGTGCGTTCCCAGTGCGTTTCCAGTGTGTTCCCAGTGTGTGTTCCCAGTGTGTTCCCAGTGCGTTCCCAGTGCGTTCCCAGTGTGTTCCCAGTGCGTTCCCAGTGCGTTCCCAGTGCGTTCCCAGTGCGTTCCCAGTGTGTTTCCAGTGTGTTCCCAGTGTGTGTTCCCAGTGTGTTCCCAGTGCGTTCCCAGTGCGTTTCCAGTGTGTTCCCAGTGCGTTCCCAGTGCTTTCCCAGTGCGTTCCCAGTGCTTTCCCAGTGCGTTCCCAGTGTGTGCTCTGCTGTGGATCCGTTAGGAATCACTGCATTCTTCGTCGGCAGCCCTCTGTGGTATGCCAGCACATTCCCCACTGCTGAGGTGGAGAATCTGCTCGGAAAGAAGGAGCGGGAACTTTTCCTTTTCCAGCCCCTCCCACCGCTCTACGATGGCGTCTATCTTAACTTTGTTCTCCTCAAGTAACCCCCCACCCTGGGCCCTACACACTCTCCCCCCTCCCTGCCTCCTCCTCAGTCGTATGAACTGTGGAAGTGCTTCCCCCAAACAAGGCGGGACTTTGTCTTTAAGCGTGACATCTTGTTTTACGGGGCTGTAGGCGAGTCGACGCCGTGTAACTGTTTCTCCATCCCTCTCTGCTTCACAGCTACCTCGCCTTGGCCTCCTTGGCAGGCGCTTAACCGGAATTTAAAGGGGTAGTCTGTATGTTTTGAAGTGGACCTCACCGCTGTTTGTAGAAACGGAGCGATGTGCTGCTGTGAAAGGTATTTCAGACAAAAAAGATGAAGCCACCAGACTCATTTTTACCTTGCAGAAAACAGGAGATGCTTCCTCTTGTCTCTCCCTTCAGGCCTCCTCATGTTTATTGTCAGTCAGGTGTCTCTCTCTCTCCCTGTCTCTCTCTCAGATTGCCGTCCACGCCGTGACGTGGTGATGAGTCAACACTTGTTGCCGGCCTCGTGTTTGTTTTGCTAACAGCAGACGAGGTTTAGAGGACACATATGGAGACTTTGCTTGGTTTCCTTAATCCTAAACTGGTGACACCTATTATAGCTTCATCTTAACCAAGATGTGAGCTCATCGTCACTTTCAACTCAGAAACCACAACGCTTTATTATTTTAATCTTTCAGCCACACACACACACACCTGGTTATGCAACTTTACAGGTGCTGATATGGAATTTTTTTACAGGTGCGAGTTGAGGTCATGTGTACATACACAACTTTAACCACACACACACATTGTCGCCTACACACACTCTCACAGGTGTCATTGTCTCGTGTGACTGAGAGTTAATGTGTCTCCTTGCTAACCGCTAATATGGTCTTATCTGTTGTGCTAGCTGCCTTGTGCTGGCTTTGTGTGCTGTTGACCCATCTATTTTTAGAACAAGAGGAATCATGTGTCTAACAAACAGTCTCCACAAGTGTGTGTGTGTGTGTGTGTGTGTGGTTGTGTTTGCACATAACCGACGTGTAACAAATGAGCTAAAACAATCACGTTGTTTCCACCGCTGTCGCTTGTGTCTTGTGATCGAGGCGTCGCCTGTGAAGAGGACACGCCGTTTCCAGCTCAGGGTCAAAGTTAAACCGGCTGAACATCTGCTGCGCTCCGGCTCCTGACTCTGTTTGCAACGGGGCTCATGTTACATGGAGATGTGATGTGATTTATATTAATTACAGAGCTTTTCAGCAGTTTTAGTAGGACACTTCCTAGCTTTTAAGGCTTTCTTTTGAGTGTTTTGTGAATCGGGATAGTAGTCGCAAGTGATTTGAAGAAGTTGTCTAGCTCAGCTATCATGGTAGAAAAGTGGAAAAATAGAGCGTGATTTTGAATACAGTATACAAATGATTATTTATATATACATCCATGTTTCATGTAGGGAATATTTCAGATTATTTTAATGTTTTTCACAATTACAACAAAAATATGTTCACAAAATGTCTCATCTTTAAATAAATAAAATATATAAATTAATAAATATAAATAAAAAATATTTGTAAAATGATGCCAGTAGCTTTTTTGCTATTATTTTTGGCCGGGTCTAATCGTGACATGAGATTTTAACATGGCCCCTCCGGGTGGAATTAAAAAGCGTTGTAGTGTTTGTCAGTGATCTGAATCGTGCACTAATCCACCACCGTCACAAGAACTGGAGTCAAATCTGCAGTTCAAAGAGGATTCTGTTGTTCCAGTGAACACAGAAGTCTTGTGATTTAAAAACAGCAGCTCAAAGGAAATTCCTTCTTCCTCAACTCACACACAGACCTCAGCAGACATGTGGACATTTCTGATACATCCATCTGGATTCATAATCAATAAGTAGAGGGAACAAGTAATCATACATCAAGAATCGAACCAATATAAAGACATCAAATCCAGTTTCTAACCAGAATGATCAAAAACAGAAAAAAAACAATATTTTAAGTCACTGCTCACTATTATTAATTGCATATGTATTTTTTTCAGCTGTTATTGATTTCATTTGACATCTTTATTTGATATTTCATAGAGAATACTACGACGTCTCTCCAGAAGTCTGTTTTTCCACATAGATGTTATTTTACTGACCCGGTTAAATTACTCCGGGGTTTTCCAAGTCTGCATCCATGTTCAGTGTTTTTCTTCCGAGTACCCACATTACCGGTTTTAATGTCCCAGAATGCCCTCTGAAATTGTTTAACACTGCGCTGAATGCAACCAGTTCACTCTCGTTCTCAGTAGCGTCGAATCACAACAGAAGTCAGTCAGAATGTCACATTAAACAGGAGCCAACTGGTTAAATTTGCAAACAATTTGGTGAAATACAAGAGAAACTCTCCTTCCTCCATTGATCAGGGTACCGATAACAGCCCCGATACTCGTTCTGAATGCTTTGATCCCCCAAAATACTCAGTTTACTGTCATAGAAGATGAAAGAAACCAGAAAATATTCACATTTGAAAAGCTGAAACCCCAAGAATAAATAAATAAAAAAATCTGACAATTAATTGATTATCAAAATGGTTGGAGATTAATGTTCTGTTCATCCCCTCATGGATTAATCAGCTTGTCAACATACAGTTGTGTCCGATTAGTTAGATTTGAGGAAAAGTTGATTGTTTTCTATGATTGATTGTAAATGTTTTAAAATATTCAACATTCAAATATGGATTTGAGGTCTTAGCTTTGCCGTTTGCTAACTGGAGCCTTACCTCATGGAGGAAATTTAACATTAGGACCTGCACAGACATGTTGGAATGAATTTAATCAATACCAACAGCAGAACCTACAGAGCATCCTTCAAAGATTTAATTTCATGTGAATGGCCATTGGAATGATGGGCGGTTTGAGGCCAGGTTGACTGAAGGAGGAGGAGTCATCCTCCGGGGAGGCGGGGCCGTGTTGAGAACAGCACCCTTGTCTCGGTGCCAGAGCGAGGGTGTCGGAGCAGAGGGCCAGGGTGCTGCAGAGTTCAGCAGCAGGGCCACGCTGCATCAGCCACAAATGACTCTCTGTGTCGGAGGTTTTACTGTTTTCATACGTCAGACTCTTCATATTTTCTTCCCAATGAGGCCGATGTGATTCACCAGTTCCCAGCATGCCCCTGTCTTTTTGTCTGGCATAAAGGAACACACTTAGCACCTTTCAGACTCTCCTAGTTGAGTCAGAAACTACAAAGAAAGGAGGCAGGGGAGGAGGTGCTGGTATCGCTGTGAAAGGAGGCGTGGCGGCTCGGTAACCTCAGGTTAACCGCTCCCCTCCTCATTCCTCCTGCTTTTCTTTACAGTGGGATGAGGTTAGCCCGTTCCCCCCTGGAGGCCCAGGGTGGGAGCGACCAAGCTTTCTCAGCCAGTCCACTTTGAATTTGAAGAGGCACTCAAGACACACCTAAACCTGTCTTTTAAGCCATAAACTACATTATTCTGTGCTGAAACGCATAAATACTGGTGCTAACGTTGACATTTCTTACTCGCTAGTTCCTAAAAATCAGAAAGTTGATTCATGAGTAATGCTGCTGGGCCTGATGACATCACCAGTTAACTGATATGTGAATATGTCATATTCACTACAGTTATTCTCTGTTTAGGGTGGACCCATGTCTATGACATCAGCAGGAACAGCAGTGATTTTGGGTGATTGGGGTTATAAGCGTCTTCTGCAGCCCCTGATTGGCTCAACGTTTGACTATTTCTCTAGATTCTGCACTTTAATAGTATTGCATTGCGATCTTATGAAGGTCAGTTAACGTTTAATGGATGATTTGGTTGTGAATGTGCTTCTTGTAATTTCTTAGCATTGATCTTCCCGGGGCTGGCTGGTTTGACACATCCAGACCAGACCGGAGAGAGTAACAGGTAACCCAGTGTTTCTCTGAGCAGTCGACCTTTGACCCGTGCCCGGGTTCAACTACTGCAACCCTCCCACCCCTCCTCTTTGAAGGGTGGGCAACGATGCGTGTTGTCGCTGTGAGAGGAACTGCTCCCCAGCTGACCCTTTGACCTTCTCACCTTGGAGTAAGAGGTCAACGAGCCTGAAGTAGCTTCCTGACCTCTAGGTGTTGAATTTTTCACACCTCGTCCAGCCGTTCTGGTCTATTTACTCACGGAGAGCTGGTACTGCCTTGTACCTCGATAAAGGGACAGGCGATCAGACTACATGAAGCGAATCTTCTCTCTGTTATTAAGATTGTCTTGCCAGATGGAGCAACGCGCCACCTCGCCTGATGCCTCTCATGTGATCTCATGAGGAAGCAGATGTAAACAAAACTGTGTTACAACTTCCTGTTTAGTTCTTCTCCGTGAGACAAAGCAGAAGGCTGAAGGAGCCTGAGTGAGATGAATGGTTGGGGAGACAAAGTCAACACGGGTTGCCTATCCTTCAGCGAGGCGTAGAAGTTGGATTATTACTCAGTTGTAATATCTGTCAACAAGAGTACGCTAGCTAACGTTAGCCTCGAGGGCTCGTTGCTTGGAAACACCGCCAGCTGCTCCAGCTTGTGTCTCTGGTTTGGGATCCCGCTCGAAAAAAGTACTGACGTCCAGATCTTAACTCCTGAATATCAAACATGTTTGATGTTTTTGGAAAGCAGTAGGAGCGAACAAAAGTCACCTTCTATCCATCTATGATGGATGAAATGCAGAGAGGTCTTCAGGAATCTGCTTGAATTGAGCAACTTTTAATTGCTTTTTCATGTCGGCTAGTATCGGTGCTTCATGCCGGAGAAGAAGACAAGTGTTTGCATGTTGTGGGAATATCTGAGAAGAATGACAGCTGTGTAATCTTCTAATACCTGAAATATTTTACATCAATCATAAAAGCCATGTATTAAACCTTTGAATATGCTACGCCAACAAGTATCCTGTAAGAGTACTATGTTAAAGTCAAATAATGTCTAGTCAGGCCTGTTTATGTCTCTGTTCAGTAAGAGACAAAGAAATGTTTTAAAAAGTAAAAAAAAACTCCACAGTAAACCGGTGATGTCATGAACTTGGCAGTGCACCGCTGCTTCTGTAAGCATTCTCAGAGTATTTATCAGGGTTTCCGTGTTACATCTCAATGTTTTCCAGTCATTTGGAAGTAAACGGGTTTTAATCATGGAAACAATTCCTGTTCTCGGATGGAGCAGGGCTTGCCTCATGCAGAGGAATGAGGGATTACATCATCCGTGGAGCCGAGGGGAGTAACTCCCTGGCTCCCCTCGCACACCTCCCTCCCTCCCTCCATAGGTTTATTTTCTTAAACTCCCTCTCAAACCAGTCCTACCTCCAGTCTTCCCTCACCTCCTCCCTCCTTGTGCCCCCTCTTATTGTCTGCTGAGCTTCGGGACAGCTGGTCTTACTTCATTTAAGTTTATTGTTGGTAGAAAGTTAAAGTTCCCCTAGCCTCTATCTTCCATACCGTGACATATTACTGATTCCTCCCATAACGTCAGGAGATTACTTGGGAGAAACTTCTCTAGCTCCAGAGCTGACGTTTCAGATTGATTGATTGATGCATGTTATTGGTTGGAATCGGTTGGTAACAGCTGATGTAAGCACGCGTCATATTTAGTTTTTCAGGAAGAAAAATGTATTGGATTTTGATAGAAAAATACGAAGATATACATTTTTGGGGATTTTTTTTTCAGCATATATTGTTAAATATATGGGGATGTGATCAAAAACGGTTAAAATTGTTAATTTCAGCTCGCCTCAAAGATTTAAACGAGAGGGAACATTGAGTCGGAGTGTCCGATATTTTAACATTTGAATAGTCAAACAAAGAAATTGTCTTTGACCTCATCTAAAAAATACACATTTTTAAAAAATAAATATATATACAAAAATATGTATATATTATGTGATTGCATTATTTGTTGAATTATTTTTAATAACATCACCTGCTGTGAGTCGGCTCAAACCCTGAATGATTTAATCCCTCAATCCTGGTCATTTTGCATGGGATGACATGAATGTGAGTCCTGTTTGGAGGGCTTTAGGGGGTCTGTGGCCGTCCATCTGCCCGGTCAGGGCTGCAGCTGTCCACTCGACACGGCAGCGAGAGCTGTACATCATCGCAAAGTATACTGTGACATTGGGGATATCTTTGGACAGACGGGCTAGCAGATGTATTTTCTAGTTTCACCTCATATGTCGGATTTAGAGACGGGAGCCGCGGGGGTTAAGGGTTACCGCGGTGGTCGGATTCAGGCGGACGCATCTCCCGAGCAGGAAGTGAAGCCGAGCTGCGTCCTGCCTCTATTTGTGTGCCTGTCCAAAGATGTCACCCTGACCAGTTGGTATCTATAGCCCTGGTCCAAGACGATAGGAATGGGCTCCTAGCGGGCCACCGACTCGGACAACAATAGAGCTTTATGACCTCCAGGTTATGTATAGAGCTCCATCAGCAGCCTACAGAGCTGGCCGTTTTAAAGAAAGGGTAGAATAGAAGGATGACACTGCACTGGGATGACATCATCGTTGTGTCTTCTATTTTTAACCACACTTGTGTTCACTAATCCATCCTTTCATCCATCAATTACGTTCCCCTCTGTTGCCACCTTGAATATCGTGAAGCTGAAATCGTAGATGATGTTCTGACCTTGTTTGGAGCGCTGTGAAATCAGTCGTTTATTGTTGTTTCATCTCGTCCTACAGGGGTGATCAGCCAGTGGCAAGGCGAGTCCAAGGAGCGGGTCATCTCGCTTGTCCTCACCCACCTCCCGCTGCTCAAACCCGGCAACGTCGAGGCCAAGGGCGAGTACATGCGCCTGCTGCCGCGCATCCTGGCCCACACCATCGAGCATGGCCGCCACCTGGAGGAGTCTCGCCAGCTCCTGTCCTACGCCCTCATCCACCCCGCCACCTCCCTGGAGGACCGCTCCGCCCTGGCGCTCTGGCTCAACCACCTGGAGGAGAGGGCCGCCGCCCGGGGAGACTCGCTGGAAAGGATTCCTCCTCCCGGGCCGCACCACCACCACCACCAGTCCACACCTCCATCCACGCTCTCCTCGTCGGGCTCCTCCTCCTCTACGAACACCTCGTCGTCAGGGAACCTCTACTCCTTGCATCATCACCAGCGCTATGGCTCGGACGACCGCCTCAACGGGTGGCAGAGCTCCAGGGATTCGGGGCTGGGCGGAGGCTGGCACCAGCAGCAGCAGGGCTGTGAGAACGGCCACCTCCTTCTCTACCCGTCGTCCTCTGTGCCGGCAACCATCAACACGGTGGGAACCGGTGGAGGCGGTAACACGAGTAAGTGAAGTCCCCTCGTCTTGTGTGCTTTGTACTGTGTTCAGCCCATTTAGGATCCCTTTAAAACATCACAGGTTTGAGTCCAGCCTTGGGACTTTTGTTGCTCGTCATACACCTCTCTCTTCCCCCATGTGCTTGTCTCTAAAACGATCTTAGAAATGCAAAAACTAATTATGATGCGTTTGTATTTCAGCTTACTACTAGAACATGTTTACTTTAATGCTTAAAAAACCTTTCCCATAAGGCTGTGCTGCAGCAGCTCTTCTCAGACTCTCTTTGAAACACTCCTGAGCTCCTGCCCCTCCCTCCCAAAAAGCCCAGTCTGCTGTGATTGGTCAACCTCCCCTCACCAGAACCAGATACCAGGAGTTGTTCTGCTGAGGAATAGTGATGAAGTGAATTCCAGCCTCTTGTTCTTCATCCCCTCTTCCTCTAGACGTCCACTCTGAGTAGCTTTGTTTGTGGGCGGGACTAACTAGTGGCTGTGCAGATATTATGCTAATGAGTTACTTGGTGACATCACCACATGACAGGAGGAGGAGGAAGATTTGAAAATAGGCGTTTGAATCGGTTCTGTGGGGGAGAGGACCTTTGGATTCGGACTTTAGGTTCTTACTTTTTACATTAATGTAATATTGATACTCGTTACCCGGAGAGATTGGAAGCAGATATAAGTTTTCTCAAACCTTTCGTTTCAATGTAAAAGCCTGTGGAGCTAACATTAGCAGAGTATGTATGTTAGAGAAAAAGTTTGTCAATAATAATCACAATCCAGGATCAATAAGCATTACTCTTATTATTTTATGGAGGCGTTCAAGTCGCCGCATTTTCCACGACGCTGTGCTGTAAATATTTCAGAATAAAAGCATTGTGTTAACAGGAATTCTGTCCACAGAAAGACCCCAGGGAGCTTTTATTTTGAAACAGAAACAGGTAGCATTGAGTTAAAAACTAAATATGAGCTTCTTTCATGTCCGTGACATGGAAACTGTGAAACTGTAGTACTGGTATGATGTCATAGCCACACCTGAGCCGGGCTGCTCAAGCAGGCGGCGTGGCTGCTCTGATCTGGTAACGTGGGCGCCGAAAATACAAAGCAAGAGGCTCTGAGACGCCCACATTCAGCCTAATCTGAGCTTCTCTGTTGTAGTTACAACCATAGCCATTTATGTTGGTAACAGCTGTGATTGGAGCTTAATTGTATAGTAATAAAAAACATCTTTATGCCCTTTGACCGCACAACAAATACAACACATTTAATTCAGTTCACTGCAGGTTTCATTGTAAGTGCACTCCAAACTCACCAAGCTGACCAAACACACTGAATAGACTCTATACAGTAAAACACACTGAATAGACTCGAGTCATTAAATACAATCTGAACAGCCCACACAGCGACCATGAGGCCGTGTGAGCTGGAAGACAACACACACTGTTGAATTTGAACATAACTATGGTGAGAGCCGGATATTTCCAGACAAGAATGCAAAGGCTCTGTGTTTTTTTTCTTTTTCTTTTCTGGGAGATGAAAGAAACAGCTGAGGGTTTATAAATAAAAGACATATTTAAAGCTCCGCTCGCTGCTCCAAGAAAGATCCTCCTGTGTTTTTGACTGCCGAGCAGCTTCATTCCCACGCAAAAGGGATTTGACGAGCTGATAAACCGGAGGTACCGCTGCCAGGGGGTTAGTACAGATGCTCTATCAGATACTGAAAGTGAACGTTGAATCACGCTGCAGTTGATGGATAGTACGTGATGCTCAAAGTCAGAGGAAGATCTGTTTGGTCAACACCCCGATGGTGATGGTGATTACAGGAGTATAATTGTCCCAACACGTCAACCTGTGTGCCACTGATGCCACATCCTGTTGACCCCCCCTCCCACCTATACGTAGTCCAAGCCACAGCAGCACATACCACCCATCCTTTCCCTTGTAAGGCAGCCTTTGTGGGAGGCTGTATTTAGGGAAAATGGCTAATATTTAGGGACTGGAACTTGTAATGTTAGCTGGGCACCTATTTTAAACGGGGCCCATGAAGTCCTATACATAGCGCCCGACAGTAAGAGGACCGCGTATGGAGGAGGAGGAGGAGGAGGAGGAGGAGGAGAGAGTCTAGCTCCCCCCTCCCCGTCAGAGTGGCGACACAAAAAGCTCTTTGGCTCTCCACCTTTTCATTCTGTTTACCTCCTTCAGCAGGAAAAAACAAGTCTGAGCTGCTTTTAGGAGTGACGGTTACTTTGATTCATGAATTCATCCTGATGTGTCAGTTGTCAATAGAGACACGAGGCGGGAGAAGAAGGTGGAGAAAGAAAGATTTATCACACAGCTTTTGAGGCAATTAGTTTATTAAATCGTGGAATATGTACTGAAGAATATCATTTGAAAACATCAGTTTCATATGTGAGGTGTTGTTTGGGACGTTCACATCAACAACCAAGTGAGGGAGCGGATTTACATCCAGACCAAGTGACAACATGTGAGAGAAGATGGCTTAGTGACTGTCGAAGCTCTGCGTTTTGAGGGATGAGGTTTATTAAGTTCTGGATGTCAGCAGTTAAACAAGATAACAGGAGCGTTTTGTGTGTTTGCTGCCGGGCAGATTCAGCTTCCTGTCTCCAGCTGTCAAACATGAACTCTACTATAGAGCTGATCGTTCTGTACACAGTGAGGAAGCTTCCTCTTTTCTGAATTGAAAATATTTACTGAATATGTGATTTGATAAACTTGATTTATATTATGTACCAAAACACATCCCATTTGATGCCTAACTCTTTAACTCTGGACTGTATTTTATATATATATATATATATATATATATATATATAAGCAGTGACTGTAGTTGAAGCCTCGGCATTTTCCTCGTCGCCATCTTATTTTTTTTGCAACGGGAAGTGACGCGAAAGGTTGTTTACTTTATCAACAAAGAAGAAAAACATGGACAACTTTGAGACGGGACAACGCATTGGTAGTGACCTGTCAATCAGCAGGTAGCTCCGCCCCCAAAGCATCCCCTGCTTTCTGGTCTGGTGGACTCTAAATGGACCATAATGTACTAAATGAACATCATGCTGGATTGAAGAAGACTTGAAACTAGAGATTGAGACCATACACTGAGATTGAGATGGCCAGCAGAGAGAATGCAACTTTAAGGCACTTCAGCATTGGCTTCTCTTTTTAGACCTGCAGGTTGCCGCCTGGGTTTAGTGATTGTTTGATGTCACAAACACACATTGATGTGAAGGTTAAGCATAGTAAGTAATTAACGTTACTCTAATCTGAATGGAGGCAGATATACACTGCGATGTCCAGGGCTTAGATGGGATATCGGTCTCGCCTCTGTGCTTTAGCGTTGCTGTCATCAGTTACTTATCGTAGACCTCAGAGCGGCTTCATGTGAGTGCTGTTCAAGTGAAGCAGCAGGTTTTCCAGTGTGACTTCTCTCTTTTTCTCAGCTCTTAACAGCCTGAACCTACCTCGCTGTTGTCTTTCAGTCCTGACGAGTGGAGGCGGCGGTCAACAGCACAGCCCCCTGAAGCGCTCCGTGTCCCTCACGCCTCCCATGAGCGGCCCCAGCAACCAGCCCCTGGGCCACGTCTGGTTGTCCCAGGAGGACCTCCGTATCGCCAGAGGCCCAGCACCAGACCACGCCCCTCTGTCACCCCAGAGCAGCATCGCCTCCTCGGGCAGCGGAGGCAGTGAGCATCTGGAGGAGGCTGGTCTAGGAGGAGGCTCAGGTCTGCATCGCAGTTCCTTCCATGATGAAGGCAGCGGCATGAGGGGTGAGTATGAAAGACCACCTAGTTCCCTTCGTAGGGCGGCTCAGAGGGAAGTCCACTCACGTATTCACACACACCGTTAAAATGATTTGATTCACTTCATTTTTTTTACATGAAGAATTTGATTGGATTTTGATATAAAAGAAATACAATTACATTACTTTGTTTCGTATTTTCATATTGTCAAATAGGTGCATAATATTACTGGGGATGTGATATAAAAAGGCATTTTCTCCATTTAATCTCCATGAACCTATGAATAAAAAACATACAGTATATACATGATTATTTACAGTTTATTGCTGCAGAAGGTTCCATTAGCCTACATCATATTTTATTTGTAAACCATCTGACATTAATTTGCAAAACTGGTCAATATCCAAATGTACAAAAGCATTCTAGGACATTTGAAAATGTAAAGGTAAACTGTCATTCTCTCTGCTGGCCATCAGGGGGCGACTCCTCTCTGGTTGTATAGAAGTGTATGAGAAAATGGTCCTACTTCTCTCTGCTGGCCACCAGGGGGCGACTCCTCTCTGGTTGTATAGAAGTCTATGAGAAAATGGTCCTACTTCTCTCTGCTGGCCACCAGGGGGCGACTCCTCTCTGGGTGTATAGAAGTCTATGAGAAAATGGTCCTACTTCTCTCTTGATGTATTATCTCAGTAAACATTGTAAACATGAGTTTATGGTCTCAATCTCTAGTTTCAAGTCTTCTTCAATCCAGCATGATGTTCATTTAGTACATTATGGTCCATTTAGAGTCCACCAGACCAGAAAGCAGGGGATGCTTTAGGGGGCGGGGCTTACCTGCTGATTGACAGGTCTCTACCATGCTAGTTAGTTACTAAGATGACTTTAACACTTTGCTGTAAAGTTGACCTTGAATTATAGAAGCTAACTTTTGTTAGCAGCTTCAACACCAGAATCCACATGGATCCAGATCCAGTAAGGGTGCCGATCTGGCCACTTGTGTTCATGGGATCCACCCGTTGCTCCTCCACAGTCCAAATATGGTCACTTCCTTCACTGGTTGCAAAAAATCCAAGATGGCGACGGCCAAAATGTCAAACTCGAGGCTTCAAAACCGTAGTCCACAAACAAAGCTCTCTGATGTATCCACTAGAACACAAGCTGCATACTGTTGTGTAATATAGTTAACCTTAAACAAAATGTTTGCTGCACGTTTTCCCGTTGGATGATTCACGTCTTCTTGTCTGCAGCTTGTCGGTTGGGTTACTTAGTTCTGGTTCTTTATCCTGTCGGAGGTTCATCCCACCACACAGCAGCTTTTAGGCTTTTCTTCTGTTGGAAGAGGCACCTTCACACAATACCAAGTCAATGCAGAGCGATGAATTGTTTTCCCCTTTTGCTGTGGGCGGGACCGATACTGACAGGCTTGTTTCTACATAAAAAAAATCAATGAATACCTAGAACCCACCTGGAACTTAAACGAGCAGTCGGCTGTTTGTATGAAGCTCTGCCAGTTCAGTGCAGAACCGTGTATTACTGCTGCGTGACGCCTCCCAGGCGTTCAGCTAGTGGTCGATCCAGTCAGAGCAGTTAGTCAGGGGAAACCGAGGTCAGAGCAGCCGACCCCAGCCAACTCACCCTGAGTTACACCTTACAAGGTCGCCTCTGCCTTTCCTTAATATGATGTTTCATGTTGTCGTCTAGCTAGACAGGAAAGCAACAGCCATTTGTCTGTTTCACCGTTGACACCTTTCCAGGTGTTGCTGCCAGATAAGACTGGTATTACTAACTCTGAATCACAATGTCCACTATCCAGCGATGTCAAAAACAACAGTCAGCTGAAGTCTGTGTTCCTTTACTGGAAGGACAATGACATGTCCATAAGCTGCTGGTTGCACAAAGTAAAAGTACCTGTTTGCTCTCAGAGTGTGTCAAAGGGAACACACCATGAACATGTGAATACAACAGTCTGGAGGGTCACCGGTTCAGGTCCCCGTGTCCCCCTGTGCCCCGAGACCCAGAGAGGTCCCCCAAGTCTTTGGGCACTATAGTAGGACTCTAGTAGGACCACATACTGAGCCGATCATCAACCCTGAACATGTTGTTGTTTTCTGGAGGCTTTTTAAACATTTCCAGGGTACAAAGGGCACTTCAGCCACAACTCTGGGTTTAGTGACTCTTTCAGAATGACATCCAAAGATATATATCAGTACTCTGTTTTACACATGATTCATGTCTTTTTGATTCAAATATGTATTTGATTTGTATTTCCTACGTATGCACAACAGAGACAAACGCTGTCGATATGTTTGTTGTCTGCGTCAGTGATAACGTAAGAATTTAAGGTCATTCTAATTATTAGTTTCTTCTTCTCCCCCCAGATGTTCCTGCTTGGCTGAAGAGTCTCCGCCTCCATAAGTACGCGGCGCTCTTCTCCACGATGACCTACGACGAGATGATGTCACTGACCGAAGAACAGCTAGAGGCACAGGTTTACATATACAAACACACACACGAGGGAGTTAGACCCAAGTCAACACACATCGTGTACTTGTACGTGTAGAGTGTAGTTCTGGTACATGAGGGGCAGAAACACGTCATCGTTCAGTACTACTAAATAAAAACACCTTGATAGCATATTGACCAGCAGGAGTAAATGGTCACAGCGTTCGTCCTGCACTCAGACTTAAAGACGTTGAGGGGTTTGTTCTGAAACGGAGGATGCGGCTAAAATTACCACGGCTCACCAGGAAGCTGTGTACTTCCTCCAGGTGCTCTTCCTCTGTCTGACCCTCCCATAAAGCACAGCTTCACTCAAGTCAATCTGACCTCCGTTAAAGGTGTGTGACGATTGATTCGATGTGCGGCTATGAAATACATGGGGATGGTCAGTTTCAGTTCAGACGTTGGTCTCTCAACGTTGATGAGTTGATCCTCTGCAAGAACCAACAGGCTGGATGTGAAGGAACCTTTGTACCCGACACATCTCTCTATCTCAAAGATCTCAGTGGTTCTCAGTGGTTCTTAAGGGTGCTGCGATCAGGATTTTATGGATAAGAACTGCTCCTACTGGTCACAAAAGCATTGTATATTAGGTGTGCTGAATGCAAGATTGGAAGGCATTTCTATTGCCTCTCTGGCTCTCAACGTGGCGACGGCTGAGCCGGCAGCTTGCAGCTCACAGCGCTAACGGTGCTAGGAGCGCTAACAGTACATAAGTACATAAAAAAGTGTAGACAGAACAACGTTTACCTGAGGGGAAAGCGACAATCAGCACAACAGGAAGCAGTAATAGTGGTTCTTTCAGTCACGCTGGATGGAACATTGTTTGGTGTCCACACGGAGGGAAGCAAGCAGACGTTTGACCCACAACTCTTTCTTCCCACAGAAGGTCACTAAAGGAGCAAGACACAAGATCGTCATCAGCATTCTGAAGCTCAAAGAGAGGCAGAACCTACTTCGCAGCTTGGAAAAGGTCAGTGACCCCATCCTCTCCTCCTCCTCTTCATCTTCACTCACAACTCTTCTAGTCCTGCCTTGAAGTATTTGAATGTGGAGGTTTTCTGAGGTTGTAAACCACCTCTCTTTTCCCCCCTGAGTGTGAGTGAGGAGGGAGGGTGGCCGTTCTCAGTCGGTGTTATGTATCTGAGATGGCAGCTAAGGGAACACCTAATCCAGGAAGGAGAGTTTTGGGCTCCGAATTTAAACGTATCCGCCCCCCTCGCGTCTCCATTCAGCCTTCAAAGAAAGACAATGGCGCTCAAGGGCACACCGCAGGAGGGACTTCTTGGGCCAGCTAAATTCAGGCTTAACCTTTTCACCAACGCTTCATTTAAAAATGTGTTACCGCTGCATTTGTAAGGCTGGCGAAACAAGACACCTGCTGCTTGGTATTTTGGGTTTACATAGACTCACGTAGAGCTGCTGTGTGGAGGAAGGCTGAGATTACGGACACGAGTCCTGCAGGAAAACCGCATGCATGTATTTTTGGTTTTACTTTATTCTTTGCTGTATCACATGGCGGCGTTGGTGTGGATCCAGTTAGGCTGATGCCGTGTGTTGATATACACACAGCATGCTAAAACGCCACATCAGATCTGTTTCCTGCATAGTTGTCAAAATGTAACCGTCTTCATTGGCTCCTCCCGCCTCACATTTACCACCAGGATGTGTTGGAAGGCAGCAATCTGCGCGCCCCGCTGCAGGAGCTCCACCAGATGATCATGACGCCTATCAAGGCGTTCATCGGCGGCGAGGAGGCCTCCCTGCAGCGCCCCCTGCTGAGCACCGAGGGCAAGAGCGCAGCGCCGGGGTCCCACCTGACGGGGGTCGGCGGAGGGGAGGCGGAGTCGGGCGCGAGCGTCATCGCCGAGGGAGATCTACCCGGCCAGTTTACTCGTGTCATGGGCAAAGGTGAGCGGCGTGCGGCGGCGCTCCGCCGACATCGTCTTCACTTCACTTAGTTTGGTGTTAACGGCGTCTTTCCCGTCCTCGTCAGTTTGTACCCAGCTCCTGGTGTCGAGGTCAGACGAGGACAACATCAGCTCCTACCTTCAGCTCATCGACAAGTGCCTCATCCACGAGGTACAGCTGCCTCCGCAGTACAAACACATACAGCACACGTGTGTAGAGGAACCAGCAATACAGGGCGTTTATCAGCCTTTTTACCTTCTCATTTCATTCACTTCTTCAAGTTCAAATCATATATATTCAACTTTCATGAATTAGAAACATATAAAGTACTTTGAGGGCAAATTCTGTAAATCATCTAGTCTGATTTTATCAGTATATTTAATGACTAAAGCGTAAATCACTAAATATCTGCACATAATATTTGGTGAACACATATCAGGTCTGTCCCAAATACATCCAGTAAATAAGTATAAACATGCATGTGAACTACTGCTAAATGCCCATCCATCCATTGTCTACCACTTATCCTGTATTTTAGGGTCACGGGGGGGCTGGAGCCGATCCCCGCTGTTAACTACTGCTAAATGCAAATATATATTTCAATTCATGCTAATTATAAGAGAGCTGCAGGAAGGGGGGGGATTCTTTTTACCCACAATGCCCCTAATGCACCATGGTATTATTAACATCTCAGCAGAAACGTCCATAAATGTTGAGAGAATTCATCAGCGTAACGAGTTGAGTGACCATTAACAACAGATCTGCTAGTTTACAGGGGATGCTCTCAAATATGCCGTGTCATGATTTAGTGTTGAAGTGTTTATGGTCATTCGTTGAGACACAATGTACCTGAAAATCCCCCTCCGCCTCTCTCTCTCTCTGTCAGTCCTTCACTGAGACGCAGAAGAAGAGGCTGTTGTCATGGAAACAACAGGTCCAGAGGCTGTTCCGGTCCATTCCAAGGAAAACCCTCCTCGACATAGCAGGGTACCGACCGCAGAGGAGGTAAAGGCACACCGCGGCTTTCTTTCTCTTTCAGTGGTCGTGATGGAAACGCTTCAACTTCAAAGTTTATGAGCAGAAATATGATGTTATATTCATGAACTATTCATGAATCCTTAAAAGCCTTATTTTAAATACACACAGGAACAGGTACGGCGCTACATATAGCAACACTTTTCATTACATTCTCTTATTTCTCTTATTTCCTTCGTTGACATGCATACAATTATTATATAATTAATTAAAATAGTTAGATTGAGATTTCTAAATAATGTTTTAGACACATAGTGTTTCCTTTGTATTCATTAGCAGAGGTGTGGTTAAGAGTTAAGATAATATTCACATTGGCATGGTGGTTTCAGATCCAGAATCAGATGTATTGCATACATCTCCCACAATGTACTTAGAAATAAATTCATATATAGTAGTAATAATGCAACATAGAAATAACAGCTAAGGACAAGGAAAGGTAAAGAATAGGCAGTTATGTGTGTGTACATAAGTAGTGAAAAGAGATAGGTGCAAATATAAATATGATGTAAATACATGAAAAGCAACCACAAAGGTCTGTTGAGTCTTCTTCTTAAAAGAATTAAAAATCACCATCACTATCATCAATAACAGCAGTTGCATTGAGGATAGTGTAGAGGACTCTGTCGGTCTCATTATTTGAGAACCTGTGAATTTGTTAGCGCGTGTTTTCAGCCGTGTCTCACCTCCTTTTCTTTGTTTTTTGCTGCAGCCGCTTCGGCCAGTCCAACTCCCTCCCCACGGCTGGCTGTGTCGGGGGCAGCGTGTCGGCCAGGAGGAGCCTTCGCCAGTTCCAGATGCCCTCCAGGAGCTTGCCGGGTGCCAGGCTGGGCCTGCTGGGCAGCGGGGGGCTGCTGGGTCCCACACCTCGCAGCTCCAGCAGCACTCCCACCGGCCCCAAGCAGGGGAGGCAGGTGAGTGGACCAGCAAGCAGGTTTACCCCACCACGGTGTTTACCCAGCATATATTTATCCATCTTTTATCAATTTAATCTCCGTCGACCCTTAAGAACAAGGTTGGCAGTTTGATTCCAAACTATCCGCATATCAAAGTGTCCTTGAGCAAAACTTCCCAGCAGCCCACTGCTCCTAGAAATGCTCAGAATGGATTAAATGAAGACGTCAAACGTCATGTTCGTGTGTGAATGTGACGATTTAAGTCAAGTTTGATTCATTGTTTGGATTAGAAAAAGTTAGAAATTGGTTAAGAAAAAAAGTTGAGTTGAAATTATTATTTTTAACCCTTTTTTGTTGATCAATGTTTTTTCAAACTGATGTTTTTGTCGTGAAAAAAATCAGATCACAAATAAATCATCGATCGATCATATTATGCCAAACCGACATATTAAATTACAACATAATTTACAACAAAGTTCCATAGTCCGAACCGAGACGGCAAACTTTATTGCTCCTTTCAACCTTTGACGGAGGCAGAGCGTCCTGTCCTTACCTTTCACAATAAAAGCCCTCGACATATACATGATTAAATTCACTAAATCTCACTAAAAGGAAAGTCAATAAAACACCTTCCAGTAGTTTAGACTGTCCAACGGTTTACCTGCTATGACTCAATAGTGGTGGTTGGTTATATTAAATGTATATTTCACATTATTGTGTTTCAACCAGAAAGTGTGTTTAACAAGTGAACTATGAATTGATTGAAGATGTTTAAATATGTGTGGTTTGGGTCACTTCTGGACTTGGTCTGGTGTCAGTGAGGTGGACAGCTGAGAGGACTTCCTAAAAGGCCTGTCCTAGAGTCACAGAGAAGAGAGAAAAGTGAGAGTAAAGCGATGGTTTGGTCGTAGCGACTGGAATGCTGAAGGGCAGCGGCGTTCGTGACTGCACAGAGGAACATTTTGAAATGCTTAATAATACATTCCAGGATGTTTACAATAACCTGGGCAGCAGAATTCCTTCTTCAGCACGTATTCTGCCCCAAATAGACTTTTCTTTTGGTATTTTTGTTCCATGACAAAGAAGCGAGCGGCGGCGGGGTTTGGCGAATGAAGTGAGGTGGATGGAACTCGTAGGCAGGTCACCCCACATACCAGAGGCCATGCGTCAGTGCCCAGCACTGAAACAGGAGGAGCTGTTTTAAAGCCCGTCCTGGCACACTTTGGTCTGGGCTGACCCAGTTCATCGGGAACCTCTCTCTGTCTCTCTCTCTCTCTCTCTGGCTCATCCCTTACAATGAGAGGAAATACCTCAGTTCCTCCTCCTCACGCTGGCCCTTCTTGTGTGGGACGTTAGTGTGGAGAGGGAGGGAAATATGTGAGTCATAGTTTGGGAGAGGTAGCTGTGTGTTGGAGGAGGAGGGGCGGACGAGAGAGGGAGACTTTATATGAGTGTGTGTGGGGGAGAGAGAGAGAGGGGGCAGTCAGAGGCAGTGAGAACAGTGCACAGGCATTTCCTGTTTTTCTCTGGACCGTGGCACTGCAGGGCCGCGAGGGGGGGCAGGGGGCGGGGCATGTGGTGCTGGAGGGGGTATAATAGGGGGCAGGTCACAGTGAGGAGTTCATGTGGTGGTCTCAGACCGCCAGTAGACCTGTTGATGAAGCTGTGACCTCATTCATGCGTCATAACACACCTCTGAGAAGAAGTAAGAGAAACGTGCACGTTCTTATATTCCAGCCGTGGTCGGCATTCAACGAGGAAAGTGGCTTTAATTAGTGTGAATGTCATTGAAATAGTTATAAAAGTTGTGGAATATTTGTGACACTGCAGACCGCCGTGTGATCGTGTGAACATCTTAAAACTAGAAGTTTATCCTGACAAATGTGATCCAAGCATCCTTTCGGTGCTGAATTCGAGGACAGAAGCAGAAATGGTAAATCTCACCTGTCTGTCTCTGGACTAGAGTCTGAAGAAATCATCCGTCTTAGGATCCAAGCTCCTTTTCTCATCAGAAATATTGTATAATGATTAATGAAATGTTATTTGATGTAACAGGATTATTAAATAGTTATAAAACAAAACATTGCTTCCTTTTGTAAAATAATGTTCTCTAAATTTAGCTGATGCTGAACTCCTCCGGTGTTCGGCTGACTAACAGGCCCCTCCCCCAGGTTTCCCCTCCACCCATTGGCTGCAGCTCCTCCACGGCTCACACATCTGAATTATTATGGAGTTGCGTCCACGTTGCCGGTCCTACAAAGGTGTCACTTCTAAAGTTGTCTTGGTGCATTTTCTCCTCAGGGTCTCTGGTTCGCCAACCCCGGAGGAAGCAACAGCATGCCGAGCCGGACCCACAGCTCCGTGCAGAGGACCCGGTCCCTGCCGGTCCACACCACGCCACAAACCATGGTCATGTTCCAGCAAGCCGGTAAGAAACCAGTACTTTAATCCTGAATCTGAAATCTAATACATACACACTATTCTTCTTTTTGAGACAGTGATGTTTCAGTCCTGCTGTTGGACCCCCATCATGTCTCTTCTTTCTAAAATCCAGACCTCAGGGCTCTGACATGTCAAGGCTGGGTGCTGTTACAAGTTTATCATTAAAGTATGACCTTTTATTGCTAAACATCACAGTCCTGATCTCCCAGCCCACTGAGGCCACGCTGCTCCGGTTGTTTTATTTTGATCGAGCGCCACACGGAGCTGAGAACATTGAGTTTTAGTGCTTTTCATCGTCTCCTTGTTATCGAGGTGAAAAACCTGTTTCATCACAACACACTGGGGATAATTGGCCAATCATGGGCTCTTATGAATTGACAATATTGGTCTTTAAGCAGGATTAGATGACACAATAACACAATAAATATGGAAAAAAGGATGCCATAGTTTAGGTCTATTAGCATCCCCCGGTTCCCTCGGCAAAAAGCAACAGGATTTTACATTTGGATCAGCTTTGAAGAGGCTATACACCAAAACAGGGCTGACTTGTTGGTGTGCGAGCGTTTAGCAGTCTCACTTAGACGCTTGTTAGCAACCACCTTTTTAGCGTAAAAGGCTCAAACTCCACGAGAGCGTCGTGATTTCAGATTAAAAGACTCGTTTTCAGGTTTCAGGACTCCTTCCCTTCCTCCTCTTAGGATTTTAAATTTCACAGGCCTGCCCACACACACACACACACACACACACCCCGGTCTGGTCCACTCACAGTGTCCACACAGGCTCAGGTCATGGTAACCGTCGGCTACAGCCAGAGTGACCTTTAGTAGCCTCTGCTGACTGGACTTTGTCCCACAGGAACAATGGACCGTAATAGGACAAGCCAGGACTTCCTCCACACACACACACACACACACACACACGGCAGAAATGTCCTCTTTTTAGACTAAAGAGTAAAAACAGACTGTAGAAGAGAAGGAGGGCAGTTGGAGGGAGAGTGTATGTGAGAGGAGGAGATAGAGGCAGGCAGGGAGGGAGGAACGAGTCCGAGGAGTCCCACAATGAGGCTCTTTGTGCAGCGAGGACACAGGCCCGCTCCTTCACTCCTTCCCTTCCTCCTCTCCTTGACTCACTCTTTCTTTACTTCCCCTCCCTCTTCCTCTCTCCTCCGTCTTGGACAACTCTGCAGAGTCATGCAGTCACAGCAGCCCCCCCACCCCCTCAATGGCGTCTATAGCTGGGTCTCGGCCAGAGTAACAACGCTCCCCGACTCTGAGTGTGTGTGTGTGTGTGTGTGTGTGTGTGTGTGTGTGTGTGTGTGTGTGTGTGTGTGTGTGTGTGTGTGTGTGGGTAAAGAGACTTATCCAGGGAGACACAGCGCTGAAAATGAGGGGCTGAAGGAACAAGTGTGTGTCCAGTTTGCTTCAGTGTGTGTTTGTGTCACTGCAAGTCTGTGTGTACAAGGGGGGTGGGGGGGTCGGAGGGATTTGGATCCTATAAATAGTCCAGTGTGGACTGCTGGGCCTAACTCAGCTTTTCTCTCTGGCCACAAGGGATTTTCACTGCCCGGCCTGTGTTGAAGACTCAGCGCAGAACTAAATGGCTGGAAGGGGTTGCTAGGCTGTACTGTGGCCCAAATACAACCCCCCCCCACCCCCCCAAACCTCAACCCAACCCTCTACAGTCAGCCAGCAGCAGCTAGTGGGGGCTTTTAAAGGGACATTTCACCTGCACTGCTATATCTGAGCCCAGATTGTTCTGGTGTGAGGGTCGGAGATTAGGGATGTCGGGATTACGGGTTACCAGAAATCCATGAATGCAGACGCTGCTCTTTCTATGATGCCATGTGTTGTAGTGACCAGCAGGCACCACCAGAGGGCGTCTCTAACGTGTAAACAGGAAGCTGAGCAAAGTTGGAGACTTTGGAGTGTTGCCTTAAAAAGCTGATAGTTTATAGTAGGGACATAACAGAGGCACTGACTCAGTAAACTTTGCCACATCCATGCAGTTTAATCGTTTTGTGTTTAAATGTCTTGGAATATTAATATATCAGTTATATCTTTGAGTGAAGCAGTGCAGGTTTATGGTCGGCTGGCTTTAAAGGATGGCTAAACGTTAACCAATGAATTTGCATCACTAGTTTAGGCCGCCAAGGGTCCCACTAGAATCTCCTGGGTCCTAGTGCCCTACTCCTACACTAATATATTGTATAAAATGTCCCAAAAAGGAAGACAATTTCCCACAATGTGACTTATATGTACTTATATGTCCCTCCAGCACAGACCAGACCCACACCTTCTATTTCTACCTTTCACAATAAAAGCCTGTAAACACTGTATGATCGTTTCACTGAAAAGAAACTCAATGAAATATGTTTTGTAACATGATTTGTTTCCTCGTTAACTTGCTGTTGTGACCGTCGTCGGGCCGTTTTGTTCACATCATCTGTTTTAATGTGGTTCAATCACTGGTGCTGATGCTGCTCCACTTCTTCCCTTTGTGACGGTGCAGATCTGCAGTTACCGGTGACGGAGCCCGACATCAACAACCGCCTTGAGTCTCTGTGTCTGAGTATGACGGAGCACGCCTTGGGAGGTAACGCACGCTTTGTAATTGATCCTAATGGTTGAACCACACTGCCGATGCGGTGATGTGGGATGTGACTAAGTGGATCACGGAGTAATGCGGTTACTGTGAGCTCAGGATCGTCTCAGCTGTTGAGAGGGAATCCACTTTGGTTCGTCTCCGTTTGGTTTTAAAAAGTGTATCCCCACATTTTACCACCGTCAACGTAGATTAGTGGTTCCTACGTTATTAGTTCACTGGTTTTCTTCCATCTACGGGGTTTTCACACCAGTTATAGTCCAGCGGGTCCAAAAATGTTTCAGCTCAAAAGCCAACAAATTTAACCACTCAAATCTGGAGGCTTGAAGGCCGTTTGAACTTTAAATGTTCATACATATTTGTGATTCATTTATCCAGATCATCAAAATATGCTTGAAACGATTAAAATGCTGGAATCAAGTGGCCCTGCATAAATACATGTATTTTTGTATGCAGTATTTTTAAATCTGGGTCTTATTTTAACTCCCAGCGAGCTAGACGGCTTTTTTAAGTCATATTCACGATTATCCAGGTTAACATCCTGTACGGTCCCAACCCCGGCCTCACGTTTAGTGTGGATTAGCTTGGGGGGAAATGACGTAGACACAGTGGACCAGTCAGCCGGCGGGTGACCCGGCGGGTGCACAATATTCCCATGTACAGTGAGCTTCAGTCTGGGTGAACGCCGGTGCCAACTCCCCCCGTCTCAGAGCTCCACCGAGGGAAAGACAGTAGGCCTCAGTGCTCCACGCTGGACAAGTGCTGCTTTGTGTGTGTGTGAGGGCATTTAACTGAAGAAACTCCTTCTTCATCACGGTTTTCTACTCTCTAGACCCCAAACATGCAGCTCCAGCAGCAGAGCTCAGTAACTGAATCCCAACCAGATCCAGGAAATGACACCGCGGTGTTTCAGGGGTTTCAGGAAAAAGGAAGTTGCTGGTGTTTTCGTCGGTATTCTGTTGCCAGGCTGCCCAACAACAGCTCACCGTGACATTAACGTGCCCTTTCGGTATCGCGGTGGAATGAAACAGCCTACCGGCGCCGGGCTCGATAACATTTTCCTCTCCGGCCACACCAGAGGCAACAGCTGTCAGACTGTTGTTTTCCTCTGAACGGCTCTATCAGTATTTGAACAGATGTGTTGTTCTCTCACCATGACAGTGTGGCGCTCCGGCCCCTCACTGCTCACCGAGTCACAAAACACCTTCTTCATACGGAGCTTATAATCATGACGATGTAGTCCACAGAGTTACTGTACAGGAAAGCCAGGAACACGCAGACCTCAACCAGGGCTCCTCATCACAGCTGAAATCTCCACTATCGCTGCTTTGTATACCAGGAAACCAAACGCCGTCCTGTCTGAGTTCATGACATCATCATGACATCATCCAGAGGTGCTCGGTGGATTTCACCAAGCTGGTTTCACTGGATTTAGCAGGACCCAGAGCAACCAGAATCAAGTATTGATCTGTGATTTAATATCAATAACCAGATGAAAAGGATGCAGAAATAACTCCATCATGATGGGATCAGTAAAAAGTGCTGAGTCATGCTTTGTTAGGTCTGTCTGTAAGACCACAAGATAACTCCTGTTAAAACGCTGGTTTTCTGAATGGAGTCTGGTTGATGGTGCTAGGCTACGCTAACATTGTAGCTGCTCCATCAACACTCCATATAAGGTCATCTAGACATAAATACAGCAGAGACCTTGTTGTTTGGACCACAGACAGTCTCTGGTTCCTCCACATAGTCTGGTCTGGTCTCTGGACTAATGTGAGCTACTATCTAGACCTCTGGGGGACCACAAACAGTCTCTGGTTCCTCCACATAGTCTGGTCTGGTCTCTGGACTAATGTGAGCTACTATCTAGACCTCTGGGGGACCACAGACAGTCTCTGGTTCCTCCACATAGTCTGGTCTGGTCTCTGGACTAATGTGAGCTACTATCTAGACCTCTGGGACCACAGACAGTCTCTGGTTCCTCCACATAGTCTGGTCTGGTCTCTGGACTATGTGTCTATATCTAGACCTCTGGGGGACCACAGACAGTCTCTGGTTCCTCCACATAGTCTGGTCTGGTCTCTGGACTCATGTGGTCTACTTCTAGACCTGTAGGGGACCACAGGCAGTCTCTGGTTCCTCCACATAGTCTGGTCTCTGGACTCATGTGGTCTACTGTCTAGACCTCTGGGTGTCTTTCAGTTTGCCGACTTGTTCTGAGGACGCTGATGGCGTCGAGCACTAACGGCGTCTCTTCTCTCTGCAGACGGCGCTGACCGCACGTCGACGATATGAAGCGAGGACCTGAGTGAGAGCGGCAGGACAGCGACCAGGGTTCACGAGGCTCTCTCACCATAAGTCACCTGGAGGCCGCCGGCCCTCCCGTCCCCCCCCACCCCCATCCCCGTCCCTGCAGCCGATGGCAGAGCTCAACCAACGGATCGGGGCGGAGCCAAGAAACCTGAGACACGGCCAACGCAAGCTATCACACTGGCGCCGTCCATCGGACAAAAAAACACTACTTCCTGCTCCCCCAGCATGCACCTGGGTGAGGAGAGAGAGGCTTTGGCCTCGGCCTGGACACCCCCCCTCCTCACTGGGAGGCCAGAAGCAGGACTGTAGTCCGGCAGCAGAAGGGAGACGCTGGCCTGTAGATCAGGGCCCAGTGAAACTGAGGCCCTTTCCCCTCTCCGACCCCCCCTGCACGGCGACCTTTAACCCCCATAGCAGTACCTCAGACCCCCACGACGAGCCGGGAGGAGGTTCCCAGTGAGGACTGAGCGTCCGGCGAGGATGCTCCTAGAGCTCGGAGAAAGGCCCAGCACTGGGCGGCAAACAAACAAACATGTATTTGTATTGTATGTATTTATTGTTTACATAATGATGCTACTTTCAAAGGGTACAGAAACATGTATGAATTTTCAGGTATGAATTGTGTTATATTCTGTAAAGCCTCGGCTGTCCACCAGCTTTATGTCCCACGAGTAGCCATCACGCTAGTTTACAACCAACGTGCTTATTCTTTATTTTAGAACAGGAGCAGGAGGAGCAGGAGGAGCAGGAGGAGGAGGAGGAGGTAGAGCAGATGTGTGACGAGTGGTGAGAGGAGGAAGTGGAGGAAAGACACAGGAAGTAGCAGAAGAGAGACTGGAAGCTGAGGTGAAGCTGGAAAGGGAAGCGGATGTTTTAAAAGGAGAGCGACATCAGAGGCGGGACCTTTGATTGGCCGAAGGTGAGGAGGAGGATGATGATGTCATGTCTGATCATGTGAGTGTAGGAGGACGTGAGTTTGGCACCGGTCCGTTACAGATCCACAGCATGTACTGTATGAACTCTTTTGAAATTCAGAGCCTTCGTAGGAACGTCGGGAAATGTTTTTTTGTTGTTTTTTTTAACGGGAGATCAATATCGCCGGTGGGATCCGTCTGGGTTCAGGTCTGGGTTCAGGTCTTCAGGACAGAAACGGGGACGGTGGTTTGTTTGGTTCAGCAACGTTGGAGAAATCTCACACTTGTCAATCCATGAAGGGTCGTTTCCCAGAGGTTGTCTCGTGAGTGCTTAGCTCCACCTGCTGGCCAAATGCGCTCATGGCGGACACACAGATGAGTTTGTGCTGCGAGTTACGTGGCTTACTTTTTTTTTGTTCTGGATCTCATGGTTTATTCTGTGTCTTAATATTTATCCTCAGTTTATTGTGTCTGGGGTTCAGACTCTATACGATTAGGTTAAATCCAAATAAGCTGGTTAGGAAACGCTTTCAACCGAGCATGTGAGAGTCCTGACCTTATTATTATTATTATTATTATCGTCTAGTTTCTTTTATTAGTTTGTTGCGATTCTATAATGACTTCCTTTTGTATACTGCACTTGATATAATAATGTGACACACTAAAATCCAAATGTTCGAGGGGGAAGCGTCGGGTTTTGTTGAGTTGAGACGAGACGAGAGCTTCGGTCTCGCCGGACGGACGAAAGTCGCAGCGGAGACGATGATAAACGGATGAATCAGCTGCCGACGCCGCTCGTTGTTCTCGCGTCACGCAGTTAAAGGACCACACCGGCGTCGTGCATGTTTCAGCCCCTTTAAATCCACATTACTACTTTAATCTTTTTATGGTTTCTCTCTCTAAACAAACCACTACATGTAAAGTACTAAAAACACTACAGGACACCTTTAAAGGCTGATAATTCAGTGTTAAAGGAGCAGTGCGTAGGGTTTACTCCTAGTCCTCCATGTTTCTACACAAGCCCAGACGTGACGTCACCGTGGTTACCCCTTGGCTGCAGTCTGCAACCTCACCACTAGATTGTCACTTGACTTTTTACTCACTCCTCCATTTTAAAAGGGACTAAAACATGCAGACTTCCTGTTGACGGAGACGCGAGTAAGCCCCGCCCATGACAACATCATGTCGCCTTCTCACAGATAAATGGCTAAACGCCGATGTGTGGTGGGATAAAGAACCGGAACTACGTTGTTGTTTTTTTTATAACCGACAAACTGAGGACAAAACGACGGGAGAACGTGACGAGCATTTTTGTCCGGATGTCAGTTTTTATAAAAAAGTATATTCCTGTAACCGAATGCAGCTTGTGTTACAGTCGGGGAAGCTATGCAGTATTAACGTTTTAAAAAGTGCCTTAGCTAACTACGGTGACCTGCTAACCATTAGCTAACATTAGCTTGCTAACATGCTAACCCGTCATCGTGTTAGCTTCTCGTGCTGCACCCCTGGGAGACAAAGGGAGCTCAAATAAAACGTTAAAGTAACCCTCTGACGTGCTGGAATTTTTTTAGCTACGGGCGTTTTCGTTAGCGTTCGGCCTTCGGGCGAATATCGCGGCGCCGATTGTTTTCCCCGCCGGTGGGCGTGGTTTTCAGAGTATGACGCGTTGCGCTCTATCGTGTCGTCTGGAGGCCAAACGGGCCGTCGTGATTGGCCCGAATGGCGTTAACGTCATTTTTTCGTGAGGGAAGATGAAGATTCCACCAAAGCGCGAATGTGACGAGCGTTAGCATCGTTGTTTTTTTGTTTTTCTGACGCAGCCTCGCGTCGTCAAGCGTCTCAGCGCCGCTGCCACATGAATCAGTACTTAAAAGTAGACACAATTATTTATTCTTCTTTTTTCATTGCAGAGGTGATACTTTTACTCATTTAGGTGTATTATTATTTAAAGTACCGTATGTATTAACATGTTATGGCTGGTGACCATACGTACATCTCAAATATTAACATAGGTATTGTTGACTTTGATGGATTTTTCTTTTTCTCTTATTGTTGCTGTTGTTGAACTATAACCTTGTTTGTATCCATCAGTGTCGTGTTGAGGTTTTTTTGTTGTTTTCATGTGAAGCTCCGATGTCGCAGACGCGTCGCAGACGCGTCGCTCCGTGTTCGGTTGCTAGATTTGCGTCGGTCGAGTTGACGGCAAACAGAAGTCGTGGTCTCGGGCGGGTCGGGGAGTCAGACGGGTTGGCTCTGATCCAGACTCTGACCTCGGAGTCTGACCTCGGATGGGTCTGAGAGGGGGACGAATACTAGATTTAAAAGGTTTACGGCAACAAATCCCACGAAAAGGCCGAGCCGGTCCGTCCTATGTGAGACCACCGGTTCCTACTCAACATGTAAATATAAAAAATAAATAAATAACGGGTCAAAAAATATACATATTTAAAAAAAATTAAAAAGTCTTAGTAATTTCCTAAAACAGCTGGTCACTGTAGTTCTGATCCAACCAACGGGAGGAAGAGGGGCTTTGTTGGGGACTATTTTCAGCGGCGGATTAATCCACATTTAGTGCTCTAGTGAGTGTAAGTGGCAGCAGGACGGCATCATCGATGTGATGAAGATGATAAAATATATATATATATATGATGTTTTGGTCTTTTCGTGTGATTTGTTGACATTAAGGAACAAATAATCAAACCTTTAGTCGTTCATGTAATCAAAGGGATTACTGAAACTCATACTTTTGCAGTATTTTTTATTTACTTTGGTGGTTTGGAGGCCTCCGGTTCCGGAGAGACCGGCTCCGAGGTCCGGATCGCCTCCCCGTCTCTTCAAAACCAAATGCTTTATTTTACTTTCTACGTGCATATCAGCCGTGTGGGAGTCCAGGAGCGCTTCTAACGCCGCAGTGTTCAGTCAGACATCGCCTCGATATTCCAAAAAACATGTAATGTACTTTAAGTTGGAGACATATATGCTGTTTTGTATCTTTTACTTTGATTTTTTTGTCATAGATTCTGCAGTTTAGTCGGTTCATGTCGATGTGGGATGCCAAGACTTTTTTTTTTTTTTGTAAATTCAGCAGCATCCATTCTGTAACAAAGTGTTGCCGCTTGACTGTGCTCCTTTTTATTTCATTTAGTTTTATTTTATCAAAGAGCCGATGTCCTGTATTGACTGCAGGCTTACGTATATATTTGACAAAAGAATATTGTATGTTTAATAATAAAAAAACACAAAAAAGACAAAAAATTGGAAGAAAATGCAGAGAAAAAAGCAAAGGAGGAAATTGAGGAGAAAAAAAGTGTAATTTATATTTTAAAAACTGCATGCACGAGGCTGGGAAAGTCATATTTAGAATAACAAATGGCAGTGCCTTTTTTTGTACTCGAGATATTCACCCTAAATGTAAATGGTTTTCTAGACTTTAAAAAGTGGAACGTTCCAGATGAAACGGCCGTCGGCTCGCCTTCACACTGCAGCGATTCATGCATGAATAAAAAACATTTTCTTCACTTTAAAATCCTAAATCTGATCCACACGTGAGCGTTGATTTATTTGACTCCCGACACGCCGATGGTTCAGTTCATCTTAACAAACGCTGCAACTAATAATCATAATATAATAACATGCTGATTATTAACCGTCATGAATCCTATTGAAGGTCAGAAAAGATATTCAGTTTGCAAGAATATAAGAAAAAGTCTGGTCCGATCAGTGAACCGATCAATACTCACTTCATTCAGTCACACTGGGGATGATCGATAAGTCATTTATTAATATCGTTGTCTGGCTTTTTAACTTAAGAGTTGAGACGTAATTGCATTCAGATTATTTGCTCTATAATCTCAATAAATCCAAGTATAAACTTTATTTAGTACGATGAGGAAAATCAACCTTTTGTTCTGATTCGTCCAAAGTGGTGAAATCTGGAAATATTCTGGACTTTTATAAATCAAAGTTTAGGGAAATGAGGATTAAAAATCCTCCATCTGATTCATTTTTTTCTTTACGCTGCATCTTTGATATTTAACTCAACACTACCTGATTGTGCTCGTTGTAGTTTCTTCTATTTTTTACTATATTTTAGTGTTTTCCCTCAAATATAATTAAAACATTTGACTTTTCACGTACAAGTAGAGACACTCTGGACTCAAGTAGAAGTACACATTCCTGTATTCATAGTAGTACTGATTCTACTTCTTAACTCAAGTACGAGTGTAAAGGTACCCTGAAATGTACTCAAAGTATAAAGTATCCCTATGAAGGACATTTATACTTGCTAACTGAATCTCACGTCATATTAATAAGAAAAACAAAAATCCTCTCAAATACATGGAAACCAAAGTAACGAGCCAATATCAGACACACAATATCCAAGTAAAGTACAAGAAGCCCGAACATTCAAGTACAATAACAAAGTTTTTCAACGTGGAGGCGCTGCAGTGTGAACTCAGTCCGGTGTTTCTGTAATCCATAGGTACTTCTTAAAGCTGATATGAAGTTATGAATTATTCTGGACTGTACAACAACAACAAAGTGTGACTGAGCGTGTGTGTCTGTGTGTGTCTGTGTGTGTCTGTGTGTGTGTGTTTAACGTGTCTTGCTAGTGATGTCGTGGCGTCGTACCAGAATGCTGTGACTTGGCATGCCCCCCCGCTCTCCATAAAGAAAGGTTGTAACTCCTCC
>CM056821.1:33136951-33176951 GCA_029853015.1 Chelidonichthys spinosus | reverse complement strand
CTGGACCTCTCACAGCGGGGTTGAACCAGACTCAAACAGACTTGTGTTTTTCGTTTCCAGTGACGAGACCAGAGAGAATCTCCTCAGCTGGATGAAACACGACGACGAGGCCGAACGCTTCTGCGTGCTCGACGGTACTTTATCTCCGAAACAGCCGAGTCCCGAATATCAAAGTATATTTAAGAGTAAACGAAAAACAAACCTGACGTCCTCCTCAGGTTTATGTATTATATCTTATATCTATGTCTACGATAACGCACGTGTTGTTTTAAATAGAAAATTGGAACATGATCAAAATGTATTATCAAAAATATGGAAGATATGAAGGAAAAGCATAACTTCATGAAACAATTTGAAGGAAAATGTTTTATATTTAGGGAATGTGAGGAAGTATATAAAATTATAATGGGAACATAACCGAAGGAATATACCATCGGAAAAATAACTTATTTATTGAAATAAGAATAAACAATATTTTGTAGACATAATGTAGGGAATATTTTTAGGGAAACTGAAAAAAAAAAGTATTTTATTATTATAAAATTCAAACAATATATTTTGTTTTAGGAAATGTGAAGATAAAGTTTTAAGGAGCATAATGTTAAGAAAATGAAAATTATATATTAACATAATAACAATAATCCTCCCAGACGAGGCATCGCCGGACTCCCAGTACGTAGACCTGCTGCTGAACCCGGAGCGCTTCACAGGCTACCGGGGACCGGAGGCCTGGCGGATCTGGAACAGCATCTACGAGGAGAACTGCTTCAAGTAAACACAGTTTTACATACTCGCAGTGCAGTATCTTCCACAGTGTATTTGTACTTTTCCTGAAGTTAAATGAAGAGTCTCCCTTCACGTCACAGACCGCTGACCGTCAAGCGGCCGCTGATTCCCAACCCGGTCCTCAGCAGCTCAGGAAGTGAAGGTGAGCGGGTTCTTCGTGGTTAACGTCTTCGTCACTCTGGTTCTGCTGCGTGTCTGACGGCAAAACATGTCGTTTGTTCTTTTGCTCACAGCCAAGATCTTCAACAGCTGGCTGGAAGGTGAGCCAACGTTTCCACCCCGACAGTTTCCCCGTTTTGTCTTTTTGCCGACTCTCGTCTGTCAAACAGGTCAGTGTGTCGAGAAGAGGGCGTTCTACCGGCTCGTCTCCGGCCTCCACGCCAGCATCAACATCCACCTGAGTGCCAGATACCTCCTGGACGGTAAGCCACGCCCACACCTGCTCCATCCAGCCTTAACCCTGCATCCTCTCTGCTGGCCACCAGGGGGCGACTCCTCTCTGATTGTATAGAAGTCTATGAGAAAATGGTCCTACTTCTCTCTGCTGGCCACCAGGGGGCGACTCCTCTCTGGTTGTATAGAAGTCTATGAGAAAATGGTCCTACTTCTCTCTGCTGGCCACCAGGGGGCGACTCCTCTCTGGTTGTATAGAAGTTTATGAGAAAATGGTCCTACTTCTCTCTGCTGGCCACCAGGGGGCGACTCCTCTCTGGTTGTATAGAAGTCTATGAGAAAATGGTCCTACTTCTCTCTGCTGGCCACCAGGGGGCGACTCCTCTCTGGTTGTATAGAAGTCTATGAGAAAATGGTCCTACTTCTCTCTTGATGTATTATCTCAGTAAACATTGTAAACATGAGTTTATGGTCTCAATCTCTAGTTTCAAGTCTTCTTCAATCCAGCATGATGTTCATTTAGTACATTATGGTCCATTTAGAGTCCACCAGACCAGAAAGCAGGGGATGCTTTAGGGGGCGGGGCTTATCTACTGATTGACAGGTCTCTACCATGCTACCAATGCTAGTTAGCTACTAAGATGACTTTAACTCTTAGCTGTAAAGTTTACTTTTAATTATAGAAGCTAACTTTGTTAGCAGTTTCACACCAGAATCCACATGGATCCGGATCCAGATGGATCCAGATCCAGTAAGGTTACCGCTGTTGTGTTCATCAGATCCACCCGTCGCTCCTCCACAGTCAAAATATGGTCACTTCCATTACTGGTTGCAAAAAAAATCCCACAAGTGCTGAACTCAAAGCTTCAAATCTGTCTTCCTCAAACGTCACCATGACGACGTCCACTTCCTGTACTCAGACATGACGAACATGTCTCTCCGTCCGCCCCCTTTCTTCCCTTCAGACAGCTGGTTCCAGAAGAAGTGGGGTCACAACGTGTCGGAGTTCAGACAGCGCTTTGACTCGGAGCTGACGGCCGGCGAGGGCCCCAAGAGGCTCCGCAACCTCTACTTCCTGTTCCTGGTGGAGCTGCGAGCGCTGGCCAAGGCGCTGCCCTTCTTCCAGCAGCCGTCCTTCCGTCTGTACACCGGCAGACCGGAGGAGGACCGGAGACACAAAGAACTGCTGCTGCACATCCTGCAGCTGGCCCGGTCAGTCCCAGATACCCACACCTGGACTGGGATCAGGGTTCTCATACAGTCACCTCTGAGTTTCAGTGTGTTTTCCAGCCAATATTCTGTTCTATGTTATTTCCCTGTAAATATTATAAACAATTTGATATAAAGTATACCTATATACAAACAGATTTTTTTTATTTATGTATGGATACAAGATGAACCTTTATTGGTGTCTTGACAAGATAAATTAAGGACAAAACTATACGTGAGTTGTGGTGGAAGCAGCTTCTAGATGACGTCCGATGGCATTGAAATATAATCCGTTTAGTTTCTCATGCTCTGTTTGTCGTGACCTTCCTCCTCCAGATCTTTCCCTCTCCACTTCGACGAGACGTCTCTGTTTGCTGGCGATGAAGAGGAAGCAGCCAAACTGAAGGTCGGAAACCACCTTTTTAAAACTCTGTTGAACCCGTTACCTGTAGAAATAAAGTGATGTAAAGATCGACGACTTCTAATATTCAAAGATAATTCAGAGACATGCCTTTTTTAACCAAAATATTAATAAATAAAGTTCACTTCAGCCTCTAATTAAAATCCCACAGAAATTATCCAGCAAAGAAATGCATAAAATGTCCTGAATTTGATCGATATGAATCATGAATGTGAATCATAAATAGAATGTGAGGAGAAATGAATATTGATTAAGAAAGCAGTAAAGCAGGGATCACCTGTCGGGGCACCACAGGGCTCACATCTCGGCCCCCATCGACTTCTACTCTTGTATCCCACTGGGTCTTAGCGTTCATAAGCATGTCCTCACTGCTATGCTGACGACACATTGTTATATTTACCCTAAAGACCAAATGATCCCGAACTGCTTTAGTCAATACAGTCAACACTAAAGGTGACTGTGCTTTCCCCATTAGTACTTCCCCAATTACTTTGAATTAAATTCTATCTATTTATAAAGCCCAAAATTAAAAATCACAAATTGGCATCCAAGGCTTTTCAAGGTTCAGCATGTTATCTTTTACAATCCCGTATCAAATCACATTTTTACAAACATTTATGGGAATCACTTTCTGTCCACTTTTGTTTAATTTTGATTCGTTCCTAATTGTTTCTGTTTTTTGGTGTGATTAGTTGTTTCTGTTTGCCTTATATGTCACCTTTACTTTCTGCTCTGTTGCAATTTGAATTAAATTGCCACATAAATAAAGTTGTTATTATTATATCTATATATTTTTATAGTTATCATAGTTATAATATAATCATAAATAATAGTCAGGTCTTTGGATTGAAAGCCGTTGTGAAGGTGTTCCTTGTGTTCTCCTCAGGAGGACGTCCGGCTGGCCTTCCTCAACATCTCCAGGATCATGGACTGCGTGGGCTGCTCCAAGTGTCGGCTGTGGGGGAAACTACAGGCGAGTCCCTCTTTAACAACAGACCTGAGTGTTAAATGATGTGTGTCGTTGGTGCTTTGTGATTGGCTCCTCCGTTCTCTCTCTCGCCATCAGACTCAGGGATTAGGAACAGCACTGAAGATTTTGTTCTCGGAGCGGCAGATTGAAGCTCTGCCCTCGTCCAGCGCCCAGCGACCCAGCTTCCAGCTCAGCCGGCAGGAGATAGTCTCCCTGCTCAACGCCTTTGGAAGGTGAGACGGTCCGTCCATGGAATATGAAATATGGAAGCCGCAAATGTGCACTATAATATCCTCAGAAACGGGAGTTTAATCGGTCAAAATGTACATTTCTGTTACTGTCTTCTTTGGGGTTACACCTGATGTCCTGCAGGATTTCCACGAGCATCAGGGAGCTGAAGAACTTCAGGTCGCTGTTAGCGGAGGAGCCATGACGGCGTGGAGGTCGGCTCCTCGGAGGTCGGCTCCTCGGAGGTCGGCTCTTCGGAGGTCAGCTCCTCCGATGTCGACTCCTCGGAGGTCGGCTCCTCGGAGATCGGCTCTTCGGAGGTCGGCTCCTCGGAGGTCGACTCCTCGGAGGTCGGCCCCTCGGAGGTCGGCTCCTCGGAGGTCGGCTCTTCGGAGGTCAGCTCCTCCGATGTCGACTCCTCGGAGGTCGGCTCCTCGGAGATCGGCTCTTCGGAGGTCGGCTCCTCGGAGGTCGACTCCTCGGAGGTCGGCCCCTCGGAGGTCTGGATCTGTCATTTAAACCTCCATCAGGGTTCAACTGGAACAAAGAGCAGCTGTCATTCACTGAGCAGCGGTGGTGGGAGAAGGATTCAAATAGTTTACTTCTGATGTTACGGAATAAAAATAAGTTCAAGGTAGGTAAGTTAAGATAAGGTTAGATAAGATAAGATAAGGTAAGATAAATCAAGGTAATGTGGGTAAGGTAAGAAGATTAAGAAGTAGTAATAAATATAAAGTGTGTCTTACACCAGTGCCTCATACAGTATCTATTAACGTAAGATACATTTAGTAAAATAAGGAAACTAAAATAGAAAAACAACATTGGCAATGATGTTAAAAAATTATAAAAATGAATATTGCACATGCACAATGTTGAAATAAGTAATATTCCAAATTTATTGTACATGGGCCATTGGTAGAAGTCCAGCATTTAAAATCGTATCTCTTACTCCGTTAAGAAGACTTCTGTGACGAGACTAAGACCTTCAAAAAGTGGTCTTCAGACCAGGACTGACCCCCGAGTACTACAACACTGGCTTAACCCATAATAGTTTATTAGCTATTACTTGTCAGATTGTTTTAATAACCAAAACCTGCAAACGATTGTTACAAATGTAGTTGAGTTAAAGTATGAAGTGGCATTAAATGAAACGTACAAAACTGTACACAAAATAACTTGAATAATGAACAAAGTTTCACCACCGATTAATTTATTTTTCTGAGAAGAATTAAGTCCGTTTTCTTGAATTATAATGAACATTTTTACGGTTTTGTTACAGTTCTGGTAATATTTCATATTTACTACTATATTAACATTGAGTGAAACTAACAATAAACTGCTCTTGTTTAATTTTTTTTTATAGAAAATTAAAATATATTTGATATGTAAACATGTAATTTCAGCTGTGCTCAGACACAGGACCACAGCACTGTGTTGTTGTGATTACGCTGGTGTCCTGAGGGTGGTCGCTGTTTGTAAAGTAATGATTTTCTAACTGCTTGGGGAAGTCTTGATTTACTGTAAACATGAATGTGTTCATGTTGTTGTTAATGAACTGTATGGGAATAAGAATAATACATTTCTGTTTAACTTTCAAACAGATTGTCTTTATAGATGTCAGAAGATAAGACTGTGTGTGTGTGTGTGTGTGTGTGTGAGAACATTAACCCACTTCTATTAGTGGGTTAATGATGCCTTCAGGTACACCCCGTGAACTCACATTAATTCAAGATTATTTATTTATTTGATCACAAATAATGAACTGAAAGGTGTTTTGTGGAATGGGGGTAAATGTTTTAAATCTGTCTGAATATTTACATTTATATAATAAACAGTTTTGACACATGTGTACTGGTGATGCACATTGTTTTCCTCTGTGACTTTGTTGTTTGCTGTGTTGAAGTTTATAAAATGTATATGTCTTATGACTGAAAGCAGAAAAATATTAGTTATAAATTCAAAAGTAAGCCCTTACTTTTGAATGTACATAGATGAACTGGCTTGTAGAATACATCTATATTAAGAAATAGAAATGTTGTAATGATTTAACTGTTTGGTTTGGAAGTAAGGTAAGATTCATTTATTTTTGTACAAGACAAACTTACAACAACACATAAATATACTAATAATGATAATACTAATAATAATTTAAACTCCTTTGGAGGATTATATGGTTATTCATTTTATTCACAAGCCATACAAGTCTAATAATAATTTGCTTGGAAAATATCAACTAATACTAATATATTATGAATAAACTGTATAATATACTATAATATATATAATAGTTTTTGAGGTAAAGGAAGATAATGTGTTTTTGTTTATCTTACAGGCACAAAATGAATTGACTTGCTATCATTTTAAAAATATAACTAATCGATTATAATATTAACATGTCTTTTTAAACTACAAAACAAAATGTACAGTAAAGTTAATTTTTAAAAATGTACTTAACTAAGCTAATTTACCTCATAGGCACCAGATTAATTGGTATGTAAAATAAACATTTAAAAAACATAAAATATTAATAGTAATTTGCACTATTTTGCGTCTGCGTTTGGTGATAAAGGGAAATTATAACATTGTTTTCACAATTTACAAAATACGGCTTTATTTAAATATTCACTGTTAACAATAATTGTAAATACACTATGTTAAGACGTGCAGTAAAAGGACAATTATTTTCATTTAGTTTAATTTAACTGATTTATATCCTCAGGTGACTTTACACTCATGTAAGACGCGAGTGGCGGTTTTTCCCACGGCCCGCGAAGGCAGCACGGAGCCGCGCGGCAGACAGGCAGACAGCGAAGGGTTAACCGCGTAATAGGATGAATGGATATTGTGGCGAAGCAGCATCTGATTACACAGACAGGAGACGGCGGTAGGCATCGGAGGGGGGACGACACTCGGTATCGAACAGCCGAAACCACTTCTCCCTCCCCGCAGAAGAAGAGCCAACTTTGTTACTTGTCCAAGCCGAAGTCGAGCAGCAGCAGCGCGGCGGCGGTGGACGTTTGTCGGGTCTGTCTCACCGTGTTCATGGCTGCGGGGGACCGACGGCTGGCGGCGGACTAAACTCGCAACATGTCGCCGTGTTTGGAGGTTTAAAAACCAGAGGAAGAAGAAGAAGAAGAAGTCGGTCAGAGAGCGGATTTGTTGTTGGGTTCGCTCCTCCAGGTCGGAGAGAGAGAGACAGGTAAGACCTCACCTGTCTGCCTGCCAGCACATGTTGACACACTTACGTGTCTATCTGCTATGTTCTTATATACTGCGTACGTCACGTTTACGCGTTAACCAAACGGTGTTTTTAAACACCGAAAACCGACGAGTGACGTCGCTGACAGCTAGCACCTTTTTAAGCTAGCGTTAGCTCGCAGCTAGCTTAGTTTAAAACTCACTAGTGCAGAGAAGTATCCGAGTACATTTACTGAGATGTACTCAAGTATAACTTTCAAGTTTTTTTTATACTCCATGTACCTTTTTACTTTGCTTCATTTATTTGACTTTAATGGTTATGCTAATAGCTAACTTTTTTTTTTTTACATAGAAAAACTTAAAGGTGTGCTTAAAATGATGTAACGCAGTATAGGCAGTAGTATTCAGGTAGGAATGGACGATATGTCAATTTCATATCGGCCAAAATAATCACGATTCATAATATTATCCCAATAATTGTAAAATTGTGCAAAATGGTACTGAAACATACAGTAATCACTTTACATTTGGTTAAGAAACAAATATTTGTATTTTATAGACAATCTTACAGACAGGACACTTTTTTTTCGTAAACATCCTTTTTTCGTGAAAAACATTAAAATATGAATTAAGAAGCTCATGAATCATAAGGTCTCTCTGCATTAATACATCTTTAAAGAATGTGTTTTTGTATTCTGTATATTTGTAGGTTTTTCACGTCTCTACCGTGACGGCTAGCTAGACAGCGTTTTCAAGTCACTTGTGACGATATTTACGATTATCCCACGAGTGTTTTTTGTTTGCTACATCGTCCCATCCCTCGTATACCAAGTTAAGTACACACATTTACTAGGGGTCGATGGATATGGCTTTTTCAGGGCCGATACCGATCATCACTAATCCAGGAGGCTGATAACCGATATCTGAAACCTTGTTTGTCTGCGGTAAACATAAAGAGACAAAAGTTTAGAATAACACAAACTCTAACACAAAAAGAGCTATCTGCATTTTTATTATGAAGTTGAACAAAAAAAATAAATCAACATTTTCCCTGAAGTTTAATAAAGTTTAAATAAATAGTACCATTGAGATAATAAGCAACTGCGTACTGGATACTTTTTGACATTAAAACACATGTATGATATGCTAAATTTGACCACTAATATACCCAGAAATATACAAAGTGAAGTACATTTACTTACAGGTACTTGTTAGTTAATTAGGAAGACATTTCTCACTTTGCCAAAGCAGTCAGATTACAGACCTCCATCCCAAACATTGTTTTTATTTAAAGTGAGTCAGCTCATCGTTGTTAAAGGAGAATAATTTCTCACCAGACGAGGCCGGCTCACAGAAGTCCATGTGGGAGTATTGTAGTATACTATAATACTACCCAGTATTATAGTATCATCCATGGAGGGGCGGGGGCAGGCAGGCTGGAAACTTTCCCCCAGATTCAGGCTTCAAATCCTGGCAGGCGAGTGGAATTTCATGGAAACGTGAAATATGTCAACGCAGAACGTGAACTCCCGCCCAGTCCGTCAGCTCGCCTCTGATTGGCTCACGCCTCTGCTCCTTTAAATCTTCAACTTGTGACACCAGAAGTCAAAAGCTGAAGAATGCAGGTCGGAGATATGTCAGTGTTTCTGTTTTATCGTTATTATTTTATCACATTTGACCAAACATGTTGGTTATGTTCCCCATCCGTTAACCAGCAGTAGTATTCATTGTTTTTCATTGATAGAGAAGATTTAGAGTTCCTAAAATCTCCTTTAAAGATGCAAAACATAGACATTTATACTACTAAAAAATACATATATATAACTCATGAAATGTATCATATCTTAACAAATAAAAAGTATTTTCTCATTTAGTAAAAAAACGGCGCAGAATAATCCGATTAGTTGAGAAATCGTTATTGTCAATTTAGACGACGTGATTAATATGTTGATAAGTTTTCATCACAGCGTGATTACAGATCATCACGTTGACTTGTTGCCCTAAATAAATTATTTTAAAAAGAAATAGAAGCCCAGAGAAACCTGACTGAAAAGTAAAGAAGTGAAATGGTTTGAAGGCATTGCTTTAAGTCTCACCCAAAGATCCAGAATACACATGTCCCCTCTTACCTGTAGTGCCATTGATCAATCTAGATTGTTTTAGATGCAAGTTGCCCAGTTTTGCAAATATTGCCCAAACACAGTCAATATGATGGACTGTAATAACGTAGACCGTCTGTTTGTTTTGTCGTCACATGCTGCTCTGTGTTGGATTTTCCAGAAGGTCGTGTTTGCTGCTGTCACACTGCAGTGAAATGTGAACAGCAGGGAAACGGGTTCTGGCTTCATCTTTGCAACGTGCAGCGGATTGTGATTCCGCCGCCGCCGCCGCCGCGTTCGATGGAGGCGGTTCTGGCCCAACGTGGCCCCACTGATGTGGTTCTGGTTATAAATGAACTGGGAGAGAACAGCTGTTTGTGGGAACAAGGCTGAGTTGTCCTCTTTTTCTGTCCTGACTCCGCCTCCCTGCGATCTGCTTCTCGTTGTGTTTCCTGTCCTTGTTTGTTTAGTTGTCAGACGCAGAGCCGCGTCGCCGCCACACCAGCGTGAAGTTATCAATTCATTTCTCAAAAGAGCAGCAGTCATATTCCATTCACAACTGGGAGAGCATGTGTCGTGAAAATTAATTTTTTTTCCTGTAATGTGATTATTAGGGATGAATTCATCACCCTGGCTTAATAATTGCACACAATAGCATCAAAATATGATGAAAAGTGTCATTTAAAAATCATATTTTTATTGCATCGCAGATAAAACGCACATTTATATAAAAAAAAGTTCATCCTTTTAAAAAACAATTCGATGATCTTAATTATGATAAAATAATGATAAATAAAAAACATGCAGCTTTTTTCAAGTCCCTCTGGACAATATTTAAAATGTAACCAATAAAAAACTATTAGATAAATAAGGCATATAAACGGTTGAAGCGTTGACGTGGAAGACTGTAATAAACACTTCGCCTGCTTTCACTGCTCTCGAACATCCGACCTCGTGTCATGAAGCGGCTTCTCTGACGGTTTTACATTATGTGATATTCATAAGAAATAACGGGAAGGACTCGTCTGATGCTACTAGAAAAAAACAACTTTATTCTAGTAAATATGATGTTTTTATTGATGGAAAAGTCTGCATCACCACCTGCACCGTATTTTCACAGTAAGGCTTTTTCACCATATGATTTACATAGAAATACAGACATCATAACAACCTCATTGATGGAGATAAAGAACTGTGTCGTAATGTTTTACTCCCATTTACTACAAAGTATTCAGGCTTCAACTCCAGGGTTAAAGTATCTTTGCAGAGACTAAAATAAAGAATATAATTCATCACCGTTAGTTGTGTGAAAACATTTTACTAATAATCTATGGAAGTATAAGAAATATAAACATTAAAAAAGAAATGTATGCATTATTATGAGATAATTAAAGGAAAATATAAACGTTAAGAGAACAATTGCATATCCTTACTTGAGAAAATATACAGCATTGTTTCTTTGTTTCTCTATTCTTTCATAATGAAACATGTTTTAAATATATATATATTTTGGTCTCTACATGGTGGAGAAGATGATTTGTAGTAAATCTGACCATGCAGAATCGGTGGTGAAGTGTGTTTTTGTGTGTTTTTTTTAAAAACCCGTCACTCCCTTCCCAACTCATTGCCATGCAGGTAATTTTAGAGGTGTGATCTAAGTGCTCTGACCTCCCCCCCCCCTCACTGGCCGTCTCATTAACCCGCCGCTACAGGCTCCATGTGTGGCATTTCACCGCCGCTACCAGAATGTGCCACCTTCCAGCGAGCGCCGAGCCATATAACGGGGAAACGCCGCCGGGCTCTAACCGCATGCTGCTTGGCTGTCTAACAAACCTCTCCCTCTGTGTGTGTGGTTTCCCTTTGCTGGTGCTCCTCAGGGATCCTCCGCTCCTCCTCCTCCTCTTCTCGGTCTCCGGCCCGCCGAGACGAAGGCCGCCCTCCGTCTGGACGTCTGTCCGTCTCTGTTTTCCTCTCTGATCAGGTGAGTTCTGCTGTCGCTTCATCAGGCGCCGCCGCGGCGATCTCATGCCATGCAGCATGCTGGGAAGTAAGGAAGTACTCAAGTACTGCGCTAAGTACAACTCCTACATACTTGAGTATTTATATAGATGGATACAAGTACTTTGTAAGCCCCAAACTGGGAAATGATTGTCTTACAAGCAGCCAAAAACACAGTGAATCTACATATCAACACTACATTATTTATAATACACCATAAGTATAACAATAAGAGTATAACATATTCACATACTATGTGCATCAGACATAAGTCTGCAAATGTGCTGCTGTTTTTGTTTGGAGTAAACTGAAACGAGGTAGATGAACATGTAGATAACTTTATTACAGAGGCAAGTAATACTGAGTAATAAAAAAAGTACTTTTTACTCCACCCAAATGAATTGAAAGCTGTTAAAAACTAAAATGAGCATATAAAATACAAGGTGGTGTTATATGTTTTTTTTTAAGTGAGCCGGCTACAATATTATAAAGCTGCTTATGTGTTGCATAGTTTTACTGAAGTAAGATTTGGAATGTGGGACTTTTACTCGTGATGTAGTCTTTTATAATTAATTAGTTAAAGGGGGAGTACCAGCACGGAAGCAAAGTAAATGTACTGCTGTGGTTGTATTTTAGACGGCTAAAGTAATCAACAGCAGCCTTAATTTACAGTATTTTCACAGCTTCAGACGGCCGTTATCTCTCCCTCCTCTAAGCCACCAGACTCCATTGACAAAAACAGTGATTTAACGAGAGCTGCCGGTTAGTTTGTTTGTGTTGTCCTGACTGGTGAGAATTAACTTTAAAACATCTTACAGCAGCTGCTCCCACACACACACACACACACACACACACACACACACACTGCTGTAACATGGAAACGAGGCTCGTGAAACAGCTTGAGGGGCGAGCTCCTCCAAGAAGTGACTCACTCTAAAAACACTCCACATCTACTACCGCTCGGGGTCGAGCGACAGATCAGTGCGGCCTGATGGCGGCTTTGAAACGAACCCGTAATGTGCTTTTATTTCTGTAACCGCTGTCCGCATGGCTACGGTGTGTTGTCGTCTTTAAAAGCAGCAGGTCTGGCACACAGCTGGCTCTCTGATATAGACGGCCAGCTGTTGGATGAGTAACAGCAGCTGAAACAGAACAAAAACAAAAAAGGCTTCTGTGTGTGGATGAAGGCTCCAGCAGGCTGCTGCTGGTGTTGGTTGGTTGCTGCTTTCCTACGACACATGTAGTCTGCTAGGAATGCAGGCATATCAGGAGCTTACAGCCTTAATGCCATGCAGGCCTCCACATGCGTGATCCGTATCCAGACGCAGCCCGGCTGCAGGGAAACCCGTTGGTGTACATTAATCAGATTAATGACTTGTTGAGTTTTTCCAGTGGAGCTTATGAGGTCTGGACCTGCCTCTCTGCCCGCCCCCCTTCATCCCTCCTCCTCTTCACTGGCCTGACCCATTTCTACATAAACCAACAACCAGAATCCTCTTTCTGTCTCTGCTGCCGCCACCCTCCGCTGTCTCATACAAATACCTCCACTGTGTATTTAATGACATGACGAGCGTTTCTGATAACTATTTGTGCTTAAAAATGATTCGAACCAAATCATTATTTGGTGTTTTTCCCACATTTTTATTACAATCTATCTGCCAGGAGAATCCAGCCATCAGTGCTGGATCGGGATCTGATTTAAAGCTCTCTAAAAGTGTCTTATTTTGTATTTTTTTGGCTGAAAATCTGAATCTTGGATTCACAGAGTCAGGCTTGTCAGACCACTCCTGCAGCATAATCCACTTCTTCATCGTTGAACTGTTCGTCTCCTTGCTTTGCCAACAAACCGTTATATAAGCTACTTCCCGAGGACCTTTGTGAGAGCCTGACTTTTAGTCTAGCGCCACCATCAGGTTTGATTAACTGGTAGCAGAGGCTTGGATCAGGCGATCTCAGAAATAAAGGCAGATTTAAAACTTAATCCCGACACGCTTTTATCAGTCAACTCGTGCAGCTCCCTGACGACATTCTCGTAGAGCTGTTGGCGAAGATAGAAGATTGTGTCTTCATCGCGTCCGTCCTCCTGCATGTATTTTAAAAAATGCCTGCTTTCCTACGACAAAACTACAGTAGTTTGGAAAATTGCAATATTGATATGTTCGTGACCCCATGGCAGCTCTGGTTATTAGATTTAAGTCTTACAGCCAGTGTTGTGTTCATGACTGTCATGAGAATCATTCTATACATTAAAATAATGGTAATAATGAATGATTAATGTGTATCCTAGAAAGGGAGACTCTGACGAGACCGAGATCTTAGCTTGATCTGGACAAACCAGCAAAACACAAGCAGAGAAAGTCCAAATATATGGATTGTTTTCAAGATGAAAGAATGCAAGAGATCAACGTTCATGTGTTTTTTAGGTTTTTGAGGGGATTGAACCTTAGTTCACCATCATTGATCGAGGAATGGAAACGCACACACAGAAAGAACCCTGGACTCTCTACAAAACCCCAACGCTGCACTTTGACCACCAACAGATGGTCTGTGCTGCACCTAAAGCTGGTGGACCTGGACCCCGCTTTAAGACCTGGACCCCGCTTTAGACCTGGACCCCGTTAAGAGGAATTAATTGAATTGGGATTAATCCTTTTTTTATGCAGTATATTTAATTCACTTTTATAGAGTATTTTGGAGCAAGAAAAGGCAGTCTACCTGTCTCTCTACCTGTTAGGCTACCTGTCACTCTTACCTGTCACTCTACCCGTCAATCTACCAGTCACTCTTTACCTGTCACTCTACCCGTCAATCAACCAGTCACTTTACCCTGTTAGGCTACCCGTCACTCTTTATCCGTCGCTCTACCCGTCAATCTACCCGTTAGGCTACCTGTCACTCTTTACCTGTCGCTCTACCCCGTCAATCTACCCGTCAATCTACCCGTTAGAATACCCGTCACTATTAACCCGCCGCTCTACCCCTCAATCAACCAGTCACTTTCCCCGTTAGGCTACCCGTCACTCTTTATCGTCGCTCTACCCGTCAATTTACCCGTTAGGCTACCTGTTAGGCTACCCGTCGCTCTTTACCCGTAAGGCTACCCGTTAGGCTACCTGTCACTCTTTACCCGCCGCTCTACCCGTCAATCAACCAGTCACTTTACCCGTTAGGCTACCCGTCGCTCTTTACCCGTAAGGCTACCCCTTGTTCTACCTGTCTCTCTACCTGTCTCTCTACCCGTCTCTCTACCCGTGTCTCAACCCGTCTCTACCTGTCACTCAAATACTGGCATACAGTCCATAGAAAATACCTGAACAACACAGATAAACCACAGAAATGTCTGTAATGTAATTGTACCCCTCTGGGGATCAAAGAGTACTTTCTGATTGTGTAAACCTCATCATAAAACTCTGATTTAGACCTGTTTAAATTCCTGAACTCGTACTCATCGTAGCTCGGTTGTTGTAATCACGATGCTACCCTGAGCCGTAGCACTCGTATAGTATAGTATAGTACAGCAATACAACACCAAATATGATAATCATTCTGCTGTAGGGTTTAGGAACCGGGGCCAACACTTGAACTACAGTCCCCTTTGACCGTGACGGTAGTTTGTTGTGACATCACGGCCGAGTGACTTTTTATTTTTCTACAAAGGGAACATGAAGCACTTCGGGTTGAGCTTCATCTCCATGTTGACTTTTTAAAAGGTTATTTATTTTGCCAGCGTCTGCACACCTCCTGCAGGTATACACAAATACGAGTGCAAGCAGCCAAACCTAGCTGCTTTCAATGAGCCACACCCAGAAACACACACACACACACACACACACACACACACACACTATCCTGTTGGACGCAAGAGCAGTAATTAGTGATCCATGGCGAAGTCGGTTTTCTCATACTCACTCATGTTCCAGCACGCTGGTGGCAGATGCCTTCCACTGCTAGCATGCTTACCGCTCACCTGTAACACACACACACACACACACACACACACACACACACCGTTGCCTTCACCTGTGCAGAGAGAAAATTAGAGCTCAGCTGTCTGAAGGGGATTAGAGTTATCGTCCGAGAGGTGCGACGTTGTGTTGAGCGTCAGCGTTTGTCTAATCTTGAACGCACACACACACACACACACACACACACACACACTCTACTCCTGATCTCTTTCAGACCAGGCCCGGTGTTGGCGTGGCGTTGCCGTCTCACAGTCTGGGCCGGCTGTATTTAGACTCTCTCCCACGTTGTTCCCTGCAGAGTTCACCAAGGCTTCCGTTGTCCACGGCGTCTAATTTAGCCTCCACATCCACTGCTGTTATTCTGGGAGCCAACCAGTCATTTACAGAGAGAGAGGGAGAGCATTGTGAAATACAGGGAGGAGGACAACGACCGGGATCTTCTCTCAGTGTGGTGAAGTCGAGCCCTGTTGTTGTGGATTATAACGCCTGCACATGACTCCACGATACAGTTTAGTCGAGGACGACGCTTCGATCCCACAGAGGGAAACGACACGCCCATGTTAATACAGAATCATGATGCAGGAAACGAGCTCCGTGGTGGTCCGACCCTTCAGACTCTCACACCTGAACGTCATGAAACAATTTATATATATAGTAACACCCTTTTGATCATAGTTTGATGCATGATATATTTTTGTTTGACGATCAACATGACCGTTTGTCTTAAGTTACATGTTTTAATATTTGGAAGTGTTTGTTTTTGCTATTTCTTCTGTATTATTTTCTGAGTTAATTTATTTTTTTGAACCTGTTTTTTTTTGTTCTGACTGATGCTGCTGACGGCCCAGCACCTCCATAATCTGCACAATAATTCATCTCACATCGTCTGCTCTGTTGACACTTCTCTAATAACTGTTCTTAGAGCTTTGCAGTTTTGCTTTTGGCCGTTTAAATGACGGGTATGTCGACACAGTATTATGTCTGGAAAACTCATTCTCCCAACTCGTGAGATGCTGATGCTTGGTTAGTGTCTGTCTGTTCATTTAGTAGTCTTTAGTGGTCCATTTAGAGTCCACCAGACCAGAAAGCAGGGGATGCTTTAGGGGGCGGGGCTTACCTGCTGATTGACAGGTTTGGTGTCGTTAAGGGAAATCCTAAAAGCCCCCTGACCCCTTGACTTATACCATTAATGTATTTATATTTTATTGTACATTTATTTCTCATTAACCGTATTTCGATGCAGGTATTTTAGTTGTTTGATATTTTTGTATCACCTTTTCACCTCGAGGCCCAATTATCGTCCACTCTTGAGCTTTTGGTCATATCACATGATCTTTATCAGCAGAGGGAGTTTTCATGATGATCTCTATTATTCCTTTGAGTTAATTCGTCGTCTTGGAAACAGAAGTTGATTAACAGATTCAGTGCTTTTATTTATTATTTTAGTTTGAAGCTCTGTTGCATCTGTTGTTTCCCTCTTCTTATTTATGAGTTCATCTGTTTTTTGAGCTGCACTAAACTGACTGATAGTGTGGGTTTTGTTTGTTTTTGTGTCCTCCCCTCTGAGTTGACATGAGTCTGATTTGCTGTTTGTATTAAATGGTACCTCCTCTGTCTCTCTGCAGTATTTTCTGTAGCCGCCATCATTCTTTGCTGTAAGGCCGACCCCAAGATGTCTTCCAATGGAGACCTCAGCGACCTGGGGAGCTCTGACAGCTTCTGGGAGGTACGGTGCCAACACACACACACATCACCACCAAGTTCCCCGAGTTCCTTACTGACATTTAAACACATGGACATTTCCTGAAATGTTATGTTTCAATATGCAAATGAGGAATTATCTTATCAAATGCACACACTGGTCAAACAAACCGGACTTTGGGGCTCAAACGTGCTACAGATTGTCTAGTGTTCGCCCTAAATGATGCACTTGAGTGCAGTTTTATCCAAAGGACTTGACATTTTGTGGCTCATTCACACGCAGCTAACAAGGGGGAATGATGTGGGGCCGAGGACACTCGGACATGTGGGGCAGGTGGAGCTGCTCTAAAGCTGCATCACTATTAAACCACACGGATGTGTACATCTATAAAACCCTAAACATACTTTCTAATATCTAGTCATGGTCTGTAAACCGTAGAGGATGCTGGTCTCGTGTAGCCGGTGAGGCCGTCGGCAGCAGCTGGAGGTGATGTTTAAATAGAGACACAGACCTGTAATGAGTCCCTGCTGACTGACTCTGTCCTCTTCTATTTTAGTCTGGTGTACATCATCACCATTCCACTAAACATCCTGCCGTGATGGAGAATATTAGTAGCCTGGAAATGAACCGATATATAAATATATTTTTTTCATATTATTAACAGTACGATCGTGTGTGTTTGTGTCGCTCGGCAGCCGGGAAACTACAAAAGGACGGTGAAGCGGATCGACGACGGCCACCGGCTGTGCAACGAGCTGGTCGGCTGCTTCCAGGAGAGGGCGAGGATAGAGAAGGGCTACGCTCTGCAGCTGAGCGACTGGGCCAGGAGGTGGAGGGGCGTCGTGGAGAAGGGTGAGTTGATCAACAGCCGACAAGCTTCCGGTGTTTCTGCAACTAATCTATGAATTATTCATTTTAACACAAGATATGTTTTTGTGGAGCTCCACAGAAAACTTTAAAGGAAAGACTCAAAGCTTTGTAACATGGATTTGTCCTGTAATTGGCCAGTTTGGAAACGGGCAGGCACTATAAAAAATCTGTCAATCAAACTCTTTGCAAAGCCAATCAGGAGAAGAGCGACTACTCTGACATAACTGGTGCTGGTGCAGCATCCATGTTAACCTAAGCAACCTAAGCCCCGCCCGCTAGCTGCCAGTAGCCCCTTTACAGGACGCTGATTGGTCCGTGAAATGAGAATCCAGCTGCCGTGCATCAACCTTCATTAAAATGTGATTTGTGTTGCTTATTGGAGATTAGAAGTGTTACATCGTGTCCTCAGGTCCTCAGTACGGCACGCTGGAGAAGGCGTGGCACGCCTTCATGCAGGCGGCCGATCGGCTGAGCGAGCTGCACCTGGAGCTGCGGGAGCGGCTGGCCGGCGAGGACAGCGAGAAGGTGCGCAGCTGGCAGAAGGACGCTTTCCACAAGCAGATGATGGGAGGCTTCAGGGAGACCAAGGACGCCGACGACGGCTTCCGCAAGGCCCAGAAACCCTGGGTCCGCAAACTGAAAGAGGTGAGCCGGGAGTCGGCCCGCACCTTCGGTACCGACGGCGTGGGTTTGGAGTCATTCCACCCGGCGAAAGATCGGAGCTTCCTGCTTTGTAGTCTTCATTCACAGTAACCATCACAGTCTTTAATGTACTTTGTGATGAAGTGAAAACATGCATCATCATCTCAAAGTGCTTTATAGAAAGAAAGAGTCAAGCAATTAAATATGAATGATTACGTTAAATATATATGTCATAGGATATCGTCTCATATTGATCGCAGGAACTCTGATTGAAATCATATTGTGGCAAACTTTGTGATAATAAATATCATAACTTGATGAAACTTCCAGCTTTACACTTAAAAACGTCTAAAGAAGGTCTTTCCTCTGCTCTTCATCAATGATGAGAATCTTAAACAGGATTTTAAGACTATAAAAAGAGATATGTTGTCATGTTTGAACAAATAACTGTGTGTGTGTGTGTGTGTGTGTGTGAAGGTGGAGGTCAGTAAGAAGAGCTACCATCAGGCCAGGAAGGAGGAGTGGACGGCGGTTACCAGGGAAACGCACGCCAAGGCCGACCCGACCAAGTCGCAGGAGGAAGTCCGCAAATACACGGCTCGGGTGGAGCGCTGCAGCGAGGAGGCCGAGAAAGTACGGAGCTGACACACACACACACACACACACACACACACACACACACACACACACACACACAGTCCCATGCGTCCAGGAAAAACATACCTGTGTGTGTTTTTAGGTGTTGAAACATGACCGGGCTTGTCTCCCAACGGCTGCAGGTGCTGAAGAGGGAATCCACCAAAAACATGGAAATCCTGAGAGAAATTCAGGAACAGTGAGGACGCAGACGGATAGTTTAAAAAATGTTTTGTATGAAGTTGTAAAAGTAATTCTGGAGACACAGACGAGTACGAGATCTCAGTATCGTGACTCATTCGTAGCAGAAAATACCTGAAAATCACCTGGCCGAACCTGCCCACCTGTTGATTTCTATTCTTCTCTGTGAGGATCACATGTGATCACAAAGCAGGTGATTGGCCAATTTGTGAGTTCAACTTATGATTAGTGATAATTAGGTTCCTGCTAATTTAAGTCGATGACTTCCTGCTGCTTCTCCTCCACATTAAAGTTCACCTGGAGGCTTTTATGTTGGAGCTACAGGAGATGTGTGGTATTTGTTGGTGCAGAACCGCCACACCTCCACCACGTCATGCAGTCAAACAACACTTGGCATCCTGATGGGAAACAACACATGCTGCGTGTGCAGAAGAGAGTGTTTGCTGGACACACAGATGCAGGAGCACATGGGGAAATAAATGCTTGTTTTTATTAGAAACAGAGGAAAATGTCCAGCTCAACACGGAGCTACTTATTCCTGTGGTTCAACCAGGCGGCAACTTCCAGTTCTGGAAAGTGAAGCCAATGCTGAAGTGCCTTTAAATACGTCTGCTGCTTTTACAGGTTTTAGTTAAAGTGTCAGTCTGTAAGATGTGAGATGGTTGCTTCTAGCGGCCTCTCTGGCGGTAGATGGAACTGCAGGCGAGCCTCTGGGACTCATCTCCTTCACCAACAGACTGTCTCTGATCTGATGATGCCTTCAAATGCTCCACACTGACAGGAGCTCCGTGTTCCCCTCGTTGGCGTCACGTTGCTACTTGATGACTTTCCTTCTTCACTTCCGTTAGTTTGTTGGTTCTTTTTCTTGGACTGGAAGTTCAACGGTCTTCTTTCTCTGTTGATCCTCCATGGTGAGTCAGCAGAAATTAAATGTATCAGACACTTTAGACTCAGCAGGTAGAAGTTGCTGATTTCCCATTACAAGTAAACGCAGCATGCTTCAGTGAGCAGCTCCACCTGCAGACCGATCCTATTTCTGGGTAAAGCAGCAAATACGAGTCATTTTATCAGTGGTCACATGATCAACCACCATTGTTTTAACTCACTCTTTGATAGATAGGAACTTAACAAGACTATTAAATGGATGAAAATGTTACGGACTGCCACTTACATGATGTAAATCCAACTGATCCTGCAGCCAAACGCTTGAGCTCTGATCTCCCAGCATGTTACAAACAACCAAGCCTCAACTGTGTGTGCTGCAGGTGAAGCAGCGCTACACGAAGGCCCTGGAGGAGCTGAACCGCTGTAACCCCCGGTACATGGAGGACATGGAGCAGGTGTTTGACCTCACCCAGGAGGCCGAGCGGAAGAGGGTGCGCTTCTTTAAAGACGTCCTGCAGGACATCCACACACACCTGGACCTGTCGGCCAAAGAAGGGTAGGATACACACACACACACACACACACACGTCCTGATAGTGATTAGGCTGATTTGTGATCTGTGACTCAGGTCGAAGGCATGCAGGAGTTCAGTGTGTGAACATGAGTGTATGTACACAGGAGTTAATAGGAAACTCAAGCGTGTTGTCCATTAACTATAGGACGGTTCTATTTAAACAAGCCACTGTTACCACGGTAACCACGTTGGTAAAAGTCCAACAGGAACTTTGTACAAGCAGTGAATAAAAATGAGATCTTTAAGTAACCCTGATGATTGTTTTAGAGTTCATTATGCTGCTCGGGGTGCCGCTCTGCGTTCCTCAGATCCACCCGTCGCTCCTCCACACTCCAAATATGGTCACTTCCTTCAAATCAAACATATATCTATAGCATGTTTGGAACCCTGCACCTCCTATAGAAACAGCACAATCATAGCTTGAAGTAGAGAGAACTCAAACATGTGTTTGTGCCGTAGAACAGTTATATTGCCATAAATCATGAAACAGAAAAAGTTGAGTTTCTTCCCACGTGGCTGCTCCTTTGCTGCTTGAAACCTGAAGTGCTCGGACCAGACTGTTGTTTCAGTGCTGCAGTCCATAAACGGGGACAAACTGTCTTCATGAAACTCTCAGTCGTCTCCTTACGTTCTCTGTGAATTCAGTCAACAGCCTCAGGTTGGAGGTTTTTCCTTCATACCAGCTCTGAGTGTAAACACAGCAGCACACAGCTGATAGTACCGACTAGAGAACGTGCACAAACAATAGTCTTATCTGGAATGCACCTTTTTGAAATGGAGAGGATTTTGAAGGCCCGGCCCCCAGAACACACAGTGTAATCTGTTAAATAACATAAAGTCTATGAGCACCGTAGGGTGTTCACGCCAAGAAATTAAGAATATTGTGAAAAGTTAGATCATCTGGAGAACGGTGGAACGTTTAGCAGCTGAAGAATAATTTCCTTCACTAGTTGGTGGAGACCAAAAACAGGTAAAAGAGGGAATATTGGTTTTGCATTTCATGACACAAACACGACTTCACGTTGATGCTAATGTTGCTCTGCGTCCGACGTCCGTCTAATTACGTGATGATGTTTGTGTTGTTGCAGCAAAACAAATCAATGAGCTTTAACTAAAGATAAGATCAGGTCTCATATCACGATATCAATACAGCATCGATATATTTCCCTGTGGTGATGTCATAAAGTCATGTGACCGTGGTGTACTCAGTTTGTTATAAAAATCATGAAAGAGTGCAAGTTTTGTAGAACGAACCACGACAGCAGAACGTTGAATGTAAAATCTCTGATGGCTGATCGTGGAGGGGGCGGGGCTTGTACAGTAGGTGTGGTGACTGACGCTCACTTCGTCCAGTAGGTTCAGAAGCCTGTACCGGGACCTGGGTCAGACCATCCAAGCAGCCAATGACACTGAAGACCTCAGATGGTGGAGGAACACCCACGGACCGGGCATGAGCATGAACTGGCCACAGTTTGAGGTCTGCACACACACACACACACACACACACACACACACACACACACACACACACACACACACGGTTATTTACAGAACTTTATTCATTCCTTTTTTTCTTGAGACAGACTGCATATTAAACAGGCGTCCAGTGAAAAGCCTTGTTGTGTGACTGAGTGTGTGTGTGGGATCAGGAATGTCTGCACACACACACACACACACACACACACACACGTAGTTGTTGGTGAAAATATACAGTAGGTCAGACCTCACGGCCACTGAGGACTAGACGATTATCTGGCCAAAACCAATTTGATTCACGTTATTATGCTGATTATCATCAAAATATACTTAAAACGACACTAATCACAGGAATCACTTTACATTTGAGAAAGAAATATTTTTATTGCGTCACAGATGAGTTTTTTGTGAACCTCCTTTTTAATGATAAATTATCTTAAATAGGTTTCCCTGCATAAATGAATAAAAACGTTTTAAAGTCACTCGTGACGATATTCCCAAACATCACGATTTTTATTTTCTTAAGTTTGATATTAATCTCCTTTGGAGAGTTAACACTTGGTTGTGATGGTATTTATAATCTCTGGGCGACCAGGGACCTTTGACATGAAGTGACTATTTACATCCACTATAAACTGGAGGTCTGTGGTGACCTCAAACACAGACTGGCCAATCACAGCGTAGCATCACAGCACACGTGCAGTCCTTTCAGCTTTGAGCTCGTCCTGGACAAACGTTTAATGATGATACTATCCTTATCACGGTTAAGCTGTTAGCATAGCTTAGCATAAATACAAGATCTGCTCAGGCTTGATAGCATCAAATGTATCAACTTCAAATCAGATGTGGCGGCTTTATCCTCAAAGCCTTTTAATCCTGAAGGACAGAATAAACAAGTCCTTTCTTAAATCAACGTCTTCCGATATTAACGGATCGTTATCGTAAACACGCAGGTATTTCCACACCCTGTTTCCTGAAACGTTGGACGTTCTCTGTGAGAAGAGCTGCAGCGCCGACTGTTAAAATCACAATAGAGATACAATCATCCGGATTCCTGCCCACACTTGGCAGCTACACACTGTGTGTGTGTGTGTGTGTGTGTGTGTGTGTGTGTGTGTGTGTGTGTGTGTGTGTGTGTGTGTGTGTGTGTGTGTGTGAGTGTGTGTGTGAGTGTGTGCACTGACCCAGATTTTTTTAGTAAAATAAACAATAGGCCTATTTAACATAAAAATGCTGTTGCAGTGTACTTGTTATTGATTCTTATTTGTACTTATTAAGTCATAAACAATGAGAGGAAGGGTCGCCACAATCCCTGCTTTTGGTTTTAAACCCTTAAATCCTGGTTTTTGAGGTCTCAGTGTGACGACGAGACTTTCTTTGTGAATCTTTGCTGCAACAACAACGTGAAAGTTGATCTTCCTCAGTTTCTCCAGAATTTAAAAATAAGAGGAGAGAGAGGAAGAGAGCCGCCGAGGAATCTCCTGGCGTTCTCACAACGCTGCCGACACACAGAGAGCCATTGTCCTAACACACACACACACACACACACACACACACTTGTACTCGTGAGGTCTTCATTCATAACTCCAGCTTTGACTCCTCCGCTGCGTTCTTGTACCTCAAACATGGAGGACTGAGAAGTACAATGACCTCACTCTCCTTTTTTAGAGGTATAGACTTGTTTAGCGAGGCATGTTTTTATTTGTGCAGCACCTTTCATACCCCGGGGTAATTTATAGTGCTTTATACAACAACAACAGAATAAACAATTCATTAAAGTGCAATAGAAATACAGACGAGATTAAAAAAGGGGATGAGAACAGTAAAAAATATATAAAAATGGTAAGAAACTATCCTAAAATCAAAGATATTTATTATATTATTGTGTGTGTGTGTGTGTGTGTGTGTGTGTGTGTGGGTGTGTGTAGGAGTGGTCTCCGGAGGCGAGTCGCTCCATCAGCAGGAAGGAGCGCGGTGGACACTCGGAGGACAACGTGGTCACCCTCACCAACATCGTGTCGTCAGGCGGAGACGACGCCCCGCCGAGTCCCGTCACCACTCTGGACATCGGCAGGTCGGGACCCGTCGCCGTGACGACCTGGCTTGTTTTTACTGAACCAATGTGAAGAATCCAAATCCCCCACGATGTTTGTATAATGTCACGCTGTCCGTCTGTCTCTCAGGGTGAAAGATTATTCGTCCGACTGGTCCGACGAGGAGAGTCCTAAGAAGGAGCTGGCGGTGAACGGCGTGGCGGCGGAGGAGGAGGAGGAGGAGGAGCAGGTAGAGGCGGTGCGAGTCCGAGCGCTCTATGATTACACGGGCCAGGAGGCTGATGAGCTCAGCTTTAAAGCAGGTATTAACACCTACTAACGCTTACAGAGGGAGGAGGCATCACGCGGGGAGGGGGGGGGGATTCGTGGTTTTATTGATCAGTTTTTAGTTTCATAAAATGTTCAAACAGACGAAAAGAAACAAATCATGAGCTGCACTAAAAACATCAAGAATAATAAACCATGAGTGATGGAATTAATCATTCAGACATTTTACCTTTAAGAGGGTAGAAAGTTAAAGTCCTACCTTTTATTATTTGGGTAAAACTACATAAGTACTGGCACTACTTAAAATACCAAAAGTATTCATTATGCAGAACGGCCCTTTTTAAGAAAGATTTTATCCCTGCAACACATCCTGATGGTGGCTTAAAAGCCAGACAGGTGTTGCTTCATCTCGATGCTACTTTCACTAAAGTTCACCTGTGATGTAGTGTTCAATCACCTGTGATGTAGCGTTCAATCACCAGTGATGTAGCGTTCAATCACCTGTGATGTAGAGTTCAATCACCTGTGATGTAGAGTTCAATCACCTGTGATGTAGCGTTCAATCACCAGTGATGTAGAGTTCAATCACCTGTGATGTAGCGTTCAATCACCAGTGATGTAGCGCTCACCTGTGATGTAGCGTTCAATCACCAGTGATGTAGCGCTCACCTCTGATGTAGCGTTCAATCACCTGTGATGTAGAGTTCAATCACCTGTGATGTAGAGTTCAATCACCTGTGATGTAGCGTTCAATCACCAGTGATGTAGCGCTCACCTGTGATGTAGCGTTCAATCACCAGTGATGTAGAGTTCAATCACCTGTGATGTAGCGTTCAATCACCAGTGATGTAGCGCTCACCTGTGATGTAGCGTTCAATCACCAGTGATGTAGCGCTCACCTCTGATGTAGCGTTCAATCACCAGTGATGTAGCGCTCACCTGTGATGTAGCGTTCAATCACCAGTGATGTAGAGTTCAATCACCTGTGATGTAGCGTTCAATCACCAGTGATGTAGCGCTCACCTGTGATGTAGCGTTCAATCACCAGTGATGTAGCGCTCACCTCTGATGTAGCGTTCAATCACCTGTGATGTAGAGTTCAATCACCTGTGATGTAGCGTTCAATCACCTGTGATGTAGCGTTTAATCACCTGTGATGTAGAGTTCAATCACCTGTGATGTAGCGTTCAATCACCTGTGATGTAGAGTTCAATCACCTGTGATGTAGCGTTCAATCACCTGTGATGTAGAGTTCAATCACCTGTGATGTAGAGTTCAATCACCTGTGATGTAGAGTTCAATCACCTGTGATGTAGCGTTCAATCACCTGTGATGTAGCGTTCAATCACCTGTGATGTAGAGTTCAATCACCTGTGATGTAGCGTTTAATCACCTGTGATGTAGAGTTCAATCGCCTGTGATGCCTTGTCTTAACACCTTTCCACACACACACTTGTGTGTGTGATGATTATCTGTTAGCAAAGTGTTTCCCTAAGCTGTGACAATACTTCACGTATAATTGAATCACGTCGTATATCTGCGATCATTATCGTAGAACGGCCGATAACATGAAAATGTGTTTCTGCTGTAACTGATGACGTGAGCAGCTTCACATCATCTGTTGTGTTTGGAAATAAAAGCATTTTTCACCAGATCAATGCTTTTATTTCAGAGGAATAACTTATTTTTGTGGCTTCATTAAATACTCATTCTTGTTGGAAATAAAACCTTTTTCTGAGTGGTTTTATCTTCCTGATCCACTGGCTGCTTTTTATCAGAACGCTATCCTAACTCCAGGGATTATCCTTAGAATAATCCGATTTTATAAACATTCCTTCGTCAACGTCAGGTAAGTCACCTTTTATGTAAAAAGGATTTTACACACAACACCATTGAAGTACAGATTTGATTTTCTGTTTTGTTGGTGTTTATTGTATTGTATGTTTATTCTCCTGTATTTAAAGAATAAACTCGACACCTTCAGCACTTTGTGACTCCTGTAGATCCAAAGAGTTTTTCTATTAGAGAGAATTCAGCTGAACCACAAACGAGCACATTTTGATCAGGAAAAGCAGGTTTTTACGCAAAATATGTTTTGGATTTTCTCTCCTGTGTTTTTATCAGGATAATCTTTGTAAATTCCTTAAATTATTATTATTATTCTAAGTAAAACATGTTGGCAGGTGGTCTTGTTTGATGGTTTAATACTACATTTCGGCCACAAGAGGCTGAAGTGAACCACGACCACATGTTCTTAAAGCATTCATGTTTTAATCCAGCAAAATAAAACTCACCTGAAAGGAAACATAAATGCTCTTCGTCCTATTAAGAACATGAGGTGTGCTGCACTTCAGCTTCTAGTGGCCAAAACAAGTATAAACACCAAGAATGAAGCTAAACAAAAAGGCTAAAATGCTTAGCTGCAGAGTCGATGATAAAAACGTCCAGGTACGGGCCTCATGGGGGGTCGAGGGACCCGGGCTTAATGGGACCTGATGGGACCACATAGGGAGAGACCTTAGTTTGGAAAAGCTTAGCCTAGCTCAGCTCTGCTTATCCCGAACCGGGACCAGATACTGATGAACTGAGACAGGTCGCCTCTTCGTCTTCATCATGAACTTCATCACTTCACCACCGTGATGTCATCTAACATGTGACCTCTGTCTTCCCTGCAGGCGAGGAGCTGCTGAAGATGGGCGAGGAGGACGAGCAGGGCTGGTGTAAAGGTCAGCTGAGCGGCGGCCAGGTCGGCCTCTACCCCGCCAACTACGTGCAGGCCGTCGCCTCCTGATGCCCCGCCCCCCTCTGCTCACCCAGCCAATGGTACAACTGTGCTCAAGATGCCAGGACCAATCAAAAAGCTCCTAGCGCTGACGCGTAGACGGTTTCTGTTTACGGACTCTCAAACTCGTCACTGACTTTGTTGTTCTGTTGCGTTGTTTTATCGCGGACGGCCGAAGGTCAGCGGCCATGTCAGAAAAAACACGGACAACTTCTCTTGTTGTGGTTTCTCTGCTCGCCACCGCCGTCGTTTTCAGTCACCAGCATCATCGAAGAGGGCGAAAAACGGGCGGTGCTCTAACCGCTACGACTGACCGTGATTGGCTGAAACATCTGGCAATCAAACCACACCCCTTTTTTTCAGAGAGATAGTTTGACATTTTGGGGAAGAAGCACATTGGCTTTCTTGCTGAGGAAGATGGGATATCTCATATTAGGCTAGAGCTAGCATTCCGTTAGCTTACCATAATGAGCTTGTGTGCAAAAAAACTGTAAAACTCCCATGATGCATTTTGAGACACCCTGTTGTTCCTTTAAAGTGAAATAGGTTGTTATTCACTGTTAAACTCATTAAAAAAGACATTCAGTTCAGTAGCTAGCGTAGCATAGGTGTGCTAATGCTAGTAAACAATGTGCTAACGTAATCTGCTAATGTTAGCTCCGCGGGTTTTTCGGTAGAAATGTGTATATAACGATGATATAAGTCCAGAGTCTACGGAGCAGAGCCGTACCGCTGTCGGACCCTGGTCGGAGCGGGCTGATGCTACGCTATGATTGGCCATTCAAGGGGCGGGACTTAGCGACGGGTCGCTTACAAGGGCGTGTCTAGAATGTGTCCCAAAATGGACTCGCTGGCCGCCAATTTAAACCGACCAGTAACGGTTCGAGGTCGGTGCCGAAACACGACCATCGTAAGTTTCACGACTTGCGGGTCGCCTTCTAGAAACGACCCAATCACAAGCTTCGATTTCTGACTGCGGGTCGGAGCTAGTGAGGCGGATCTAGTCAACTGTGATCTAATCTCTTTAAGAATATGCCCAGTCTGATTTCTGGAAGCTCTCTGGTTTCTGTTTGTCGTCGGAGTAAAACGGACCAATCATGTTCGAGCAATGTGGATACCGATTTAGCTTCTTATTGGTTCAAAATTAGCTCTGAAACTATTAATCAAACAGCGGATTTCCCAAAATGTAAAACTATAACGCCTTAGTTTTCTTATCATTAAATAAAATCAACATTTTGTGGGGGTAAAAAAGTATATATTTTAGAGCAATTCAGTGCCGTTTTTCAACCCAGCATCTAGTGGCCGTTAAGAGGAACTGCGTCCCAGAGGCACCTCTTCTTCATCTTCATCATCATCCTCCCCGCTCGGCTGTGAATCGAAGACACGCAAAAAAAAAACCCAACAAAAAGACGGTCAGTGCCTTCGTTAGCGAGGCCCGAAGACGTAACCCCCTGCTGTCGAAACGTGGAACTGCAGCCACCTGGTGATAATGATGGTGATCCCAGTAGAAACCAGTAGAATCTCCCGTTGCCTGGACTTTAAAATGTTTTAACTTTTCATTGGCTCATTTAATGACCAGTTATTTCGTAGTTTTTTTTTAGGAGCGACACTAAATTCACTTTCTTTCCTTTTTTTTTAAAAAAATGAGATAGCCGTATATTTATGTAAAGTAAACCATTTTGGATTATGGGCGGTATTAACTTTTCTTTTTTTTTTAAGAATAGTGTTTTCAACTTATTTACGTCCTAATTTATTTTCTTCTGTAATTTAGCAATGATTCTTAATTTTAGCTCTGAGCAGGGAGCAGCGTTGACTGATATTGTAGGTTTTTGTTTTGCCGTGCTGCGATCACGAAGCGCAAGGAAAACATGAAAGGAGTGATGATATTCTGTCGGGTTTGGGGTTTTTTTTTTTTTCGTGTTTGAGGGGGAGGAGCTTATCCGGATCACTAACGCTGCAGCGCCTTTAACGCTTTCCTTTTCTCTCCGGGATTATTTGGTTGTACAGAAGTGGGACGCAACAATAAACCGCTTTCTGCAGTTCTTTCTTTTGTCCTCATTCTGTAGTAAGTCATGTAGTATCCTGCAGAGAGTTGAGGTACATCAGTAGTAGTAGTACCTCATGGTACTTATTTTAATCACAGTGGCGCCATCTGGTGGTTGAATCTACACTCTGCAACAACACGGTCATGTTATTATTCCCAAGCCCTCTGAGGATTCAAAGTATTGTATAGATATAGATACATCTAATATTATAGATATATACAATATAGATATATATTCTATATAATATCCACTCCATATAAAAGAAAAAGTATTTATAATAGTACAATATTCTCTGCAAATTATATCACAACTGGATACCAACAGAACTATAGCAAGGTTTATATAATAAATTATTATTATTATATATATATTTCCTAATTATTGAAGCAATCATTTGTTCGTCATTTTAATGTTGCAGCTGGTAAACCTGGATTATTTCTAACTGATTGATATACTGGCTAGGTTGTCACTTCCTCCTGGAGGATCAATAAAGTTTCATCTTCATCAGTAATATGACAATCATTTATTTATTATTGGTGTGAATCTGCATGTAAATAATATACAATCTAACAATATAAAACATTCACTGTGAAATTTAAAATTTAAGTGTCAGAAATGGAAAATACTCGAGGACAACTACCTCGGACTCAAAGTACTTCAGTAAATGTACTTTTTAATAAAAACACAGGTTGAGCCAAAGATAAGAAAATCTGCAGACAGTTTTTATTAAATTGACAAATTGTATCTGTACAGCAAAATCAAACTTCACAATGATAAATCTGTTACGTCTTCATTTTTCATGGCATCAGGTAAAAACAAAACCACACACCGATGAAAGTTTGTTCACGCGGAGACGCGACGTACAAAACTGGCGTCCGTCTTCACTTCCTGTTGACCGAACAACAACAAAAAACCCGAAACGAGCAGAAGATGTCGCGTATATGCTGCACACGTCACTCATCTGCATCATTCCATTTTTAAATCATTCACAAATATTAATATTCAACAAAACATTTGCTTAAAAAAAAGAAAGCTGAGGTTACTCTTTTTTTATTATTATTATTTTTTATAGAAATCTCTTTTTACAAATGAATGAGGCTCGTTGTCCGGTGATGTCGCCGTGCAGCAACTTAAAAGTGCAAAATTACATATTAAATTAAACAAAAATACAAAATCATTAAAAACATGTTTATGGCCCAAAAATCTGTAAAATAAAAAATAATAAAATAAATACTGAGCAGCAGGATTTTACATCTGGGTTTCCAAAGTTGATTTTAATTTTGTTTTAATGTTGTTTTTCTTTAATATGAATATTTATTAACCCGTTCTCAGCCAGTCTGCATGCATGCCACACATTGCATTATGGGTAAAAGAGGAGTCAAAAGTACAGACGTTCTGTACTCAAGTAGAAGTACACATACTTGTGTAGAAGTACTGATTCTACTTCTTTACTTAAGTAAAAGTATCACTATGAAGGTTTTTTTACAAGACTAACTGAATCTCTCGTAATATTAATAAAATAATCCATAATTCCCCTCAAATGCATTAAAACTAAAGTAACGAGTCTGTTTGGAAAATGAGTAGAAATGACCGATGAAACTGAGCAACAGAGTATTTGTACTTCCCTCCTGTGTTTTTCTTCTCGTATCTGAAGTTTATTTGTTTCCATGAAGAAAATCAAAAGTGTAATTAACGCCGTTAACGAGGTCTGAGGGGAAATAATGATGATGTTAGCAGCTTTAATAGCAGGTTTAATAGTGAAGTTATTGATCCGGTTATGATCAGATAAAAACAAACCCAACATGAACCGTGACGTCCGAAACGTTAGAAAAGCAGATGAAGCTGTGTGTGTGTGTGTGTGTGTGTTAGTGTCTGTGTGTGTGTGTGTGTCTGTGTGTGTGTCTGTGTCTGTGTGTGTGTGTGTGTGTGTGTGTGTGTTCATTAAAGGCAACAGGACCACGACATGGATCCATAACTCGATGAGAGGCCGAAGCTGGCGATCGGGATGTGGTCCCGTACGGGGAGTTTGAGTTTCTCCGTGCGATCAGACCGCCGTCACTCAGAAACGACTTCCTGTTCTCTACAAGCTCCGTCTCCGTTAAACATCACCAAACAAACAGAGAAGCATCGACTTCGGGACGCGACCCGGACATCAGTCATCATCACACATCTGACCCGACAAGGTGCTCGGGGGGGGGGGGGGTATTCAACAGCAGCCAATTAACATGTGGTCGCTGTGCAGGCTGGTTCCAGACCGGGGTGGGTCCAGACCAGGATGGTTCCAGACCGAGGTGGTTCCATGGGTCCAGACCGGGGTGGGTCCAGAACGGGGTGGTTCCAGACAGAGGTGGTTCCATGGTTCCAGACCGAAGTGGGTCCAGACCGGTGTGGTTCCATGGTTCCAGACCGGGTGGGTCCAGACTGGGGTGTTCCATGGTTCCAGACCAGTGTGGGTCCAGACCAGGGTGGTTCCATGGGTCCATACCAGGGTGGTTCCATGGTTCCAGACCGGATGGGTCCATACCAGGGTGGTTCCATGGTTCCAGACCGGATGGGTCCAGACCAGGGTGGTTCCATGGTTCCAGACCAGGGTGGTTCCATGGGTCCAGACCGGGGTGGTTCCAGACCGGGGTGGTTCCAGACCGGGGTGTTTCAATGGTTCCAGACTGGGATGGGTCCAGACCAGGATGGTTCCATGGTTCCAGACCAGTGTGGGTCCAGACCAGGGTGGTTCAATGGTTCCAGACTGGGATGGTTCCAGACCAGGATGGGTCCAGACCAGGATGGTTCCATGGTTCCAGACCAGTGTGGGTCCAGACCAGGGTGGTTCAATGGTTCCAGACTGGGATGGTTCCAGACCAGGATGGGTCCAGACCAGGGTGGTTCCATGGATCCAGACCAGTGTGGGTCCAGACCGGGGTGGTTCCAGACCAGGGTGGTTCAATGGTACCAGACTGGGATGGGTCCAGACCAGGCATCCGAGAGACGAGGAGGCCGAGTAAGAAGAAGGAGGAGGAGGAAGGAAGGAGGTGGGAGGAGTCAGTCTCTCGGTGGCGGCGCTCCTCTTACCGGTCCTTCAGCTCCTTCGTCACACGCTTGGTGATGCGACCACAAAGCAGGCCGACCAGGAACAGCACGCACACGCTCAGCGCCATCATGACCAGGATGTAGTTCTTGGAGGGCGACGTCATCACCTGCACCGCCAAGTCTGAGAAGCCCTCCGCCGGCGCCACCTGCAGGACGGGAAGGAAACGTTACCGGTCTTTGGTCATGCTTTAAACACATGTCATTCTGTCTGCCGGCCACCAGGGGGCGCCTCCTCTCACCTTGGCGGCGTAGCTCCACATGTCGATGCGGTCCTGGAGTCTCTTCTTGCACTCGGGCTGCAGACGGACCCTCTTGTCCTGCAGCGCCTCCATCAGACACGACATCTCTGCAGGAGACGGACGGACACGTTAAACACGCGATATGATGATAATAACGATGTAACAATAATTATCTATAGAACCCACGGCGTCCTCGGCCCGGCGTGACGGCGGCACAGTGGTGTTTGAGGTCCAGAGCGCAGGCCGTGTGGAGGACCGGGTCCACGAAGATGTCCGCCTTACTCTCCTTCAGCATGTTCAGGACTTCCTGCAGCCAAGAGGAAGATCTGTATCATCCTGCAGTCTAGAGAGTCCTGAACCGTTGCTATGACAACAAGGGAAAGCTACCGCTAGTGACAATTAGGCCTCATAAATAAAACCAACATCATCATCACCCTGAGGACCTTAACGAGGTTAACGAGGCGTACATAAAAATAAATAAATATACGTACATTTGTGGGTTCAACGGTTGTTAGCATCAGAATAAACTTTTCTCGGTATACTGCCCGTCTCTCGGCTCCGCCGTCAGACCAGCAGGATTTATTCTGATCAATATGAAGATGAAATGATCGTAACGATAGATCTGAATGTTTGTGACCTTTTTACAGGAATCCTGTTTGATCTTCAGCAGGTTGACTTTCAGACACTCCTCAACCTGACCCGTCTGCTCCTGGGCTGCTGCCTCCTCGGAGCACAGCCGGGAGATCTGTGGGGGAGGAGGAGGAGGAGGAGAGGAGAGATGGGGAGGGGAGAGGAGACACGAGGAGGAGAGAGGAGGAGGGGAGAGGAGAAACGAGGAGGAGAAGAGGAGAAGGGAAAAGAAAGATAAGAAAAATAAATTGGATGGTGTGTGTGTGTGTGTGTGTGCATGTGTGTATGTCTGTGTGCGTGTGTGTGTGTGTGTGTGTGTGTGTGTGTGTGTGTGTACCTCGTCCGTGCAGTGCATCTGCAGCTGAGGGTCTAGTCTGTAGTCCAGCGCTGACTCCTGGAGGATCACTCTGATCTGGTCTTCACAGTCCGGAGACAACCTCTGAACCAAAGCCCAGCCAGAAAACATGTGATTTAAGCCCACCAGCGTCCACTCCACCTCCACCAGCAGTCTGTCTCACCTCCTCCTGTCTCCTCCTCCACCTGGACTCACCTGGTCGGCGTATTTCAGTTTGAGGCAGGCGATCACCTGACCCTCCAGCTCGCCGTCCTCACTCGCCTTGTTCAGGATCGGCTGGCAGAACTTGGGGATGTCGGCTCGACACGCTTTCCTCAACACCGGGTTCAACCTGTAGTCTGGGAGGAGGAGGAGGAGCAGGGAGGTGAAGCTGAGCCCCGTCCCTCCATCCCATCATGCTGACTGGGAGAACTGGTACTGACCCGTGTTCTGGGTGATCTGCCTCTTGGTGATCATCTGTTTGCACTTGGGATCCATCAGCTCGCTGTTCTTGTTCTGTTTCAGACACTGGAGGACGTTCCTGGCGTCGGCGTCGGTGCAGAACCGCTGCAGGAGACAAGACCGTCGTCACAGCAACGCCCACTAGAGGATCGCTACCGTAACTATTCGTACAACGTGCAAGCAAAAACTGTTTTACAAAACGTCAACTGTGGGATCAGAAAAAAGGCTACTCCTCTTCCTCCTCCTCCCCCTCCTTCTCCTCCTCCTCTTCCTCCTCCTCCTCTTCCTCCCCCTCCTCCTCCTCCTCTTCCTCCTCCTCCTCCTCACCTTGATCATCTGCTTGCAGACCCTCATCAGCTGGTAGTCCAGTTCGGGGTCGGTCATCTCCGTCTCCTGCAGTCGGAAGATTCTCTGGTGGCAACGCTGACTCAGCTGTTTCTTCTGCTCCTTCAGACACTCGATCATCTGGGGAGGAGAGAGGAGGAGAGGAGAGAGGAGGAAGGACAAAGGAGGAGAGGAGAGAGGAGGAAGGACAAAGGAGGAGAGGAGAGAGGAGGAAGGAAGTCGTTAACAAAGTGTTCCAGCTGCTCCTCCTCCTCTCTCCTTCCTCCTGGTGCTCCTCCTCTCTCCTCCTCCTCCTCACCTGAGCGTTGCCGAAGGCCACGTTGGGACACAGACGGCTGATGTCTGACTTGCAGGGATCGTAGAGCTCCGGCTCCAGACGGATGTCCTCCGACTGAGAGGAGAGACAGGTCAGAGAGTGTGTGTGTGTGTGTGTATATGTGTGTGTGTGTGTGTGTGTGTGTGTGTGTGTGTGTGTGTGTGTGTGTATATGTATATGTGTGTGTGTGTGTGTGTGTATATGTATATGTGTGTGTGTGTGTGTGTGTGTATATGTATATGTGTGTGTGTGTGTGTGTGTATATGTATATGTGTGTGTGTGTGTGTGTGTATATGTGTGTGTGTGTGTGTGTGTGTGTGTGTATATGTATATGTGTGTGTGTGTGTGTGTTACCATCTCCAGCTCCTCCACTCTCAGCTGTTTCCGACACTTGAGGGAGACGCGCTGCTCTCTGGCGTCCTGCAGCGTGTCGTTCCTCACCGTGGTGCTGAGGCAGATCACCACGTCCACCCTGAGACCAGACCAGAGACCAGACCACGTTAGACCAGACCAGAGACCAGACCACGTTAGACACACACACACACACTCACTTCTTCTTGATGTTGGGACACAAGCGGAGGACGTCCTCCTTACACGCCATCTTGAACTTGTAGGAGAAACGGAAATCCTTCATCTGGATCTGAAAGTTAAATACGAGCAGTCAGCTGTGTTAACTTCTGTTTAACGGCAAATAAATCTGTATACGGCGAGACGATGTCGTCATGGCGACCGACCAGCTGGAAGTGTGTCACGCCGACCGAACACTTGTCGTTCATCTCCTTCTGGTGTTTGTTCTGAACCAAACACTCCATCAGATCCCCGGTGTCCATCTGGTTATCAGCCACGTCCTGGAAGAGGAACGGAGATCTGGACTCAACAGATCGGCCACATTAATATCAATAACAATAACATTCAGACAGAAAACACAGGAAACGATTAAGTAATACATTTATGAGAAATAAAGTCAATATTCTCTGGTGATAATTAATGAGGAAAGAAAGATCATAAGGTCAAATATTTTGAGATTCATGCTATTTTTATAAATATTTCCAATTTTTATAAAAAAAATGTTTTTACATTTTTTTATTTTCTTTTATTAAACTTCTTATAATATATTTATTTTAGGACCTCTGATTAAGATGTTTCTTTTCTTTTATTAAACTTTTTATAATAAATTTATTTTAGGGCCTCTGATTAAGATGTTTCTTTTCTTTTATTAAACTTTTTATTATAAATTTATTTTAGGGCCTCTGATTAAGATGTTTTTATGAATATGATCAAATATCTCAAGTACCCCCTGCAGAGCGCTGCATTAGCCCGGCTGGATTTGGGGGCGGAGCTTGTACTCACGTGGCAGTGGGCCTGCGTGAGCGGCTCGCAGGCTCTGATGAGCAGCGCGTCGATCTGGATGTCCTGCAGGAAACACGAGGACGAGACACCACAGGTTCAGCGTTTGCACGCCACACGTCACATGTGTATATTTAAGTGTCACAGAATGAGAACGACCTCCGACTCCAGCTCCGTCAGGTTGCCCACCACCTCCCTGCAGGCCGGGACCAGGTCCTCCAGGTGGTCCTGCAGGCACTCCAGCTCCTGAGCACACATGGTGAGTATCATTGTTACACAACGTTTAACCAGTAACCAGCATGAAGATGAAGAAAATCTGCTACGCTGTGATTGGCTAGTCTGCATTCAAGGGGCGGGACTTAGCGAAGGGTCAATTAACCTTCAACACTGTTAAAGTGGTAAAACTCTCAAGAGACTCCTCAGACCGGACAATACCGTGGTTAGCAACCTGTCAATCACGAGGTAGCCCCGCCCCCTTAATCATCTCCCGCCTTTCTGGTCAGTGACAGGAAGTTACAGGAAGTGACCGTCTCACCTGTCCGACGTCCGTCTTCTCGCTGCACCACTTGCCGAGGTCGGACATGCAGCGCTTCTGCAGCTCGGGGTCCAGCTTCACATCCAGCGCCCTCTGGTGGAGAATCCTCTGAACTTCCACCTTACAGTCCCGGGATAACTGCACACACACACACACACACACACACACACACACACACACACATATAAGTGGTGATTCTAGATATGATTCATGCTTGGAGCAGGAAGTCACACAAACAGATCAAATCACCCCGACCGATCAGATACATTGAATCATCGTCATCATCAATGTCGCCCTTCACCAGGATCAATACTGATTGATTTAGGTGGACCACCGACCACGTACCTGCTCGGCTGGGTTTACCTGTTAGATTTAAAAATAATAAAATGTGAGGAGAAGGAAGTACGGAAATTTGCTTTAAAATGTAGGTGGAAGAATGTAAAAAGTCAAGTACAAGATACCTGAAAATAATCTACTTAAGTACAGTAGAAAGTATTCTTATACTTCCCACCTCTGTCAGGTTCCTACTAGAACATGTTTACATGCTTTAATGCAAAAAAAAAAAAAAAAAAAAGCTTTATTTTTCCCATCAGGCTCTGAAACGCTCTGTTTAACCTCCTGCCCCTCCCTCCCAAAAAGCCCAGTCTGCTCTGATTGGTCAGCCTCTTGTTCTCCAGCTGTGTGTGTGTGTGTGTGTGTGTGTGTGATCATACCCGGCGTCCCTGCTCCTCGGTGCGGTAGGCGTGGCGGTACAGGCAGGAGAAGACGGCGCCGGGCGGCATCAGCTCGCTGGTCTCGTTCCAGCCGTGTGTGTGGCAGAGTCGAGCAGCATCGCCCTGACACTTCCTGTACAGGACCGGGTCCAGTCTGGGACACAAACACTCACCTTAGTAGCAGGTAAGCCCCGCCCCCTAAAGCATCCCCTGCTTCCTGGTCTGGTGGACTCTAAATGGACCTGTCAATCAGCAGGTAAGCCCCGCCCCCTAAAGCATCCCCTGCTTCCTGGTCTGGTGGACTCTAAATGGACCTGTCGATCAGCAGGTAAGCCCCGCCCCCTAAAGCATCCCCTGCTTTCTGGTCTGTTGGACTCTAAATGGACCTGTCAATCAGCAGGTAGGCCCCGCCCCCTAAAGCATCCCCTGCTTTCTGGTCTGGTGGACTCTAAATGGACCATAATGTACTAAATGAACATCATGCTGGATTGAAGAAGACTTGAAACTAGAGATTGAGACCATAAACTCATGTTTACAATGTTTACTGAGATAATACATCAAGAGAGAAGTAGGACCATTTTCTCATAGACTTCTATACAACCAGAGAGGAGTCGCCCCCTGGTGGCTAGCAGAGAGAAGTAGGACCATTTTCTCATAGACTTCTATACAACCAGAGAGGAGTCGCCCCCTGGTGGCCAGCAGAGAGAAGTAGGACCATTTTCTCATAGACTTCTATACAACCAGAGAGGAGTCGCCCCCTGGTGGCCAGCAGAGAGAAGTAGGACCATTTTCTCATAGACTTCTATACAACCAGAGAGGAGTCGCCCCCTGGTGGCCAGCAGAGAGAAGTAGGACATTTTCTCATAGACTTCTATACAACCAGAGAGGAGTCGTCCCCTGGTGGCCAGCAGAGAGAAGTAGGAGCATTTTCTCATAGACTTCTATACAACCAGAGAGGAGTCGCCCCCTGGTGGTCAGCAGAGAGAAGTAGGAGCATTTTCTCATAGACTTCTATACAACCAGAGAGGAGTCGCCCCCTGGTGGCCAGCAGAGAGAAGTAGGACCATTTTCTCATAGACTTCTATACAACCAGAGAGGAGTCGCCCCCTGGTGGCCAGCAGAGAGAAGTAGGACCATTTTCTCATAGACTTCTATACAACCAGAGAGGAGTCGCCCCCTGGTGGCCAGCAGAGAGAAGTAGGAGCCATTTTCTCATAGACTTCTATACAACCAGAGAGGAGTCGCCCCCTGGTGGCCAGCAGAGAGAAGTAGGACCATTTTCTCATAGACTCCTATACAACCAGAGAGGAGTCGCCCCCTGGTGGCCAGCAGAGAGAAGTAGGACCATTTTCTCATAGACTTCTATACAACCAGAGAGGAGTCGCCCCCTGGTGGCCAGCAGAGAGAATGCAGGTTTAAGGCACTTCAGCTTGGCTTCACTTTTCGGTTGTCGCTTGGAAACTAAAAAGTGAAACTTAAGTTCCAGAAGGTCGTGTTTTCTTGCATTACTTTCCGATGTCTACCTTCATACATGAGACCTAAACGTGAACCTGATCGTTGTGGTTTTAGTCGTCATGACGACGATGTTTCGTGGATTTAGACTCACTTCCAGTCTCTGGATATGAAGTACTGCAGCTCCAACAGCCGGTGTTCACAGTCCTCCACCATCTTCTCCGTGTACAGGTGCTCCATCAGGCAGGACAGGATCCTACACACACACACACACACACACACACATCACACACACACACACACTACACACACACACACACACACACACACACACACAACACACACACACACACACACACACCATCAACCCCCGGCTCAGAGAGGCAGTAGCGTGCAGACAGCAGGTGGGGGGAAGCGGCTCACATGGGGTCTCCGTTGCGGATGTGCTTGCAGGCGGTCTGGATCACGGACTCGCAGGCCTCGTTGAGGGCTCGGTCAATCCGGTAGTCGGCTCCGGGGTCGGCGGACTGGATCAGGGTCTGGAGCTGCAGCGGGACAAACATTAAAGAGTCAGCGTCTGGATTTTATTCAGATTTTTAAGGTTTAATTGTTCTCATTCAGCTGATACATGGGCGGCGATGGCGGCTCACGGCGCTCTGGCAGACGCTGTCGACGGCGGTGCTGCGGTCGCCGCGGCCGATCCTCATCAGGCAGTGCAGCGTTCGACCTTTGCGGTGCAGACCGGAGCAGTGGGCCTCGATCTCGGTCCGGCAGTGCAGCACGATCTCCGGACTCAGGGAGAAGTCCTCCATCAGCATCCGCCGGTAGTCCAGCATCTCGCCCTGACACTCGCCGCTGACCGGGCGACCTGCAGGCCGACGGGTCCAAACCAGGGTTTCAATGCATTTACATGTTAATGAAGGACATCCGCTCTACTTCACACTTCCTGCTGACAGGAGTTCATGACATCACCAGAGATACTCGGTGAGTTTTGAATACATTTGGTAAGAAATGTGACTATTATTATTAGGTTTACATCTTAAAAACATGTTCGGTGTGCATATTTAGGGCTTCAGGTCTCTGTAGTCCAGCATGTCGGGCCTTAACAGGCTCGTTGGCTGCAGCTCACTCTGGCTGCT
>CM056821.1:33071951-33129451 GCA_029853015.1 Chelidonichthys spinosus | reverse complement strand
CGCTAACGTTATGATTACGTATGAAAACCGATGGGGAAGCGGAGGATGTCCGATAGACGACTAATCGATCACCGGAGCTGTGTTTCTGCCCGATCGACTCACCGTTTGTTTCGTGGTGCAGAGAGGACTTTGAACGCAGCATTCAAGAACCCAACTGAACAGCTGAATAAATAAGACTACATGTTCAGGGGATTCTGGGATGTGGGTGCTGCAGCTGTCACGTGTTGTTATTGTATCTTCATTAGAGTGATTACTATGTTGGTCACATGTAACGTGGGTATTGTTGCGTGTTCTGCTGCAGTAATAAGCCTCAAATACTTTTGCAAAATCAGATAAACGTGCAGTAAAAGTACATTTACCCCCCCACCCCCCAAAAATGTTTTGTTTAAATACACATAAACATTTGTCGCGCGCGCGTGCGCGGTGCTCGGACACCGACTGCAGGAGGAGGTCCACCACCTCTCCATCCGCTCTTCACCTCCGCATCGGCGTCAGCGCCGGTCTGGGGTCCACGGCACCGGGGCGACACACCCAGCGGGACCCTTGAGTGTGTGTGCGCGTGTGCGTGTGTGTGTGCGCGCGCCCTGGCAGCTCGTGCCGCCTACCTCTCTGCGGTCCTGCAGGCACTCCAGCACGGCCAGGTTGTTGGTCCAGGTGTGTTTGGGGCAGAGGCGGGACAGGTCGTCTCGGCAGGCCTCCTCCTCCGACAGCTTCCAGCCGCTCGCCCTCCGAGGCTGCGAGGCCCCGGCGGCGGCGGCGACGGCGGCGGCGGCAGGTGCATCCTTGGCCGGGGGCTCCGCGGCCCGGAGGACGGGCGGGTTCGGCGGCTCGGCCGGGCCGCTGACCGCCTTCAAGCCGCGGACGGAACCGACGCCGCAGAGACAGACGAGCGCCAGGAGCAGCGGCAGCAGCTGAGAGTAACTGTACGCCGCCATCTTCACGCCACTTGACAAGCCAGCGCTAATGACAGCGCATCACTTCCGGTCAGCGCGTTCACAATAAAAGCGTTGTGACCGGAATAAATGCACAACTTCCGGTCATTTAAAAGAAAATTAGTCAAATCTAAAGCTCTAGTTTTCCGGTTGTGTACACGTCGTTCTTACATTTTTAATAGATGAACCGGAAACAAACCAATAAATTATAACAATGATGACAAGAGAAGGGAATTCATATGATAATAAAAACACAATATTAAAATCACAATATTATCATGGAAAGTATGCAACCTTCATAGTAATAACTTAAGAAAAACAGGAATAATATAGAAAATTCTGTTTTTTTCCTAAGCTAACTGGCTAGCCGCTAACAGATTAAAGTTTAACAAGTTAATCCAGCACACTTTTGTCACAGCGTAGGAAGTCGCCTTGGAAACCATGATGGGTGACAACCTTGTCAGCATCATTTATGTAGGCTAACCAGTGTAGCATTAAAGCATGGTGGAATCAGCTAACTAGCCTGGACGTAGCTTCAGCACCCAAGTTACGCCACAAAGAAAGACAAATAATACAGTAGGGTTAAGATGTATTGGCAGGAATGTAATAAAATATTCATGTTTTTCATTTGTGCATAATCACCTGAAACTAAAAATCCTGTTTTTGTTATATAGGGAGGTTGCAACCTGCGACCATGCCACTAGATGTCACCAAATCCTACACACTGTCCCTTTAACACGGACTGTTCTGTGTTTACGATAAAGATCGAAAAGATACAAAAAAAAGTGCCTGAATATTTATTTAGAATGAATACTAACTTTATTTATTCACAGTATTTGTACTTTCATTACTTTGTTCATTACCTTTTTTTAATGTGCGAATGTGAAATATGGTTTGTCCTGTGTGTGTGTGTGTGTGTGTGTGTGTGTGTGTGTGTGTGTGTGTTTGAGCAGCTGAGCATTATGGGAACCAGTCAGAGCAGTAAATCCTCCCAGTTTAGAGCCGACAGCTGCTGGGAGGCTTTTTCTGGTTGGTCCGGCTCTCAGAGTTAGTATTTTCATTTTTAAGGTATTTTATGGTGTATTTTTTCTTTTTTAAACCCTTTGTTCTCACACTACACATATAATGGCACATTTGTTTTTTAAAATATATTTTCGTTATTTGAGTGAAACGTCTTCACAGTTCATTGTTCATTGTTTTATTTTAAATGTCATATGTGTGTGTGTGTATATGTATTTATTTATTGTTGTTATTGTTGGGATATATATATATATATATATATATATACATATATTATTATTATTATTTTGGGGAATATTATTATTATTGGGGATATCAAATATCAAAGGGAGGAGGGGAGGAGCAGTCAGCTGTTCCAGACTCCAGCTGAGCCGACTCGGAGAAATCCCTCCTCCGAAGCTCAGCTTCCTTTGTCCTCGTAGAAGATCACATGTTGGCTGTTGCTTTTATTCCGCCTTCAAATACCATTTAATTAATAATAAAATCACTTTGCTGATAGCAGAAAAGTAAGTTCCAGGCCACTGGTTCCTACAAACATATAGTCTCATATTTAAAAACCTTTCCTACAGTTGTGTTTTTGTGAAGCCTGAACCCATATTAGTTAAAGAGTTGTCGGTATAATACGTTTACTTTAACGCCTTATTGTTATGTATTCTTAATTTCGTGCATTCCCTTTGGAAAAGTGTAAAAATAAGTTAAATGACTAAAACTCCTGTTTTTGTCCAACAATCGGGAGGAAACGGTGCATTTGTTGGGGACTATTTCCAGCGGCGGATAAATCCACATTTGTTGGAGTCAGCAGCACTGTGTGTGTGTGTGTGTGTGTGTGTGTGTGTGTGTGAGTTCACAATGAAGAGCCAGTGAAACATTGACATGTTTTTAATGGCGGTGTGTTCATGCATGCTCTTCACTAGAGGGTTCAGGGTTAAATCCTAAAAAGTTTAAGACCCTGGACTAGATGTGTGTCGAGTCCTCATCGGGGTCCCAAATTCCTGAAGTGTTTGTTGGAGGCTCAGCTGCCGCCACAGACCCCATCAGACCCCCATCAGACCTCCATCTGTCTGCTTCTGAAGACAACTGCTGCTGGTCTGCACACACACACACACACACACACACACACACACACACACACACACACAGTGAACCTATAAGGAGACAGGAAGTCGAGGTCTTTCCAGTCACCTCTCAGCGGTCGGGATGGCCGGGTGAGTTCTGCTCTGAACTGAAACTTTGTGAAACTCACAGATTTGCTGCTTATCATTTCACTTCCTGTTTGTCTGCAGGAAAAAGATGTCGTCCAGCCGGAGGAATCACCTCAAGGTAGAGTAAGACGGGGTTTGATGAAGGTCTGGGATTTTGTTTGAACCAAGCAGGTTCTTAATTCCTGTTTCTCTTTGTTGAGTCAAAGGTTTTTACAGGATTTCTCTTTGTTTCAACATCTATAAATAAAAACTCCATGTTTCTATCAGAGGGTTCAAAAGTCCAGATGTTCTCTCCTCAAGTAGAAGTACAGACACTTGTATTTAAAAAGACTCTTGTAAAGTAGAAGTACAGATACTTGTATTTAAAAAGACTCTTGTAAAGGTAGAAGTACAGATACTTGTATTTAAAAAGACTCTTGTAAAGTAGAAGTACAGATACTTGTATTTAAAAAGACTCCTGTAAAGGTAGAAGTACAGATACTTGTATTTAAAAAGACTCTTGTAGAAGTAGAAGTACAGATACTTGTATTTAAAAATACTCTAGTAGAAGTAGAAGTACAGATACTTGTATTTAAAAAGACTCTTGTAAAGGTAGAAGTACAGATACTTGTATTTAAAAATACTCTAGTAGAAGTAGAAGTACAGATACTTGTATTTAAAAAGACTCTTGTAGAAGTAGAAGTACAGATACTTGTATTTAAAAAGACTCTTGTAGAAGTAGAAGTACAGATACTTGTATTTAAAAAGACTCTTGTAAAGGTAGAAGTACAGATACTTGTATTTAAAAATACTCTAGTAGAAGTAGAAGTACAGATACTTGTATTTAAAAAGACTCTTGTAGAAGTAGAAGTACAGATACTTGTATTTAAAAAGACTCTTGTAAAGGTAGAAGTACAGATACTTGTATTCAAAAAGACTCTTGTAAAGGTAGAAGTACAGATACTTGTATTTAAAAAGACTCTAGTAGAAGTAGAAGTACAGATACTTGTATTTAAAAAGACTCCTGTAAAGGTAGAAGTACAGATACTTGTATTTAAAAATACTCTAGTAGAAGTAGAAGTACAGATACTTGTATTTAAAAAGACTCTTGTAGAAGTAGAAGTACAGATACTTGTATTTAAAAAGACTCTTGTAAAGGTAGAAGTACAGATACTTGTATTTAAAAAGACTCTTGTAGAAGTAGAAGTACAGATACTTGTATTTAAAAAGACTCCTGTAAAGGTAGAAGTACAGATACTTGTATTTAAAAAGACTCTTGTAAAGGCAGAAGTACAGATACTTGTATTTAAAAAGACTCTTGTAGAAGTAGAAGTACAGATACTTGTATTTAAAAATACTCTAGTAGAAGTAGAAGTACAGATACTTGTATTTAAAAAGACTCTTGTAGAAGTAGAAGTACAGATACTTGTATTTAAAAAGACTCCTGTAAAGGCAGAAGTACAGATACTTGTATTTAAAAAGACTCCTGTAAAGGTAGAAGTACAGATACTTGTATTTAAAAAGACTCCTGTAAAGGTAGAAGTACAGATACTTGTATTTAAAAAGACTCCTGTAAAGGCAGAAGTACAGATACTTGTATTTAAAAAGACTCCTGTAAAGGCAGAAGTACAGATAGTGAATATCATGTCATATTACAGTAATAAGAAAAAAAAATCCCCTTAAGTGTATTAAAACTAAAGTAACAATCTTGAGAAAGTACAGATATTTGTACTCAAGGATGGATGACTCAAGTAAATACATAAAATAATCTACTGAAGTACATTAACCAAGTATTTATACTTCTATACCAACTCTGTCATTTGTGGTGTTCTGAACACTTTCCTCCTCCTCCTCCTCCTCCTCCTCCTCCTCTCCCCTTCCTCCCCCTCCTCCTCTCCCCTCCTCCTCCTCTCAGAGTTTGCTGCTGCAGATCGGACAGGCGATGCTGGAGGAGGAGGAGCAGGAGGCCCAGAAGATGAAGGAGCAGCACATGGAGGAGAACTGCCCCGACTTGTCCATCCCAGGATGCATGCAGGAGCTCCAGGTGACCCTCCTAAAGACCGCCCAGCCAAAGGCATTCAACTACAGCTCCCATGAGCCTTTGCCACGGGAGCCTTATGGGAAAATCAATAAAAACATACTAACCCCATATTTGTTGACAACAAACAGGATCTGTGCCGCAAACTCCACAAGCAGATCGACTTGGTGGACGAGGAGCGATACGACATGGAGGTCAAGGTGAAGAAGTCCGACAAGGAGGTACGTCGACTTCTACGTCGACTTCTACGTCGACTTCTACGTCGACTTCTACGTCTAAAAATATTCTCTGCCTGTAGTCACTACTGATACAGTGTGTCTCAACATGTTTAGTTTAGTTAGTTTTAATGTCATGATTTATACACACAAACCAGGGCTTCCCCTTTAAATTTGATCATTTGGATCAGGTGTCAGTTATTGTGTCGTTCAAATTGTATTTTATTGTTATTTAGTCCACACACACACACACACACACACACACACACAGGTCCGGTCTGAGTGACGTCCCCTCTGTCAGGTGGACGACCTGAAGCTGATGGTTCAGGACCTGAAGGGGAAGTTTAAGAAGCCGGCCCTGAAGAGGGTGAGGATGTCGGCCGACGCCATGCTGGCCGCTCTGCTGGGCTCCAAACACAAAGTGTCCATGGACCTGAGGGCCAACCTGAAGCAGGTCAAGAAGGAGGTCAAAGAGGAGGTGGGTGCTTCACTGATGCCTCTAAATGCTGTGGTTTCATCAAACTTAAACAAGTAGTGACATGAATCCATCGGCTGCTTCTCTCTGCAGGAAAAGCCGACGGGCGACTGGAGGAAGAAGATCGAAGACAAGGCCGGGATGGACGGCAGGAAGAAGATGTTCGAGACAGAGGCATGAACGCCGGCGTGTCCTTCTTCTTCTGTTCTCCGTTTCTGTGTCTTCTATGAGTCAGTATCTTCACCATTGTGTATAATTGATAGAATAAATAATATGATTGTGCTTTTGTGTGTATCGTGGCGCTTATTTCATGAAATAGAAATATTGTGTTGACGAGCACTAAAATGCAATACAATTAAATGCAAAATAAAATTTAAAAAGATAAAACAATCAAATTAAACACAATAGACATATAAGAGGTGTAAAAAAATAAAGTTAACGCTAACGTTAATAACAGGCCATTAAAAAGACAGGAGTAGATGGAGAGATGTACTTAATTATCTCAAATTGGGAAATGTTTTAGCAGCAGTCAGTTTATTAAAAAAACTGTAGACACTTGAATATATAATTCATTTATATAATATGAGATATAATATTCCCACTTTGGCAACAAAGGTTGTTACCATTCATGCCAATAAATCTTATTGAATTTATATGGATATCTCTCTATGTATATACATATTTATATTGTATATATATCATTTTTTTAATTTATGTATATATTATTTATATATATATGATATGTTTCGGCGACTGAACTTTATTGTTTACCCACTTTTTTTTTTTTTTTATCAGAATCAGCATTAATGCATGCCCATTTCTCATTCACACTCCAAAGCAGCAGGTGGCGCTGACGCAGCTATGACGCTGGTTGCGCACCGCCATAATAGAAGAAGAAGACTTTTTTTTTTGTTCTTCGGTCATGTGACGTCATGAGAAGACCCCGTGACACACTAGTGGAAGTGAACCAGAGCTACACCACAACTACACCAGCAGGATACTTTTATGTAACATTCAAAGAGGAACGTCCGTAAATCTCCCTTTTCCGACGAAGAAGACGAGGCGCTCGCGCTGCCCCTCGTTTCCGGCCCGCGAACAGACCCAAGATGACGGCGGCGGTGTTTTTCGGCTGCACCTTCATCGCCTTCGGGCCGGCCATCGCTCTGTTCCTGTTCACCATCGCCCGGGAGCCGCTGAGGGTCATCTTCCTCATCGCGGGGTGAGACTTCATCCTAAATCTAAGTCGATGAACACCTAACATCACAGCAGCGCGATGACGTCGTTCTCCTTCAGACGCAGCCGGCGTTTAGCTCCCCGAGCTAACTGGCGAGCTAACGTTAGCTAGGTGCTACTGTTAGCTTCCACATTGGGCCATCTCGCTGTTTACGTGCATATTCCTCATATTATACGCAAAACAATACGTTGTTCAGGCATCAACACACTAAAATGTCTAGTTCTAGATACTATTATCTGATCTACCGTCATAACTGACGTTATAACGAAAGTTAGCTAAGCGTTGGACGACTTCCTGTCTCCCAGTACTTCTATCTGATCTCAGGGCCGGCCGAGCCTTTTGGGGGCCCCCTCCCACCACTGTGGAGTCCCCTGTGCTTGACTATTATTATACTATAATGTTGCATTATATAATGTATTAATACAGTGACTATTATTAGGAACTACTGCCCCCCTGGGTACAGATGCTTGAAGACCACAACCCCCCACCCTATTTGTGCAAATGGCGGAGGGAGGTCTGGGGTCCCCCCCCCCCCCCCCCCAGAAAATTATTAATTTAGTAGTTGTGTTTTGACCAGGTGTTTGCATAAACCTGCAATCTGATTCTCATTGTACTCATTGTACTACGTGTGTATATAAGTATGTATTTATGTGTATGTACACAATATTATGTTTTCTAATGTATTCAATCATTAGAAATTATAATCTGTCATAGTTTGGATTTTATTTTATTCAGGATCCATCTTAAAGCCTGTCATATAAAAGTCTTTTTAATGGTTATTAATGTTAGCTGTAACTTTATATGTCTATTATGTTTCATTCATATCTGTTTTATTTTTTAAATTCTCTCTCTTCTATTATGCTTTGCATTTTAATTTGTTGCATTTTAGTGTTCGTCAGCACAATATTTCTATATCCTGTCCAATTAGTGCCTCGATTCACATAAAAGCACAATAATATGATTTATTCTATACATAATGGCAACTGTATGGGCTCACATAAGACCCGTACACGGAGAATAGGAGACTGCTATTATAGTTTCTAATTCAGTATTTCTCTCTTACTTTCTTTATCTGTACTGTTGATGACTGACTGGGGTTTATCTCATCTCGCTGTGTGATAACGACTACTGACTCCTGAAGCAATAAAACAGATACATGGATGTGAAGTAACAGCAGCTGTTGGACTGACATGGAACTGAAGAATACGTTCATGAAGACTAGCATTCACCTCCTTCCTCAAACTAACTGTGGATGTGTTTGCTTCCCGTCCAGAGCCTTCTTCTGGCTGGTGTCTCTGCTGCTGGCCTCGCTGGTCTGGTTCATCTCTGTTCAGATCAGCAACAAGGAGAGTCCCACACAGCAGAAGGGTCTCCTCATCTTCGGCGTGGTGCTGTCCGTCCTGCTGCAGGAAACCTTCCGCTTCGCTTACTACAAGCTGCTGAAGTAAGTCCTTCACAGCCGCCTGCCGCTTTTACACAAAGTAGTCCCCTACACAAAGTAGTCCCCTACACGGTCTCTGGCACTCTTAAAGGGGATGTTACCGGAGACGACGCCAAAACATGTTCTGTTCAATGGTGTGTGCTTTTATTTTATTTTAATCTCCTGACTTGAACAGCTTCCAGGATGTTTTCCTCACCTGACGAGAGGTAGAGTCAGATCGTCTATTTACCTGTTTTTGTCAAAACAAATTCAAATAAACGCTTCATGACTTACTGGGAATTATTTTTATCCCGATCTACCATAAAATCCTATATGGTCCCATCCCTAGTCCTAAGTTGTCCTTGCTACAAATTTAAAAATATTACAGGAAACGCATCCAAATGCAAAACTCCAGAATGTTTAATTTCATTTACATTTACTACGTTTCTGCGTCACACTTCACAAGGAAAAAGCAACGCGTCTCTCTAAGGATTTTAAGTGTTTTTATTTTGGTTTTCTAATCATGTGGATTTTAAAGATGCACACTGGCTTTTTGCTTGTCTCGCTCTAGAAACTCACAATTGAAGAGCTAATATTAGTGAACACCAGCAGCCACTAGAGGCCGCTGTCGTTGAATAATGTGCCTCCAGTGAAAACAAGGCTCAGTGTTCTCCTTTCTATTATCACACTGTTTTGGCCAACTTTTTATAGACCAACCGACTCATCGATTATTCCCCAGTATCAATAATGGTCATCATCATCATAAAAACAAATATTAATTGTGGTTTAATATACTCATGTGTGTTTTCTTGCAGGAAAGCGAATGAAGGCCTCCTCACTCTCAGCCAGGAGGAAACCATGCCCATCTCCATACGGCAGCTGGCCTACGGTACCGTTACTGCATCACTATCAGCCTCTCCTTGTGTTTTTACGTGTAGTAGTACTAACACTAGTAGTAGTAGTACTAGTGTTACCTCATCGTACGGTGGAGGTAAAGTCAGGATATCTTTGTTCCTGAAGAGTAACTGCACACTTTAACATGGTTATTGAGCTATGTCTGGTGTGCTGGTGATAATATTGAAATTTGTTTCCAAATTTTTTAAATAAAGAAGTAAAAATGACTCCCTCGTCAGCTAAAATCATCCGTCATCACCACGAAGGAGTCTCCCGTTTGGGACCGGTCTATGTCATGAAATAAAACGAGTCTGTCGTGTTGGTTTTTGTCTCAGTGTCCGGCCTCGGCTTCGGCTTCATGAGTGGAGCGTTCTCGGTGGTGAACATCCTGGCGGACTCGGTGGGTCCGGGGACAGTCGGGATCCACGGAGACTCTCAGCACTACTTCCTGTCCTCAGGTACCAACGACCACACGTCTATTTAGTTGTTAAAGACAAGTGTACAGAAAAGCCAACGCAGCAAAAATGTGAATTAAAACAACCTTTCCATCAAACTCCGACTTCCTCTCCAGCCTTCATGACCTTGGCCATCATCCTGCTACACATGTTCTGGGGCGTCGTCTTCTTCGACGCCTGCGAGAAGCAGCGCTGGTGGGCGGTGGCCGCCGTCGTCATCAGCCACCTCGTGGTTTCCTGTCTGGTGAGTGTTGCTGGGGGGTCGAGGGTGAAGGGGGGGAGATTCAAACACAGCGACGTCTGTAGTTTTTGAAAGGCTAAACGCCTACAAATATGGCTTCAATCAGAATATTCCGTCACATTGGTGTCCGTTTGCCGTCCTCTCACGCAGACCTTCCAGAACCCCGACTACGTGGCCAGTCTGGTTCCCACATACGTCATCCTGTTCCTGATGGGCGTCTGGGCGTTCTACTCCGCCGGCGGTTCCCTGCGGAACCTCAAACTCTGCCTCACCTGCAAAGACAAGGACTTCCTGCTCGCTAACCACCGCGCCAGATAACGCAGCACACGCCAGGCAGGACTCTATCCAGAGATCAATGAGTTCACACACACACACACACACACACACACACACACACACACACGCTGATGTTAATCTGCTGTTGAGGCTCCAGGTTTCTCAACATCTTAGATCTAAAACAGGAAAAGAAAATCAGCGGAAGTTCCTTGAAGGAACTAAAAATAATATTTTGGATCACTTTGTTCTCTTGATGAGGTTCTATTCAAAAATATAAAATATTTGTCCCCGTTTGTCACCGGATGGTCTAAAAGAAACAAACCCATAAAGTGTTTTTTAGTCGGTGACTGTACATATTCTCATGTCTTCAACTTTCTTTCTGACGGCCGTCATCTTCTCCGATGTGTAAAACCTTTCTATTGTTTTTTTTTTAATGAATCTCTTTGTGTAAATATTTTTGCATTTTTAATTCCAGGTGTGTAGATAGTGAGAAGCTTTTTTTTTTGGTGAAGATGTGACATCTTTAGCGTGGACGAGAACTCGCCTTTGGTTTGAAGCGGCCGCGGAGTTGCACTTAAACTTAACGTCAGTGGGGCCGGGAATCGAACCGACGACCTTCGAGGTTAAAGGGACCCGTGTGACTGCTGTTAATCTGTTAATCTCTGTCAGACATAAAGCTGGAATCAATGTGACTTCCTTTTAGTTGTTTTTTCATTCCGTAGTTGATCAGAAAATTCTGTATTGATGTTGAAATAACAGTTTGAACGACTGCCTATGTTTTTATTTTATTTTTTTATTCACACTCATGTGTCTGAGAAAACAAAGAATCATCACAACAGGAAACTGAACTGTTTAAAAAAACATGCAGCAGTAATTCAAATTCATAAATGAAATTAAAAAGCCTTTTTAGCCGCTCATTCTTTGTGGGAAACATAAATTAAAGGTAAAAGCGATAAGAGAAGTATCTGATCTCTCTACGAGACATTTCCTTTTATTCCTAAACCAAAACCACGCGTCGCACTCTTAGAATTGTTCAAGATCGACTGCGAATATCCGATATCGAGCTAGTTCAAAACAACGGACGTAAACACCGAAACGCTAGAAACTCCAAACAAAGAATGTTTTCTTAGTTATTGATCTTCTTGTACACTTTGTTTAGACGACAGAAGTGACGTCTGGGTTGGTTTGGTTCACCTGGAGCTCAAACTCATATCGCACTAAAACCACCCTCCTGCAGTAAATCCTCCTCCATGATTATGTTTGTGTTGTTGAAATGGTTTTTAAAGAGGCGTTGGCTGAGAGCTGAGCTGTTATTTAGTCGGACAAAATAATAGAAACGCCTACCGGGGAAAAATCAACATCATCGCAGACATTCAAGTTTCACTCGGGATTCATTCTAGTAATAACTAGAGTTATTAATTCTAGTAATAACTGGAGTTATTAATTCTAGTAATAACTGGAGTTATTAATTCTAGTAATAACTAGAGTTATTAATTCTAGTAGTAACTGGAGTTATTATTTCTAGTAATAATGTGAGTGATTATTTCTAGTAATAACTAGAGTTATTAATTCTAGTAATAACTGGAGTTATTAATTCTAGTAATAACGTGAGTTATTATTTCTAGTAATAACTAGAGTTATTAATTCTAGTAATAACGTGAGTTATTAATTCTAGTAATAACTGGAGTGATTATTTCTAGTAATAACGTGAGAATATTAATTCTAGTAATAACTTGAGTTATTAATTCTAGTAATAACTTGAGTTATTATTTCTAGTAATAACTTGAGTGATAGTCATTCATTAATTAATACTTTGAGCATAAACCATTTTCAAAAAAGAGGATCTGTAGTCGTCGATGTGATGAAGACACTCATTTTTCTTTTTAAATGTTCCCCGTTGAACCACCAATCCCCCCTCCTGCTCCTGGTCCTGGTCCTGGTCCTGGTACTGGTCCTGGTCCTGTTTCCATTTATGAAAGCAGACACCACAAACCTGGCGGGTCTCTGAGGGCTTCAGTCTGTCAAAGGCCTTTTTTTACCTAGATGGACGGATGGACACACCCAGACTTTAACCAACATGAGGTGGTGCAGCGGGTGGTACGGGGTCACCATGGCAACGTCAGCATCAGGTGTTCGGAGGTCGTGGTTCGGCTCGACACAGGCCGAGTCCGTCCCACACGAAGAATAAACTTCAAAACTAAAACTTCACTTGTTTTGGGAAGAAAATCTAATGAATTTAAATGTTGGATTAAAAAATGATAAAATAAAGATGTATTCTCAGAACAACGTGCTCATCACTGAACACATTCTAAAGTTGACACCTTCAGGTGCGTTCAGGTGACGTCGGCGGTTATGTTGGTCTAAATGTAATTGTAGAAAATACAAAACAATTACCAAATGTAAACATGTGAAATATGACGTCTGACTCAGGGACGTGCACATGATTATAGAGGGGCAGGGGCTCAAAGTCAGAAAAGGGCAGGAAATTTTTTTTTGGTCCTTTACACAATATGGAAATTAATGTAAAATTTAATTTACTAATAGGAAGCTAACTACTTAGCTGTGTGTCCTTTGTAGGTAAAAGTGATTGCCATTTCTTTTGTGTCAACAAATTATTGTCATAATGAGTTAATTCACATAGGCTTGGAAGACATGAAAAGCAACAAAACACTGGTTTATTATTAGGCTATTTATTGTTAAAGATAAGCACTTTAATATTGAACATTGAACAGTGCAACATGAACTTGAAAAATACAAAAATAAATACCCAAATGGAAAAAAACTTAAATGTGAAAATCTGTCCTTCTTCCCTTAACTTGATGAAAACACCATCAAGTTATAACTTATGGTCTTTCTCACTTAATGCTCAGACTAAACAACTGAAACGCAATACAGGGCCAAAAATATGGACCAGGGGCCAGTAGAGGGCTGTAGGATGGAGGCCACCCATACCCAAATATGCTCCTCAATGTAAATTCAGGGCTTCCATGAAATGCTGTGAAATCAGTGCAATCAGTAGCCAAACCTTCTGGGGGCCTTAAAGCAGCAACCTTCTGGGGGCCATGTCCCTGTAGATGTTGATCACATCATTGTGATTTATGGCTACGTCTTTTTCAATGGAGAGGAGAAGGAGATCAGACAGCCTCTCTTCTGTGCATAGGCTTCTGAGTGAGTTTTTGACCAGCTTCAGTTTAGAAAAAGACCTCTCTACTGTGGCAGTGGACACTGGAATCGTGGCATATGTTTTCATCATTTCTTCCAGTGCTGGAAAGATGTCATGTCCACTGTTGTCTCTTAGTGTGCTTAAGATCCCCTTCAGTGTGAGAGTGTCATGGAATGATGCATAGAAAACTCTGAGCTCTGTCTTCAGCTTCTCTTCTTCTCCTCCATAGAATTCGCACAGCGTGCGGACAGCTTCAGTAGAGTCAGGACCCATGGCATCTTTACCTACCCAGTTGCTGGCCTTCGTCAAACTGTGGAGTGCACTGAGTACTTTGAAGGACTGTGTCTTCCCATCTCCCTTAAATCTCCTATGTAGTTCCTGAGAAAGAACATCAAGGAAGGGATAGTACATCTTCACTCTGTAGTACTCTTCCACTGATTTGAAGGAGTGGCTCTCTGTGGCTGCAGTAGAACTGTGTTTATACTTTGCAGGAACCTTCCTCTGCCTTTTCTGTCCCGGGGGGACTGTGGGAATGCTGATTTCAGAAGCCTCTGCCTTTTCTGTGGCATTCTTGAACAGTTTGGAAAACTCTTCTTCTGTTCTCAGATTGGACAAGGTATCCATCACTCCCCCAACAACACTATATGCCGTGGACAGGTCAATACTCTGGTTCTGGAGTGCATCAGAGGCAAGTGCAGTGACATCAAAAACTGGTGTGGCTATTGCAAGGCACAGTAAGAACTCAAAGTCGATGGCATTAAGGTACATTCTTGCATCACCAGCAGCAGTATCTGGAGGCTCTTGGACTGTTAGATCAGTGAGGGTCTTCACTACAGCATCCATTACCTTGTTGAGGGCCTTCAGGGCTTTCTCCCTACATGCCCAGCGTGTGTCAGAGAGCTTCTGTAGTTGAATGACACGCTCTCCAGGGCGCAGGTCCTGTTGGCATTTTACAAATGCTGTGTGTCTTTTTGAAGAGGCAGTGAAGAACACATAGAGCTTCTCTACAAGGTTGAAAAAGGTGATAAAGTGCAGGCTTGATTTTGCACTTTCAACCAGGACTAGATTCAGGCAGTGGGCGTGGCAATGGACATATAGAGCCTTGGCATTGTGTTGCAGTATTCTTGTTTGCAGTCCTTTGTACTGACCACTCATATTGGCAGCGCCATCGTAGCCTTGACCACGCATGTTTTCAATCTGTAGGTCATTCATTTGTAACAGGTCCAGAACTGTTTTCTCCATCTCCTCACCTGTTGTGGTTGACACATTACAAACCTGGAGGAAGCGCTCCTTGACATCCATTTCAGACACATAACGTACAACAAAGGAGACCTGCTCACAGTGAGATACATCAGTGGTTTCATCTACAAGTATGGAATAGATTTTTGCTTCCTCCATTTCTTTTCTTATCTCTGTTCTTGTGAATGTGGCCAGGGCTGTTATGAGATCATTTTGTGTTCTGTTTGAGAGTAATGAAACCCAACTCTTCTTCTTACCAACTTTCTTCTCTTTTACACTATCTAAATGTAGCTTGAGAACACTATCGTATTGGCTGAACATTTTCACAAGTTCAAGGAAGTTGCCCTGGTTTGAGCTTGCAGAAGACTCATCATCACCCCTGAGAGCCTTTCCCTGTCGTGCGAGATATAAAATTATGTCAATCAATCTGGTCAAAATTTCCCTGTTTCTTTGTTTCTCTCGCTCTCTCATCGCCTTGCCTTGAATGTCTGATACATCAAGAGCTGCTTGTAATGCACTCTTTTTGAAAGTGTTCCATCGCACCATGCTTGTTAAGTGGGCCTCTGAGTTTGCATGCTCTTGCATTTTTTCAAGCCCTTTTCTCCAGTTGTTTAACCCAGCCACTCTCCAAGCAGACTTGCTGTACTTTTCTTCATTAAGAAAAAGACGACAGCTGAAGCAGAACATACCATCCTTGTCTGGTGAGTATTCCAACCACGGCCTAGTGTTATACCAGTTTCTTTGAAATGATCGTCCATCTGCATTTTTGGGACATCTAAGTACAGGTTGACATGGTCCTCTGTCAACACACATTTTGACATAGCTGGTATTACATTTTAGATCAAAAGCTTGTTGGTGGGCAGGATCTGTAGGATACTTTAACAGTGCAATATTTGATAAGACCTCTTCGCCTACATCACTTGTAGCTCCTTCAACTTCCCCCTCATCTATGGCTTCCTCTGCAGTAGTATCATCTGCCTCCCTTCCTGTGGATTCTTCCTCCCCGACATTTACCGGGATTTCTATGGCTTCCTCTGTGTCAGGAGTTGCATCTAAAGCCTCTTTTCTCTCAGGTGTTGCTTCTACACTCTCCTCCTCCTCTCTCTCAGGTGTTGCTTCTAAGGTCTCTGCCTCTCTCTCAGGTGTGACACTTTCTGAGGTCTGTGGTCTTTCTTGAATTCTGGTGCTAGTACTTGGTTTTAGCCATGCATTAAGAGGTCTGCTACCCTTAGCTGCTTCCTGGCGCTCCTTCTCCTTCCTTTTCTGTATCCTTTCTTTTTTTGGCATTGTGCTGCAGGCATAATCAACATGAATCAAGTTTAAATACAGATGGTAATATTCCTAACAGATAACCTACATCTTATATCCCCAGAATGCTGAAATTATTATTAATAATTATTATTATCATTATTCTTATTATTCTTATTATTATTGTTATTATTATCATTATTATTATTATTATTATTATTATTATTATTATTATTATTATTTTGTTAACCCACACAGTAGTAGCAAAGTCACAATAAACTTTATATCTAAACCTCTACTGTGAGAGAAATGTGATCCGCCGTAAACACAGTGCATATTATTTTGAAAATTAACCCGGTGTTTTATTTTGTATTTTCTACACTACTTCCTGTCTCGCACGATCTGCTCTGCTCTGTGCGGATTTGATGTGCCGTGCTCAATTGATGCGCCGTGCTCCGACGTCCGGCAAAAACAGAAGCTGACACATTGAATAATAGAATAATACAGCGTTTTTCTGAAATATTACCCATATTAGATGCTGAATAAGTGGACTGCGACTAGACCATAACTCACAGGTTCAAGTTGCTCCACTGTCACGTCTCCTCAGTTATCCATGGGGCGCAGTTGGCTCTCTCTCCTCTCACTCACTCACTCGCCCTCTCTCTCTCTCTCTGGCGGAAGCGGCAGGCTCAAACAACACGGTATTACAAGAAAACGTGGAGTTTTTGTACCGCTGTTTTTTTTTTTTTTTTTTACTTACATCCCTGACAGGAATTTATTAATGTTGTTAAAAAAAAAAAAAAAAAAAAAAAACACACACAGGCAGAGGGCACTTTTTAAGACGAGGCAAAAAAGGGCAGGGGCTCAAGCACCCATAGGGCCCTATGTGTGCACGTGCCTGGTCTGACTCCTGAACCAGATCCAGGTTTTACCCCACAGCTGTCCGTTCCCTCCACCGTGATGCTCCTCTGACTGTGGACCACAAGGGGGCGCTGCTGTCATCAGTGCGTTCAGACTTTTGGGAAATGAAGGCGTCTGATAGGATTTTACTGTGAAGTTAAATACAGTAATTAAATACAGTTTACTGCTAAATCATTGTGATATACAGCGGTGGGAAATAGAGTACATATACTTTGTTACTGTACTTGTACTTTACCTATTTATTTTTCTGACAACTGTCCTTCAAAGTGATACTTTTTACTTATACTTTGAGTACATTTTGTAGGGATACTTTTTACTTTGAGTAGATATTTGTCCTTCAAAGTGATACTTTTTACTTTATACTTTGAGTACATTTCAGAGCCTGTACTTTTTCCACTTGAGTAAATAAGTTGTACTTGTACTTTTACCAGAGTATTTTGACCACAGGTATGTGTACTTGTACTTGAGTACAGAGCGTCTGTATTTTTAACAGTAACCTCGGTGTGTTTGTGTGAGGTGTGTAAATAAAGGTTCGATTTAAATTCAGCGATTTGACGAACACGAGGGCGTCAGCTCACCTGCAGGGCCCCGCCCACCTGGCGCATATTTTATGCTAATGAGCAGGTGCAGCGGTTCTTGAGGCGCGCGGCGGGCCGCTCGCGGATGATCCGGATGGAGCAGCGCAGGGAGCAGCGGGAGTCCAGCCGGAGGGTCCTCACCAGGTGATGCTGTCCAGACCCCGACCGACATGCGGATCCGCGAACCACGAATGGATCCCCGTCCAGGACGCCGCGGGACGCCGAGGCTGCTGCGCGTCTTACCTTTGTGTCTGATCGTCGTTTATCAAGGTGAGTCCCCGCCGCGCGAGACCCTCATCCGCAGGTGAGTTCAGGTAAAATGGGAAATAAACTTGTTGAGTGGTGGTTGCTTTCAGCGCATCTGTGCCGGTCTGTGGAGGGAGGCAACCTGTCTGACTGGAGGCAATTCAATAAGTGAGTTATTATTTTAATGATTTTATCATAAGTATTAATTCATTATTGTTAAGCATATTTTAAATGGGTTTAGTTCGATGTTATTTGTATTATATATACATGAATATAGGTTATAGCTAATGGCTTTTTTAACAATATTTTAATTATTTTATAATTAATAACAAATTATTGTGAAGCATATTTTAAATGGTTTCAGTTATTGTATTATATATACATCAATATAGAATATTGGTAATGGATTGTTTTTACATTTATATTATTTTAATTCTTTTTTTAATATGTTGTTTTAATAAATGTTGTTTTATTATTCAATTGATTTATTCATATGTCTTATATTCCATTATTTACTTCTAAATATATGTAATATATATATATATATATATCAGTATTATGTATTTAATTCCCTATTTAAATAATAGTAACATTTATTTGGAGTTGAAATGATCGATGGTCGATTAATCAATTGAGTATATATTTATAATGTTTTTTTACACAAACAATATATTATTAGCTTTTTAAAAAAATGTCATATGTATTATTTAAATCTGTATCATCTCTGATAATATTCTGAATATTTGTACTGTTTAGACAAAACATTTTTATAAAATTGCGAGATGTATTTTTCACCATTTGATCTGATATTTTCTGGACCAAGCGGTCGATTCGTTGATTAAATCGTTAAGACGACGTCGACCTTTGTCAGTGGTCTTTGCTGGAGCAGGCTGTTTGATTGATTGAGTGGTAGCTGGGGGTTGCTGGTTGGTTGGTGGTGGGTTTGTGGTGTTGGTGGGGGGGTCGGGGGGAGCAGCGGGAACAAACCTCTCCTTGTTCTTCTTGTCCCAGCAGCGGGAGCAGCAGGATAAAGCAGCAGAAATGGGACACCGCTTCCCAGGGAGGGCAGGTAGGCAGCCGCATTGATCATTGATGCTGATGGAGCTGCTTCAGGCGGCGAACACACAGCCAGAGATCACCCCAAAAAACCCGGCACCGCTCACACCAAAACACAGAACAGGCCGTCACCTGAAGGTCTCCTACCCTGATCATTCACACACAGGGATCCACTGTCACCAACAATATTTTCATTATTCGCTTAGCGATGTAGATTCTTGCCAACGTTTGGACTCAAAAGAAAAAGTGGCAGCAGATAATTATTTTAAAGAAACAGTGTGAAGCTTTTAGGGGGTTCTACTGGCAGAGAGAACAACACGCTGTTTGTTTCACGGATGTATTGATTCTGATGAGATCTGCATCCATGGATCCATAGACGATAAGTCCCGCCCCCTGACGTTGTTGGACCTTTATTTTGGAAAACATGTGTTTGTTTATAATCTTACTGTCAGGAAAGTCTAATTTTCCAGTTTAACTGCTCAAGTATAAGTGACTGTGAAAATACGTAACTAGAACGACAACAAACCGTGTGTTTACCAGGATGTAACGTTACTCACGCTAACAATAAGTCTTTCTCCTTCTTTATCTTCCCAGATGATAAGAAGATAAAAACACATCAACTAAATAACGTTACATTCGTTAAAGAACGTAGCTAAATTAGCTAGCTAGCAAGAACAGCTAACGGTGACGTACGAGAGATGTAGATCACGGATTCACGCTAAACTAAAGCTAAACTAAAGCTACTACAACTCAAATTTAATTATAACAATGGTGGCTTTACCACAGACACTTTGAACGCATCGCCAAACCGATGAAGTCCCGCCCCCTTCGTTCAGACCTCTGTTCAAAGCCGCCCTGCATTGACAGACAGGCCATCCAATCATTTTCTCCGGCCCGACTTTTTGATTGGACGGGGTTCATACAGTCCTGCCACGTCCACAGACGGCATTTACATTTTTTTTTTAATGTCAGAGCATTTAATATATTCTATGCTATCGGCATGCTACGATGATTTCAGGTGATGTAACAGAAAGTGTTTCTGAATAGAAACAGACTCGACCTTTAAGAGTTTCTCCGTTGTAGAAGTTAATGTGGGTCGACTGCAAACGGCCAAACAAAAGGACACGCTAAGCACCTCTAAAGGTCCCTCGAGGCCGAGGCAGCGCCTAGATGACACGTAAAGATACGAACGGAGATCGCACATCGTGACCTTCCGATGTTCACTTCAGCATGGAACAGGAAACATGTGACATGTGAAGGCGTCCCAGCAGGAATACCAGGAGCCGGCCGTTATCGGAGCCTCCATCGGCCCGGATGTGGTCGCTCCTTTTGTCCGGCTTCCTCCTTGGCTCAGGGAGGCGTGAGAATCCGGGCCAAACTATTAAAGGGTTGGAGGGGGGGTTAGCGAAGGAACAAAGCCATTAGTAGCACAGGCCACAGGTGTAGAGACCCGTCTCACGTCACATGTCTGTCATCTGGGTCGACGCTGCTGTATCGACCTGCTCAGTGCCGATATCTCCCGAAGCCGATCGGTGATTAATGATAGTCCCCCCCCCCACCGGTCCTCACCCTGGTCTGGTCTGCTTTGTTCGTGCTCTTTGAGATGAAAGCCTTCGCTTGAGAGCTCAGGTATCGGGGGGGGGTGGGGGGGGTCACACAGTTAGTGAATGCCATTGTTTTTAAACCAAACTGTGTATTTATGTTTGATATCTAATCATCAAAATCATACCATTCCCCCCCCCCATCAATGTTTCCCGACTTTGATTTGAATTCACATTTTTTGTTCGCCAAACGTGCATATTTGTCCCGACAAAGAAGGGCGAGGGGGTGGCGGAGGGTGGGGGGTCGAAGCCACAGAGGATTTGTTAATGAAGGCCGGTTGACAGCTCTTTTCTCTTCTTTTCCCCGGCGCCGCCTCGGTCCCGCCCTCGCCGCTACGGGACTCTGGTTTGGCAACGGCCAGCGTAATTCTGGGAGGAATTTCTGCCCCCCACCAAACAAAACACCGAATTGTGGAAAAGCTTTGGGGTGTCTTACATTTTAATCAAATCGTTTTTATTAATCCGTCACCCGAGAGCCGAGCCGGGCTTGTTTTGTCAGATTTGCTTCATTTTTATAATAAACCCGTGGGATTAATTAAAAGAATCAGCCTGCGTTACAAGGACTTCCTGTTGGGTTGCTGAAACTGGCTCCTTGTAGTCTTTGCCAAACGCTGCCGAGCCCCGATATAAAATTGATCAGGTTTAATGTTTTTGGTTGGAAGAGGCTCTGAAACGTTGTAGGATCAGGTTTTAAATCCCTCCTGATCCAGTTTCTCCCCTTGAAGGACCTCCAGACAGCAGCTGCTGCGTCAGAGAACAACACGCCGTCCTCCCATCGGACCGCCGCGTCCGACCGGACAGACGCCTCCTCATGGACCGCCGGCTCCGACCAATCAACTGCAAGCACAGCACCTTATAGGCAAACAGCATCCAGAACTGTATCAGCCAGCCAATCACCATCCACCACGACACAAACCAGCCAATCACCAGGCAGCATGACACAAACCAGCCAATCACCATCCACCACGACACAAACCAGCCAATCACCAGGCAGCACGACACAAACCAGCCAATCACCAGGCAGCACGACACAAACCAGCCAATCACCAATAGCCATAGCACCATCCAGGCAAAAAATAACCAGTTCAGCACCAGTCAGCCAATCACAGACAAAGAAGGCCCCACCTAGCCATTCACCAATCAATGCAGTGCCAGCCAGTCAGTCACCGGTCAGCAAAACATCAGCCACGACCTTAGCTGACCATTCAGCAGGCAGTACCACAAAACCTAGCCAATCATCATCCAGTCAACCATCTTTGAGCCAATCAACAGCCGGCTTGAAAGCACCTCACCAATCACCGCTCACCTCAACATCTTCTACCCAATCACTAACCACTTCAGTAGCAGCCAAACAACCCGTAAACGTCACAAAAACACCACACCACCTTCCATCCAGCGTTACATCACATGACCAACCACTGTCAACTCCATCTGACCAATCACGGAGCAGCTCGGTGCCACCTAACCAACCATCGCCTGGTTCACAAGGAAACGCAGTCAGCGGAGACGAGCGTCCGGTTAACGTTTCACTGCTCGCCAGGCCGGCGAAGGAAGACCTGAGGTCATCGTTACGTAGGACTCAAGGTAGGTTTCCAACGCCTCCTTCAACCTTGTGTGTCCAGATAAACGAACCAGATCCCTCACTTCCAGTCTTCATGCTACGCTAAGCTAATAGCTAGCACCAGACCTAGCATACACAGACACAGAATTTATTCGTCATCCAACTTTTGAGGGGAGGGTAAGGGAAAGATTCCTTAAATATTATGCAACAAAAAACCCTCATAGTTGTATTTATAAACCAGGCGGAAATTGAAATGAAAAGTGAAGCCAAGGATAAAGTGCCTTTAACTGTCATTCTCTCTGCTGACCATCAGGGGGCGACTCTTCTGGTTGCAAAGAGAAGTCTGATTGCATCATATTTGAAACTGAACCTACTTCTCACTTGATTGATAACCTCGATAAACATTGTAAACGCGAGTTTATGGTCTCAGTCTCTAGTGCTGAACTCGAGGCTTCAAAACCGTAGTCCACTAACCAACGTCACCATGACAACGGCCACTTCTTATACACAGTCTATGACACAAACCAGCCAATTTAAAGGGACGGTGTGTATGTTGCCATCTAGTATGTTGCCATCTAGCAGTGTGGTTGCAGATTACAACCACTGAAAAATCGTGGTAACCCCGTTCACGGGCCATGCTTACCGTAATAACCCTACTATAGGAGCAATGGAAGTCAGACTGCACAGGCTAATGGGACATAACGACTCTTAGCTTCAAGTGATGATAAACTCATGCAAATAATAGTTATGAATATTGTATTAAATGTCTGCTAATAGAGCCCCCGCAATGCTAACATGCTGGCCCATTAACTGCTGGTCTGACCTGCGATGGCCACCAATGTTTGGCTCTAAACAGTGACAGGTGATATTTGATCTTTTTGCAGATCTGACGTGAAAGAAGCTCAGAGTTTTTTTGAACCCGATGCTATTTTTGAAGCGCTAGAAAGCTGCGTAATGTGCCTTTAAATAGAGCAGCAGGCGAGCCCTTCTTTTGTATGAGTGAACAGAAGGAAAACAGGGTTTATCTGATGAATCAGATAAAAACATGCAGTATGCTCCCTGTGTGGGTCTCGGCCGGCCGAGCAGACGAGCTGGAAGCCCACTGAGCAGATGGTGTGACTGGGGCAGCAGGACTCGGCGTTGGGTGCTCGCTGGTGCGTCGACTGGAACGTTTGCTGGTGAATGGGAGTGATGACAGATGTCGGGACCAGCAGACGCTCAGTTATTCGTCCGTTTCGGAGGGTTTTAAGTGTCAAAGCACGGAGATCGCTTTAATTAAATTCTGTTTTATTTCTAGTCTTGTATCATAAGAAAGGTGATCTCAGGAGCAGGACGAGAACACAAGGTTCAATGCATTTCAATACAATAACAGATAAAATTAACTGGACACAACAGCAAACTCAATTTATATAGATCCTCACAAACAGCAGAGAAACCACAAAATCCATCCATCCATCCATGGTCTACCACTTATCCTGTATTCAGGGTCGCGGGGGGCTGGAGCCGATCCCAGCTGTCATTGGGCAAAGGCAGGGTTCACCTGGACAGGACGCTAGTCTATCACAGGGAGAAACCACAAAATAAATATCACATTTCCACTTCTCTAGACTTCCCCACAATGATTAAATCAGACACAAACATACCACTACCAATATATACCTATATACTGTATATGGTTATGTCTTGTTAAATGTATTTATATTTGGACTTTGCTGTAGTTCTGCAGAGTTTACACTGCGTCTTAAAAAGTTTTTTTTTACCCTTCAATCTAAGTTTTTTTGCCAGGCAGTAAATCAGTTTTCCTTCATATATATGATTAGAAACAGAACTCCTGGCATGTTTCAGTCTTTAGACATTTATTGGGTCCTGATCGGTCCTGATCCTGATCAGCTGATCTGTCCTGATCCTGATCAGCTGATCTCGTCTCCTCTCAGCAGAGCCGTGTGTGCTTCCCTGTCTGAATGGCGGGCGCTGCGTCCAGGAGTCATGTGACTGCAGCTCGTATCAGGCCACCGGACACAGGTGTCAGACAGGTAACACACACACCTGTCGCTCCTCTCCGAACACGTCTCACACCGTTTAAATGTTTTTGAAACACGAGAACTTCACATTATGGGGTGTTTGAAACACAGTGTGCTTCACTGCTGAACAACTACGACAATATGACAAAATATAACATTATGATGCATTATTATCACAGATAATAAAATCAGCTCCACCTTCACCAGCTGCAACATTAGAGTGATGCATATTAATATAATACTTATATGCAGTTATATAAGTATGTGTGTCATTCTAAGGGTCCTTTCTGCATAATGAGTACTTTTACTTTTGGTACTTTGATGCTAATACTTTGATCATATCATAAGTTGTACTTTTCAGAATCAGGCCTCCTTTCTTAAATTGCACATTTACTGTTTTTATTCTTTTTTAATTTATACTTAATACTTAACTCCGCTCTGATTGGTTGTTAGTCTCTTTTACACAGATGATCTGTTTGATGTACAGTCAGGTGACAGTTTGAACAAATATGACAAAATGTATTAAAGTGACCAAATGTAGCTTTAAACGATATACCTGCGTTCCAATTTTGCGATTCTTTTTAAGCCTCTGTTAGCTTCTTCTGCCTCAAACAGATTCATGACATGTTTGAACATGACCCTGGTTTCCTTATCTCGTCTGTTTCGGGTCCAGTCCCGAACCCGGGCTTCGAGCGGGAGATGACGTGTCGGACGTGGGGTCAGTACAACTTCGAGACGTTCGATGGCCTCTACTACCACTTCCCCGGTCGCTGCTCCTACACGCTGCTGAGGGTCTGCGAGGAAACCACCCAGGCCAGCATCGTGGTCCAGGTCAGTAAATCCCCCAGACCAGGAGCTGCCCCAGACCGGGAGCTGTCCCCGACCGGGAGCTGTCCCAGACCGGGAGCTGTCCCAGACCGGGAGCTGTCCCAGACCGGGAGCTGCCCCAGACCTTTCTGACTTCCTACGAGGTTCCAAGTCGCAGCCCGAGGAAAAGCTTTGCCCTGAAGATTAGTGAAAGCTATCTGGTTATTAGAGTCAATTACCATTAAATACGGCAATTACCCACAATGCCTTGAAAGCATCTGCAACAGACCGCGACTTTGTTCCCCTGAAAGGCAGCAGATACCGAATCTGTGTGGGGGAAAACCAGACGGGGGGAGCGATCCAAACGGTTCTGATTATTGATGCATTCATACATCAAATAGATAGAAGGAGGCGAGACGACATTTTATTGTCTTTGCTCAAGAATGTTTCAGCATTTAAAATGGGGGGACTGGGAGGACTGGGAGAACTGGGAGGACTGTGAGAACTGGGAGGACTGGGAGGACTGTGAGAACTGGGAGGACTGGGAGAACTGGGAGGACTGTGAGGACTGTGAGAACTGGGAGGACTGGGAGAACTGAGAGAACTGGGAGGACTGGGAGAACTGGGAGGACTGGGAGAACTGAGAGAACTGGGAGGACTGGGAGAACTGGGAGGACTGTGAGGACTGGGAGAACTGAGAGAACTGGGAGGACTGGGAGAACTGGGAGGACTGTGAGAACTGGGAGAACTGAGAGAACTGGGAGGACTGTGAGAACTGGGAGGACTGGGAGAACTCGGGGAGTTGGGTACCGGTCTACCGGTCTACCAGTCTACTGGTCTACTGGGCGCCCACAGAAACGACATTATAGACATATCACAATCAACACAACACTCTCTCTCTCTCTCTCCAGGTCCACAATGACCCGGTCTGCAGCTCCGCCCCCTACACCTGCACCCGGTCCGTCAGCCTCTTCCTGCCGTGGGAGGGCGAGCTTCGGCTGCACGCCACCGGCGTGACCTTCAAGGGCCAAAGGTCAGCGGTGCGGCACACGAACGCGTTGATCCATTCTACGTGTTGTATGTCTAGAATGTGAATCAGCTGTTCCGTCTCCAGCCTGCAGCTGCCTCATCACATCCACGACCTGCAGCTGGAGCGCATCTCCCAGTACGTCCTGGTGACGCAGCAGCTGGGCTTCACGCTGGCGTGGGACGGACGCCGCGGCGCCGTCTACATCAAGCTCAGCCCCGAGTTCGTGGGCCGGACCTGCGGTCTGTGTGGCAACTTCAACGCCGACGTGCAGGACGACCTGACCACGAGCTACGGTACCACGCCGCTCACGATTCATTACATGGTTTAAAAGACTAGATTTATTTAGTATTTACTATACTATACTCAGATATATGAGCTTATGTAAATAATGATTTATTTTTCATGTTATTTTATGTCATGAAACTGGACAGGAAAATAAAGGTCAAATCAAAATCTTTTACTGAACTAAATGTATTGTATGAGTCGTAATAATTAAAGCTGCAACTTTTATACTATTATTATCATTAGATTATTAAAACTCATTAATTAATGTGAAAGCAGGATTTTACTGTTGGAGCTCATTTTGAATGATTAACTAATGATTATTTTCACTCGGGATTCATTTGGTTCTCGATTATCGATTGATTGTTTGTATAAAGAGTGAAAATTGGCATCATAATTATTCAGATTGTCACCTTTACAACTCAATAAAAGCCTCAAAATTTAAATAATTTAAAGGAAAAGCTTTACATTTTTGCTGTTTGCTTGAAATTAATTTAAATTATTGTCATATCAATTATTATAATTATTATTCAACTAATTGACTCATCTTTTTGGCTTTACTTCTATAAACTGTTGGACTGTTGTTTAAATTATAACAAATCATATTTCATTCATTTCAAATCATTATTCTTTGTCAGAATAATACAGTTACATAAGTAATAATCTTTACAATCTAATGTCCACGTTTGTCAGCGGTGATATCCATCTATTCATTCCTTCATTGATGAAATATGATTTCTACCTCTCTCAGGTGTGCTGACTCATGATATAGAAATGTTTGGGAACAGCTGGGTGGAGGCGGAGCCTCACGAGGCCCGATGTCCCATGGTGCCCTCCGGCTTCCCTTCGCCCTGCGCTGCAGTGGAAGCTCACGTCCTGCTGGTGAGGCGTCCGATCACCAACCGTATCGTAGGTTTATCCCAGCGGAGACATGGAAACCGAGTGTGTGTGTGTGTGTGTTTCTGCAGAAGGTGGAGGAGGTGTGTTCGATGCTGATGGAGCCTCCGTTCCAGAGCTGCCACGACTTCGTCAGCCCGCTGTCCTACATGGCGAGCTGCTCCAACGACCTCTGCATGTAAGAGGGCCGGGTTCAGATCTCACTCCTTGAGTCCCGATGGGGGTCTCTGGGGGACCATGAACACCTGCATCAGCTTTTCATTGGGTTTAAAGAGATTTGGATCATCCAAAAAGGAAAGGATTCTTCCTCAGGGGAGCATGATTGTCTTCTTGAGATATTTAAATTGGAATTGGCATTAGAGGAAAGTTCATGGGGACAATTGACCCTTTGCTAAGTCCCGCCCCTAGAACACAGACTGGCCAATCGCAGTGTAGCATCATCAGCTCAGGGTCCAACATCTATGCGGCTCTTCCTCAGGGGAGCATGAGCTTCTTGAGATATTTAAATTGGAATTGGCATTAGAGGAAGTACATCTCCTTCCAACGTCTCCAGGTAACGAGAATCACTGTTTCACAACTAGAACGTTGTATTTCTACGTACAAATCTGTGAAGCAAACATTAGCAGAGTACGTTATTCGGTGTTACGGTATTCTGAACATTACAACCTTTATTGATGAATGTCATTCTGAGGCTACGCCGCCACGACCGAATTAACGTTATCTTTCCTCACTTTATATGGGTTTCATTTGAAAACGTCTGATTTAACATTACGTAATGTGAGTAGCATTAGCGCTTCAGCTTTAGCTCATTGGAAGATTCACTGTGACGAAGATGCAGCTGCTGGGCGGTTCTTTGTCCGGAGCTGCTCAGATCCTTACCCTCCTCGTACCTGCTTCCTGTTGGCCACGCCCCCCTTTAAAGAGCCCTTGTGTGTCCGTTACTGTGTTGAAGGTCGGGTCCCAGCGGCGATGTGGTCTGCCAGGTGTTCGGCGAGTACGCCCGGGCCTGCGCCCATGCCGACCACCCACTGCACGACTGGAGGCGGGACATTCCTCAGTGTGGTACGTTTGTCCAGAAATAACACACATTTCATATTCTACATCGTGGATACACAATAATTAGTTTCAGTATCTTCAGTAGAACCCGGAAACTCACTGGAATAACTTTGATGGAACGTGTATAGATGTAGCTTTCTCTTTCATCTGTTTTTAAAAGTTGGATTTCTGTATGTAGTGGTTGAATTAGTTAGTTTGCTGTAATTTTGATCGTGCCAACAGATAGTTTAAAAGCTCTAGTGGCGATATCTCCGGACGCGTCATCTGTCTGATTGTCTGGTTTGTGTTTTAAATCGCCCAGCGAAGCAGTGTCCTCTGGGTCTGCAGTACAGGGAATGCATCAGCTGCTGCCCGGCGTCCTGCAACCTGGAGCGGACGTGCATCGACAGCAAGCTGGCCTGTCTGGACGGATGCTACTGTCCCGATGGTGAGTTGGGTGTCTTTTCTCTCGTGTAAAGACTTCCTGCGAATACACCTTTCTGACCTTAAAATCAACCTCTTGTCCTCTCTGTTAATTAATTGTTCATTATTGTATATATATATATATATATATATACATTCTGTTTTCTGATATGAAGCCCCGATGGTCTTTGTCGTCTCTTCAGGTCTGATCTACGAGAACGGCGGCTGCGTGACGCCCTCCGACTGCCCGTGCGAGTACCACGGCATGTTTTATCCGTCCGGACAGACGCTGCAGGAGGAATGCAACAATTGGTGAGCAGCGCTGGAACCCCCGTATATGAGTACTGTTCTTTCATCCCACAGGAACGTGTGTGTGCTTCATGCTCTTTTACTGTACTCAAATAAATCTGTTTTCCTTCACAATTTTGGATCCTGAAGGAAGCCGAGTCAGACACATGTGAGATCCCATCGCATGTCATCATCATGTATTTAAAAACAAACAAACCAGTGATTGTCCTGCAGACTCCACGCAGTCCTTTTAATCTCCTCGGATCTGAGCACCTGGACTCGCTGTGTCCAGTTCCTCTGAGTGATGCTGCTGATTAGCTCAACCTTTCATGCTCTCCACCTGTGGATGTCTGCTTTCTGTTTCAGCACATGCGTGGGTGGAGTGTGGAACTGCACCGACTACAGCTGCCCAGGTTCGTGCCGGCCCTTTGTGGGTGGTTTGACCTTTTTTTGTTTGGGAGTGATCTTGCTTGCTGTCTTGCAGCAGAGTTACAAGGGGCAATGGTTAAAATATTCCCCTATGCAATGGGACAACCCTTGGAGACCCTGATACGTCGTCAGTAGTCGTTGATGGTGATTTACATAAAAGGATGCGTCGAGCCACTTTATAAAAGAATGGTGGCGCTCTGTCGATTAAAGGAGGGATCAACATCAAAATGTCATGTTACAATTATTTTGGCCAAAATAAGTGTGATTCACAATTCAAAATATGATCTATATAACTCTTAAATGGCTCTTAAACACACTGGAATCCCCTTAGATTTAATTAGGAAACAAATGAGATGCTTCCTAGATAGGAGGCAATGAAGGATGAAGATAAAAGAGCAGCAAATCAGGAAGAAAAACCATAAGAGGTGCTGAAGATTCCTAGTTCAAGGGAAGGAAATTAGGTTCCTAAGAAACGAAGGAAAAGGAAGCATCCTAGTTTTGGTTAAAGGCAAGTGATGGAACAAGAAAAGAGAAGGGATATAGAAAGGTCTCTAGAAAGGTCTCCAGGTAGGGACCAAGGGAAGTTCTTAAAGGAGCAAAAAGGGTATATCCTTCTGGGCAAGTGCAAAGAAAGAAGGTAGCATTCAAGGTAGGAAGCAAGGATGGAAAAACCTCCCAGTGTGGGAGGAAGCGACTCACTCTCTCTCTTCACAGGCGAGTGCTCGGTGACGGGTGATATGTACTTTCAATCCTTTGACGGGCGGACCTTCACCTTCCCCGCAACGTGCCAGTATGTCCTCGCCAAAAGTCGTAACTCAGGGAAGTTCACAGTCACCATCCAGAATGCCCCCTGTGGAGCCGTGAGTTACTTTTTACACTTTTTATTTTATTTCCAAAGGGAAAAAAAAAAACTTTGTGATTTTTTTCTTCCTTTTCTACTTTCGAGAAGAACAATCTCTACACTCCACTTTTGTCTTCGTAATCAGTCTCTGCAAGTGCTCCACTGTCTCAGCTTACAGGTTTATGCAATTTGTCCGTCATGTAGATCATATCGCGGTTTAAGTGCTCAATAATCCCCGCTGAGTCCAAGTAATTCATGTTCACTTGTTGGCTTGGAGGAATGAAAGAGGAAACGTCGTCAATCAAACCGAACCGGGGGAGATGATGAACATGAAAAGCAACAAAAGGCTGAGAGCTTCTTCTCCTTTCCCCCCTCTATCCAAGCCTTCAAATCTCAGCAGCCTTTGAGTTGCTCAGCAAACGGGGGGGGGGGGGAGATATAAGATGTCCCACTCATCAGAGCAGAGGCCCGAGACCTCTAACAGCCAACTGAACAGGATTACCTTATCTGGCCTGACTGACAGAGCTGTGGACCGCTTTGTAGTGAGGAGGGAGGTGAAGAGGGGCACTGGATGGGTGGGGGGAGTTGGACAGAGAGAAGGTTATGCGAAAACAGGAGGTGAATGATGGGAAGAGTAAAAGGAGGAGGAGGGGTGGATGTGCTAAAACCTTTTCGGCTATGGGGCTCTGCCACTTATGAAAGAGACGATTCATAGAGGCAGATCGCTTACTGTCAGTGACGCGTTGGCTTCCATACTTTCAAAATATCAGAGCGTCAGAGCAACTAATCGTATCTTTGGTATCTTTACTAAAGTGATCTACTGAAGGACAGTTTTCAAAGTGCTCTCTTGAGTGTTTTTCATCTTCTCGCCATGATAATGGTTGGCCTAAGGAGGGCAACGAACATCTGTGAGAAATGTACGTGACACTACTGAAATGACTCATGCTGAGTTTCTGATCTGTTCAGGGAACTAAAAGCAGCTGTTCGGCTAATTTTCTCGAACTGGTGTAGCATTAAATCATGGCCAAATGAATTTCCTCCAACCAGTGTAGCATTAAATCATGGCCAAATGAATTTCCTCCAACCAGTGTAGCATTAAAGCATGGCCAAATTAATTTCCTACAACCAGTGTAGCATTAAAGCATGGCCAAATGAATTTCCTCCAACCAGTGTAGCATTAAAGCATGGCCAAATGAATTTCCTCCAACCAGTGTAGCATTAAAGCATGGCCAAATGAATTTCCTCCAACCTGTGTAGCATTAGAGCATGGCCAAATATGGCCATTTGGCGGTTTCCCTGTAACTGAGCATTAAAGCATGGTGGAATACAATTTCTGTATCCACTGTAGCATTTAAGCATTGCGGAATTCATTTTTGCTAGCCGATGTAGACTTTCCTACATTTTGAGAACTTGATTTAGATTCTCTCCCCCCCCTCCTGTTGTTTCTGAATCACTGCTGCTGTTTGGGATAATATAACCGATCCAGCCATCTTGTCTCAATGGCAGAATCTGGACGGGGCCTGCATCCAATCAGTCAACCTGGTGATTGACGAGGATCCGAGAACGGAGATCACGCTGAGCCACGTCGGCGAGGTCTTCATGGCCGGACAGTACCGGATCTCCCTGCCGTACTCCGATGGTAACGTCCTCACCTTTCATCACCGACCGACATCGTTCAGCAACAGGCATCCCTGGGTTTAGTGGTTGCCTCCCAGTATTACTCCAGCGTGTTCATGACGGCTGCATTCTGCTGAGTCAACAGCCATTTGTGTGTTTTGTGATGAATTTTGTGAGAATGATATTTTGGTACCTTGAGGAAGAAATACAACAATCCAACTCTGGCAGTCAATCAATCAATCAATCAATCAATCAATCAAGAACCTTTCATGAAGGACATAGAAAAATAAGTTATATAGACATAAATGAAAGAAAAAGGCATTCAATCTTGACGTACAAACCCAAACTGATTTCACTCGAGTGGAAATATTTCGCAAACTTTTCCTGGGAAGATTTGCGTCCTTCCCATTCTTTGCATTGATTTTGTATGGAAAAAATATAAAATTTGCTTGGAGTGATATTTTCATGAGCAGATCCCTCGATACACAGTCCTGCTGATGTCACAGCGATCAACAGGTGATAGTAATACGCCCAGAGATGCAGAAAAAGCATAGAAGAAAAAGAATATTAGCTCGTGAAAATGTAAACAATGTAGGTTTAAATGATGAAAATGTTTTGTGCAGGGTTAGGGTGACGGAACAAGAAAGGTGAAGGTCTCTAGAAAGATATCTAGAAAGGTCTTTAGAAAGGTCTCTAGGAAGATATCTAGAAAGGTCTTTAGAAAGGTCTCTAGGTAGGGACCAAGGGAAGAGGAAGTTCTTAAAGCAGCAGGGCGTGTCCTTCTGGGCAAGTGCAAAGAAAGGAGGTAGCATTCAACATTTACATTACATTACATTTAGGTCATTTAGCAGACGCTTTTGTCCAAAGCGACTTACAATAAGTACATTTGTCAAAAGAAGGAAACAAAGAAACCACAACGTATCATTGCCGATAAAGTAAGAGCTAAAAATAGAACAAGTGTTAGGTCCTCATCTGAGTAAAGTAGTACTTCAAGAGCAACAGTGCTAATTCAAGGTAGGAAACAAGGATGGAAAAACCTCCCAGTCTGGGAGGAAGTGACTCACATTTGTCATTTAACTAAGAACTACAGTGTGAAATGATTTTCTAAGAAATTTCAATCACTATGTGGTTGTCATCAGTTCAGACGGCGTGAATGTGTCATACTTTTAATCATGTTGTGGTTCCCCTGGACGTCGACTCATCGTGCTCTTCACCACCTCGTGTTCTGTGGTCGTCCCTCGCAGACGTCGTCCACATCCAGGAGCTGTCGTCCATGTTCCTGCAGGTGAAGACGGCGTTCGGCCTGCGGCTGCAGTACAGCTGGAGGGAGTTCCGCCTCTACCTGCAGGCCGGCGAGCCGTGGACCGACGACACGGTCGGCCTGTGCGGCACCTTCAACGGCAACATCCAAGACGACTTCCTGTAAGTGTGTCCCGACCTTTGACCCCTCCCTTAACCCCCCCTGTTCCTCCGTCGATATAAAAGAGAGAGCGTGCTCCTGTTTCAGAGACGGAAAGCGAGGTGACAGCGGAGTGCTCTCTCTCTCTGAAATGCACACGGGGCCTCGGCGGCTCGGCATCAAACGCCTCGCTCTCTTGATCGGCTCTTTCAGGCGGGCCAGATGAGCGGCCAACTGGACACGCCACTTCAACAAGGAATTTACTGTTCCTGGAATAAAGGGGCTCCACTGTATGGTGGCGTACCGGCCGACCATAAAGGGCGGATGTTGTCTAACAGCTGTAAACGGATATACATCGGCGTTGGCGACCGAAAACTCACGATGCCCGAAGATCTCCGGAAAAGCCTTAAAATGATTACTTCTTCTTCATCTTTGGTGCACTGACTTATTATGTGTTATTAACATTTACTGACCTTAATAAGTAATAAAGAGGTCAAAAACAAACAGGACAGGAAGTCAGAAACCGTCCTGTTATTCTGATTTTAAAAAAGCAAAAAGGATCCATCTGAGCAATCGGGTGGGAGGCTGATACAGAGGTCAGGCTGCTGAGGTGTCAGAAGTAAAAGCCCCATATTGAGTGTTAATGTTTCTTCCTGCAGATCTCCATCAGGAATGATAGAAAGCACTCCTCAGCTGTTTGGAAACGCCTGGAGAGTCTCGTCGGCTTGTTCCAGCAGCCTGAGTTCGCCTCAGCTCGACCCATGTGATGCTCACCAGCAGGCCGGTCGGTTCCTCTTTCTCTTCTAACATTCACACTGTTATACTTTAAATTTCATTGCAAAAAGTCTCTAAAAGGGCTTTCATCTGAAAAAAAAGTTTACTCTTATGACAGCGTATTAGGGCCATTGTAGGTAAATAAAAAAACAAGCTGGGGTAGGAGCTAAAATCACGGAACTTGCTAAATCCGATTTTGAAGTATAATTTGATTAGGTCCTATTTTTTTTTCATTCGGTCGGTGCTCGTATATATTTGTCCATTCTTTCCTTTTGAATTCTGGGCATTGAGTGCTGACTCCTCCTTCCCTCCTCCTCAGTGGCCTACGCCTCGGAGATGTGCGACGTGCTGAACCAGGACCTGTTCTCCGCCTGCCACGAGTACCTGAGCCCGACGGCCTTCCACCAGCAGTGTCGCTCGGACACCTGTAAGTGTGGGACGCCGTGCCTCTGCTCCGCGCTCGCCCACTACGCTCGCCACTGCCGCCGGTTCCACATCATCGTGGACTTCCGATCGCAGATTCCCGACTGTGGTGAGCATCCGGCTTTTATTTCTTCGGTGCAGAGAAAATGATGCAGTTTTTTCATATTGCCGAAGAGCTCAATGTATAATACTCTATATAGATCTCATGTATAGCGAGGCGTGAATGCATGAGTGATTTAGGGACATGAACACTGGTCTCCTGGTTGAAAGTCCTGTGTTTGTTTGACCCATCAACATCCACCTGGTACCAAACACCAAGGCATTCTTATATTTCCTATGTCCAGGTTGCAGTTATTACTGTGATGATGTCATAGAGTTATGAGGTCGTACGGAGGTTAACGCTGTCTCCCCCCGCAGCCGTCACCTGTCCCGCCACCATGCAGTATGGCACCTGCGTGTCGTCCTGCCAGCGGCGTTGCTCCGCCCTCTCAGTCCCGATGCATTGTGGGGAGGAGTGCGAGGAGGGCTGCGTCTGCCCACAGGAATCCTTCTACAACCACCGGACCCACACCTGCGTGCACAGGTGAGGTCGGGCGAGGGAGGCGTGGTCTCCAGACAAAAACAATAATTTACACTGGTTTCTATTGGATTTTTCAACATATGACGAGAATCAAACAATGAGACAAAAATACAGAAATAAATTCCTTATTTCATTAATAAAATGAATTTAAAAAACAGCTGACACGTTGCTTAAATAAACACACAAATGCACTAGATAAGTAAACTAGTAACTAAAAAAGACACTTTTACTTTTGTGCTTTTTTTAAAAAAAAGAGAAGGTATTTAATCATGATTAATACAAGTTGTCTCATTGACACACGGGTCTCATTTCCAAAAGAGAGGTGTTTCAGACAAACAATAAAAGAACAACTTACAGACAGACGATATCAATTGTGTACTTATACAACAAACAAAAAACAAAACAAAAGAATTAGTTACAGACAGTTGACAGACAGACATATTACATATCGCTAGTGGCAACAAAAGGATATCATTTTCTAAACATTTAGTTTTGTTTTTACTGCATCTGAAGTTTTTAGTTCCAGAGAGAGGCTGGAGTCCGTCACCACACAAATCCCCTCAGAGTGATATTTGTATCTGCTCTGAAGTTTAGGTCGGAGAGGCAGAGGACCTCGCTAATTGCGCTCTCCCTTTTTTTTCTTTCTTGGCCCTCGCTCTGAAGACACGCAGCTTAATTCCTCTTAAATGTCCCAGGTTTTTTTAACGTCCTAGTGCCTTACTTACTACGAGATAGAGTTACATCAAGGAATTCGCCGTGAAACCCCCCTTTCATTCCCGCTCGGGCCGGGGACGACGCAGGTATCTGATAACCAGTGAGAAAGAATTTGTAGTACAGAGGCCGATGTGTGGCGGCCGGCCTATATGTTACAAGCTTTAAAAAGTTTACCACGACGTGGATTACTTGACGTGATTATAACGGCTGTCTAAACACATTAGGTTTTTTGGGGGATAAAGGTGTGGTGTTGTGCATTTGGCACCGTCATCACTGGTTTCACCTCCTGAAGTCTGCTTATCTGACCCCGATCCACTTACCTGTAATGCTGTGTTTAAGGTAACTCAGAGCCTCTTTACCATCTTCCTTTACACCCTAATGAACAAACTGAGCAGTGTTCGGTTTACATTGCCCAAAGTCTGATCGACCCGTTTCAGTGGCCGACCAGTTGTTTTTTTTTTTTGCTGCTGTTTATTATATCACTAAAGGTACAATTAGCATATCATTTTGCTACTATTTTACAAAAAACAGGATAGAGATGGGTTTGCGTTTCAAGGGCAAATATAGCAACTTTTCTTTAAACACAAGTGTATTTCCATGGTAAATCATATGAATTCCGCGTAATGGCCATTCATTGCTCAACACATTGCTTGGCCTCCTTTCTCTATGTGATTGTATTGTATATGTGATTCTGCCTCGGATCTATCTTACTCTCCATTTGTGTGCTTTTAGGAGCGAGTGTCCCTGCAGCTTCCTTGGGGCGGACTACGAGCCGGGAGATGTGATCATGACGTCAGCAGGTGTTCAGTAAGATCCTCGTCTCCATCTCCATCTTCCTACACCTGCCTTCCTGCAATCTAAAGGCCTTTACTAGCCGTTTACTAACCGTTGTCTAAAGACCTTTACTAATGTTGTCTAAAGACCTTTACTAACGTTGTCTAAAGACCTTTATTAACGTTGTCTAAAGACCTTTACTAACCGTTGTCTAAAGACCTTTACTAACGTTTTCTAAAGACCTTTATTAACGTTGTCTAAACACCTTTACTAACGTTGTCTAAAGACCTTTACTAACCGTTGTCTAAAGACCTTTACTAACGTTGTCTAAAGACCTTTACTAACGTTGTCTAAAGACCTTTACTAAGCGTTGTCTAAAGACCTTTATTAACGTTGTCTAAAGACCTTTACTAACGTTGTCTAAAGACCTTTACTAACCGTTGTCTAAAGACCTTTACTAACGTTGTCTAAAGACCTTTATTAACGTTGTCTAAAGACCTTTACTAACGTTGTCTAAAGACCTTTACTAACCGTTGTCTAAAGACATTTACTAACATTGTCTAAAGACCTTTACAAACCGTTGTCTAAAGACCTTTACTAACGTTGTCTAAAGACCTTTACTAACCGTTGTCTAAAGACATTTACTAACCGTTGTCTAAAGACCTTTACTAACCGTTTACTAACATTGTCTAAAGACCTTTACTAACGTTGTCTAAAGACCTTTACTAACCGTTTACTAACCGTTGTCTAAAGACCTTTACTAACCGTTGTCTAAAGGACTTTACTAACCGTTGTCTAAAGACCTTTACTAACGTTGTCTAAAGACCTTTACTAACCGTTGTCTAAAGACATTTACTAACATTGTCTAAAGACCTTTACTAACCGTTGTCTAAAGACCTTTACTAACGTTGTCTAAAGACCTTTACTAACCGTTGTCTAAAGACATTTACTAACCGTTGTCTAAAGACCTTTACTAACCGTTGTCTAAAGACCTTTACTAACGTTGTCTAAAGACCTTTACTAACCATTGTCTAAAGACCTTTACTAACCGTTGTCTAACGACCTTTACTAACGTTGTCTAAAGACCTTTACTAACGTTGTCTAAAGACCTTTACTAACGTTGTCTAAAGACATTTACTAACCGTTGTCTAACGACCTTTACTAACGTTGTCTAAAGACCTTTACTAACATTGTCTAAAGACCTTTACTAACCGTTGTCTAAAGACCTTTACTAACGTTGTCTAAAGACCTTTACTAACCGTTGTATAAACACCTTTACTAACCGTTGTCTAACGACCTTTACTAACGTTGTCTAAAGACCTTTACTAACATTGTCTAAAGACCTTTACTAACGTTGTCTAAAGACCTTTACTAACATTGTCTAAAGACATTTACTAACCGTTGTCTAAAGACCTTTACTAACCGTTGTCTAAAGACCTTTACTAACCGTTGTCTAATGACCTTTACTAACGTAGTCTAAAGACCTTTACTAACGTTGTCTAAAGACATTTACTAACCGTTGTCTAAAGACCTTTACTAACGTTGTCTAACGACCTTTACTAACGTTGTCTAAAGACCTTTACTAACGTTGTCTAAAGACCTTTACTAACGTTGTCTAAAGACATTTACTAACCGTTGTCTAACGACCTTTACTAACGTTGTCTAAAGACCTTTACTAACATTGTCTAAAGACCTTTACTAACCGTTGTCTAAAGACCTTTACTAACGTTGTCTAAAGACCTTTACTAACCGTTGTATAAACACCTTTACTAACCGTTGTCTAACGACCTTTACTAACGTTGTCTAAAGACCTTTACTAACATTGTCTAAAGACCTTTACTAACGTTGTCTAAAGACCTTTACTAACATTGTCTAAAGACATTTACTAACCGTTGTCTAAAGACCTTTACTAACCGTTGTCTAAAGACCTTTACTAACCGTTGTCTAACGACCTTTACTAACGTTGTCTAAAGACCTTTACTAACGTTGTCTAACGACCTTTACTAACGTTGTCTAAAGACCTTTACTAACGTTGTCTAACGACCTTTACTAACGTTGTCTAACGACCTTTACTAACGTTGTCTAAAGACCTTTACTAACGTTGTCTAAAGACCTTTATTAACCGTTGTCTAAAGACCTTTACTAACGCTGTCTAAAGACCTTTACAAACCGTTGTCTAAAGACCTTTACTAACGTTGTCTAAAGACCTTTACTAACGTTGTCTAAAGACCTTTATTAACCGTTGTCTAAAGACCTTTACTAACGCTGTCTAAAGACCTTTACAAACCGTTGTCTAAAGACCTTTACTAACGTTGTCTAAAGACCTTTACTAACGTTGTCTAAAGACCTTTACTAACCGTTGTATAAACACCTTTACTAACCGTTGTCTAAAGACCTTTACTAACCGTTGTCTAACGACCTTTACTAACGTTGTCTAAAGACCTTTACTAACGTTGTCTAAAGACATTTACTAACCGTTGTCTAACGACCTTTACTAACGTTGTCTAAAGACCTTTACTAACGTTGTCTAAAGACCTTTACTAACGTTGTCTAAAGACCTTTACTAACCGTTGTCTAAAGACCTTTACTAACCATTGTCTAAAGACCTTTACTAACGTTGTCTAAAGACCTTTACTAACGTTGTCTAAAGACCTTTACTAACGTTGTCTAAAGACCTTTACTAACGTTGTCTTAAGACCTTTACTAACATTGTCTAAAGGCCTTTACTAACGTTGTCTAAAGACCTTTACTAACGTTGTCTAAAGACCTTTACTAACGTTGTCTAAAGACCTTTACTAACGTTGTCTAAAGACCTTTACTAACATTGTCTAAAGACATTTACTAACCGTTGTCTAACGACCTTTACTAACGTTGTCTAAAGACCTTTACTAACGTTGTCTAAACACCTTTACTAACCGTTGTCTAACGACCTTTACTAACGTTGTCTAAAGACCTTTACTAACGTTGTCTAAAGACCTTTACTAACGTTGTCTAAAGACCTTTACTAACCGTTGTCTAAAGACCTTTACTAACGTTGTCTAAAGGCCTCCTATGGAGTTTCTGTATTTACCTTCATCATCTTCATCATCCTCTCTGTGTTTCCTTGCAGACTGTGTCTGAACGGTAAACTGGTGTCCCAAACAATGGACAGTGGTAAGTCACTTTTTCCGGTTCATTCGTGATTTGAATGTTACATGTTTTGCCAATGTTAATTATTTGAGGCCTAAACTGTCAACATGAGAGGAAACTCCCTCACTAACTTGGTTCTTCTACTCCTCTTACAGACACGATGTGTCCAGCTGGTCAGCTCTACCAGAACTGTTCAGAGGGAGAGGGGGGCGACCTGCTGTCGGGAAGGGGCGTGACCTGTGAACGCACCTGCGAATCCTACCTGCTCAACCTCACCTGCTCGACACACGAGCCCTGCGTGGCCGGATGTACCTGCCCTCCCGGGTGAGTGATGTTGTTTTTGTACATGAAAGTTCATGACTGTGGATATTTCACTGAAATAGGATCAAGCTGAAATTGAATTTGGTCTTTTGATTCATACACAAGAAAATGGCGACTGTTATTAGTTTTTATGGCGACAACACATCATTGGGAGACGGAAGGCTGGCTATTTAGCGAGCTAGCTTGTCCTAGCTTGTAGGAATGAGGGCGGAAGGCTTCATTTGACCCAGCAAATGGTCAATTCTTGATACTTTGTCAGGCATTGCCATTTTTTGTGGGAATTGTTTGACAAGTCTTATGCCCTTTCTATGTCGGCCGCGTCCTTTGAAGACTGCGAAAGCCGAACTGGCGGCAATAAATCGATCCATCAGTTGGAATCTCTGAATCGAGGAAAGAAAGCCGGGTCTCTGGGCAGCATCTAAAGGAGTCCTTGTAACGGGGCCGTTGTCACGGCGACTGTGACGCGTTCGGTCTTCAGAAGCAGCCTCGGAAGGATGCGGCCGCCGGATTGGGACGCAGCTTTAGATCCTCTGTAGGACACAAAAGTCCTTCCAACCGGCCGATGAGGTGGACTGACATCATGGAGTAGATTACAGTCACCGGATCCCTGTAATCCCCGCTGGCACTTGGCCTGAAAGGAGGGTGAAGTGGTTTCATTCTGTGACATCAAGCAGAAGTCATCCTGATTACAATATGCGCTGGCAGAGGTTAGCAAAACATATGCTAGCGTATGATGTAGCTGATTGTAGCTGACTACAGAGGCTTTATGTACTGCAGGACATAAAACCAGTAATTAGATGCTTTCAATTTAGTCAGGGATGAGTTGAATTGCATTATGTAGTCACAGTGAAAAAAGGACAATATAACAGGTCATATTTTGATTTTGAAAATTCAGATTTTCTAGTTTTATTTAAGTGTTTAAACATGAAGGCGAATATGATTTTTTTTTTATTTCTGGAGTCAGGCTGTGGGTTTAAATGACATCCGTGTGCGTTTTTGTCGTCTTTTGTTTAACGGCGTCAAAGACAGCGACTCAGAGAAAAGGTCAGCCGCCCCGTCGTCACTCTGACCTCACGGCCGTGATTCACCTCCTCACCGCTGTGAGCGGGCTGACCTTCACGGTGCTGAGGATCAGGCCGGTCACGGTACAAGTGTTTAATAACCCCCAGGAACCTGATAGCTGGTGAGCTAATTTTACCATAAATACGGACACACAGAGACTCATTCACCTCCCCGATGAAAGCTCTGTAATAAGTGCCGTTTACAGGTTCAGGGTCCGCCAACATCGGAAAACCCGAAAATCGTTTATAACTGAAAAAAAACCCCACATTAAATTGGTTATTTGTTTGAAACACAAATATGGGGAAAAATAACGTTTTCGGAGCAAAATGAAAAAATCATCAGTTTTGTTTTTCAGTTCTTTTTATCATTGTTAATTTTGGACTTAAGTAAAAAAAAAAGCAAAGGAAGTTTTATAAAAATTTAAATATTTCAACTCAAGTGAAAAGTTTGCACTCGGCTGTGTTACGAAATCAGTGCAGAGATTCTCCTCCTGTAGTCCTGATGTTGCCAAAATGGAGACAAAACATATTGTAGCGGTTTGTGGTCCCCCCGAGGTCTACGATGGAACCTCACATTATTCCAGACTAGACCAGACCAGACCATTGGTATAAATAGAGACTGTCTGTGGTCCAAACAATATGGTCTCTGCTGTATTTATGTCTAGATGACCTTATTAGTGTTTGATGGAGCAGCTACAATGTTAGCGTAGCCTAGCACCATCAACCAGACTCCATTCAGAAATGTTAAAAGTAGTTATCTTGTGGTCTTGCAGACAGACCTAACAAAGCACACTTTTTGATAATCACCATCATTACAGAGTTATTTCAGCATCCTTTTCATCTGGTTATTGATATTAAATCACAGCTTAATCATTTATTCTAGGTTCCTCCAGCTGTGGTAATCCAAAATCATACTTTCTAATTAAGTAATTTCTACTGAATTTAAGAAGGATTGTTGGGCTGCCACACGTCTCCAACTGCTCTGGTTTTCTTTTCCAGACAGCAGATGATGAGCAGGTGTTCCCTCTGTCACATTAATGCAGCACCTCCATGATTATCACCAAAACAGGAAAAGAAAAAACTCAAAGTCAACTGCGAGGTATTCACCCGTAGCAGGACTTAAAAACCTCTAATGGGAAATAATTAGCCGAGGTGCTGACAGAAGAAGCCATTGTGTTTTCATTCACAATGGCACACTTTGTTTACGATCAAAATGTAGACCATTCATTCATCCATCCCTCGTTCTGTGACAATTAGCCCAGCTGAACTCGTGTGAACCTGGACTTTCAGGTGCAGCACAGGACCGTCAGCATACCACGATCCGGTTTTAGTTACAGTTCGTACGTACAAACGTAAAAACCTGACATTGGCCTGTATACCGGTATGACTCGTTGAAGAGTTGGCTTTTTTTGGCATTTGAGAGCGATTTTATGGTCTGACAACAAAACCCAAGAGTATATGTTTAATTAATAAATAATATTTCATACTTTCTCTTCTACGTTCATCTTCTGGCTGGTTTTGTGGATTTGGAGCTGGATCTGGTCCTGGTTGAAGATGATGATGGCGTTTCAAGAGTATCTGTCTGAACGGGATCGGCAGGCCAGACAATTACATTGGAAGGAATTTGAGTTGATCGGTTACAAAAGATTAGCTCACGACCTTCTTTAGCTCTGTGCAGATTGACTGATGGATGTCAGGATATCATTGGATGAAACTGCTTGATACTGGCTGATGTACCCACGCGTCATATTTAGCTTACGTGTTGGTAAACTTGCACGTAGGTCGGGAGAACGAGCGATGGTGGAATCTTTGATCGGAGTCATTGATACGCCGGCTTGGCGGGCGGATAAAGGAAGCTGTTAACACGGTTTTATCTGGAGTGTAACTCTACTCAGATGAACCTGAGTGTTGTGGTCGGACCATTCAGCACGTCGCTTCATTGTCTGTCGCCTCGCCGCTGGATGAATCTCAACCCGGGATATTACAAGATACTTATCGGCCGAGTGGAAAGGGAATGGAGGCGTTCGGACAAAGCCTGTTTCTTCTCCCTCTGCGTTTCTCTATCTCTGAGAATCCCGATTGTCTGGTTTTCTCATGTAGCTAACGAGTGTTGTGTCGCCCGCCCCTGAAACTCTCTCTCTCCCCTCATGTTTCCTGGCGTCGCGCCGCTCTGCGAGCCGCCGACCCGCTTTGGCTCTGCCTCTGTCGCGCTCGTCATCGGGGTTTCCAGAGCTACACAGGAGCTCCAGATGCTGAATGTGTCGGAACATGAGAGCGTCCTTTCAGCCCATAACAGCCCATAACCAATAACTCCCAATTAGGTCCCATTGACCCGCAAGGCTCCTTAGATGTGATCACCTGATTCTCTCTCTGATCAACTTCTATCACCTGATTCTCACTCTGATAAATTGAATTTGTAGTATCTAGCATCCGTATCGTGACATACTTATTCGATGGTGTTTTTCATTTCAGCTCCACTTGAACAATAAATGGGTCACTTTTAACGACTTCTTGTCCGTCCACAGTTTGCTGAAACACGGAGACGAGTGCTTTGAAGCCACTTCCTGTCCCTGTCTGTGGAAAGGAAAGGAGTATTACCCCGGCGACCGAGTCTCCTCCCCCTGCCATCAGTGGTACGTTCATGCATTTATTATCACTGACATCAGATGCAGCTTTTATAGACGACTTTAAAATACTGCTGGTTCTCCTAGTGATCTTGTCTTTCCTCCAGTAGGGCATCACCCCCCCACACCAATCATTCGCCAACAATTCCTGTCAGAATTAAGACAAATCTCCAAAAACGCTGCTAATTTTTCAGAGTCATATTTGGCCTTTTTAGTCCCAAGATTGTCAGAGCGGCTAAAGTGTCCACCTGATATCCATAATTCTGTGTTATCGCCGGACAGAAAGAGGACCCTTGTGCGACTCTTTGATCCCGGCTGCTTCAGACCGTTCATTTGGGTGAAAGGAAACACTCTCCCAGTGATCTCAGTCATTCTCCCATCCTTCCATCTCTCCTCCGAAGCCGTGGCCAGGGAAGACGATGTAGATGACAGGCTAATGAGCGGCCGATTCAGCCTGTCGACGATTTGCAGCAAAAAAACCCAGAAGGCTCTGGACTAAAAGCGAGGCCCATTAGCCGTGGAAAATAAAAATGCTCCTCGCTCTAAGTGGGAACAAGTTGGTGCTTAATCTCTGAATCTCTGACGCTGGGCTTTGTCTTCGTAGCGTTTGCCAACACGGGACGTTCCAGTGTGAGTTCCGTCCCTGTCCGTCCATGTGCATGGCGTACGGCGACCGCCACTACCGGACGTTCGACGGGCTGCTCTTCGACTACGTCGGCGCCTGCAAAGTCTATCTCGTAAAGGTACAAAACTGGCTTTTCACACATTTAACTATTCATCCGTTCACTAAAGGCTTGTTGTTTTCACGACATTTTATTTGTATAGCACCTTTCAACAACAAGGTGATTCAAAGTGCTTTACATTAAACATTAAAAGCATTGGGAAGAAACAAATAATAAAATAATGAATAATAATAATAATTAAAATAAATAACAAAAAAATAAAAACAAGAATATGAAAGTGTAGAAAACAACAAAATAATAAAATATGGTCCTTAGTTATACAATGCACTGCAATCACTTGTAGCAGAAGAAATTCATTTAGGTGTTTAATTAACAACTTTCAAAAGGAATACACATAATAAAGAATATATAACAATAAGGAATAAACATAAATGGAAAACAACAAGCAAATGTTGAACAAAAAAGGTGTCGGCTGAAGCTTTAACGTATTGTACCGAACCGTTTATTTCAAAGCTAATAAGCAACAATTTAATAAAAGGTTTAAGATACACAACAAAGACAGAAGAGGAACTGTAACACTCATCATACCTCACAACAGTTCCACTAATGGAGCCCTTTGTCAGATATGAATCTATTCTTTATACATGTAGAAGTATAAATATGTTATATAGGGGTGTCAGGTGTATTTTCCATCATCATGTACTCCCTGACCTCCACAGAGCAGCGCCGATGTGATGCTCAGCGTCACGGCCGAGAACATCGACTGTTTCGAGGGCGGAGTCATCTGCAGGAAATCTCTGCTGATCAACATCGGAAGGTCCTCCGTGGCATTCGACGACGACTCCGGGAAACCAGTGAGATGTTTAAGAACGACGCAGTGAAGTTGAAAAGGAGGTTAAATGAACTGAAAAAAGGCATCTTCAAGTTCATCGTCGCGTCTGTTTGTCTCTTCAGAATCCGTCCAGCGTGATCGACAGGAAGCAGAAGATGTTCATCTGGCCGGCTGGATTCTTCACCGTGGTTCATTTCCCCGAGGAGGACATCACCGTCCTCTGGGACCGCAAGACCACGGTCCACATCCAGGTCGGACCTCGCTGGCAGGTAGGATGCTGGTCCAGAGCCTGTTTGAGTGGAGACCACAGACTGTATATGAGAAGTGGATTTGCGTGAGAACATTGTTTCCCCGTTAATCACGTTTGATCGTCTGCATGTCGATGCATCATGCTGGCGGTGTGTTCAGGGGAAGCTCAGCGGTCTCTGCGGGAACTTTGACACCAAGACGGTGAATGAGATGCGGACGCCCGACAACATCGACTCCCCGACTCCACAGGAGTTTGGGAACAGCTGGACCGCGGCGGAGGTGAGTGAAAGGTCACTGTGTCATCGTCATGGTTACGAAGCCCTTTTATTTCCAGCATCATCGCCTTTTAAAGCGAGTCACTGCTTTCAGAAAGCTTGTAATAGAAAAAAATAACTGACTTGAATGTGAGAAATCAACTGGGGAAGTTATTTTTTGGGGTCGCGTCTTCCCATAATGCAGCAGTAATATTTGTCCACGCAACATTTTACTGCCCAATCAATACTTTTAATTTAAGCACATCTGCTCATAATACTTTATTCTAATGTTTTGAATGCAGTCCTTTACTTGTACGGCAGTATTTATCAGTGTATTAATACTTAAGGATCTGAGTTCCTCTTCCACCGCTGCTTGTCTGGACTTTACCTCTAATAAGAAGATGTAACCAACACCACTGTGTGTGTGTGTGTGTGTGTGTGTGTTGTTCAGTGTGTGAACAGTCCAGATATCAGACACCCCTGCAGCCTCAGTCCGCTCAGAGAGCCGTTCGCCAAGCGTCAGTGTGGCGTCCTGCTCAGCGAGGTCTTCCAGGCCTGCCACCCGGTGGTGAGTCACAGTACTGCAGCAGCAGCTGCCACTCATTGCCATCTGATCAACGTTTATCGTTAAATTACCAAATAGAATCTGTTCATGTCATGTAAAAATCATTTAATTTGAAGGGTGTAAATTAAAATAAATACATATATATTCAGTCGAGGAATTAATGAAATGTCTCTTTCTTTTTTTGTAATAAAGATGAATATATAAAGTACATTTATTCCTGATAAATTGCACCCAAAAAAGGAATAACAACTTTATTACTATAGCACCTTTAAAATAGTGTTTAAAAAATGCTTTCACCGTTAAAAGAACAGCCAGATACAAGGAAATACAGGGAAATAGGGGTAAGATAATAATAAAGAACATTTAAGTTAAAGTTTCTTTCTTATTATTACCACATTCTGTATTATTAATATAATTGTTTCATCATTTATAAGTTAAATTAAAAATGGAACATTAAATTTTAAATGAATTCAATTTGTTTAATGAATGGATAAAAAAGGGAAAAAGTGTGAATGTTGTGAGTGAAATGTTCTTCGTGGTGTTCAGGTGGACGTCACCTGGTTCTACATGAACTGCCTGGCGGACACGTGTGCCTGCAGCCGTGGCGGCGACTGCGAGTGCTTCTGCACCAGCGTGGCGGCGTACGCCCAGCGCTGCTGCCATCAGGGCGTCGCCGTGGACTGGCGCTCCCCGTCGCTCTGCCGTGAGTCAGCCAAGAGCTTTCAAAATAAAAGCACGTGATTTCCTGCAACAACGTGATTCACGTCTCTGTGCTTCTCTCTGCAGCGTACGATTGTGAATTCTACAACAAAGGTACAAACTACTCTCCACTGATCTGATGATGATGACCAACACCGTAGTTCTAGTGGTGACAGAAAGAATATCAGCTCTTAATGGTGGAACGCAGGAAATAACAACAGAGACTCTGCTTGGAAACACAAAACTTTACATTACTAGGCTTCAGAGAAATGTTGATGTTTTGGCACGCCCGAATACGAAACCCATAAAATATCCAGATGTTTCACCAGACTATTTCTTTGAGCGGTTCATTTCATTCAATAATTATACTTAACTAAAAATTCATAACTGACCAAAGAATGTATGATTGAGTGAAGAAGAGCTGCTTGAATACTAACGTGGCCTCCTGTCTGCAGTTCTGGGTAAAGGTCCCTTCAGACTGATCCCCTTCAGGGACCCGACCACACTGCTGGCAGCCAGCAGGTCCAGCGGCTCCGTGTTCCTGCAGAGGGGAAACCTCATCACCGCCGCTGGCCCCGCCCCCACCACCGCCACCGCCCTCGCTGCCACAGTCCTCTCTCAGTTCATGATGACGCCGGGTCTCAGCAGAGCTCGACCTCATGGTGAGTTACTTCAGAACTGACTGGGACGATGGACGAGGTCTGGTTTGACATAAAGTTTGAATCTCCTGTTTGTTTCAGTGATTTCATCAGAAACACTGAGGCATCTCTGATTAACATCTTTGAGTTACAAAAAGGCTTTTTTGATTATTGTTTTAGTCCATATTGATATTCGTCAATTAAGAAGTCCAGAAATACAAACAGTTGATTATTCATAATTAATTACAAGAGCAAATTCCTCCAACGAGACCTTAAACATGATGGTTTCACATCTGTGTGAGCGTGGGAACCTCATGGTCAGCTGAGAGGCTTTCTAGTTTTATTTTACACTCATTTGGTGTCACAAAGAGAAGAAGTGTCTCCGTTACTCATGGAGGATGGATTAGCTGCATATCGGTGCATGAAAGGGAACTTCTGTAGGGAAGTTTGATCGGCGTGGAGAAAACACAAGTTTTTAACCACAAGTCCTCTGGCCTGAAAGACAGAATCTGTTGTTTCCTTAACGACAAAAAGCTGTTATGAAGCTTCACTAATCAATGTTTTAATAATGAATAATAAGAGATAATTATTATCCGTTAGCCTCAGCTTGACAGTATGGTAAAATATTGTGTAAAACTTGCAAAAAAAGTGATCGTTCGTTCTCCACAGACACGTCACGAGTTTCCTTCGAGGCGGCCGACAGACCGAACTACTTCCTGTCCGCCAGCCCCGATGGCCAGGTGAGGCTGGCCAAGTGGGAGGAGAGCGATGCATTCTGGGACGGTGCCACCTTCGTCCTCCACAGGAACACCTGGGTCCCCGGCTACGACTCGCTTGAGTCGCACGCCAAACCCGGCTTCTTTCTGCACGCCACGCTGGCCCGCCTCCACCTGCTCAAGTACAGACACAGCGACAGCTTCCGCAAGGCCACGCTGTTCAGACTGACGGGTGAGCAGAGCCGGAATGACCCACGCACAGCGAACACATCACACACACACACCGCTCACAAAATATGGTGTTGCCAAGACGATTGAGCTGTCATTCACATCTAAAAATCAACAATCAAACAGATAAATCCAGTCCTGTAGAGAACTAGGTGGGTTTAATGGGGAGGTACAACTGAGTGTCATCCGCATAAAGACGTACATTTATATAGGAAAAAAAAGGTGATGGTATTTTAGAGCTCAAATGAGACTTCCTGGGGCCCTCATGTCTCCTCCAGCTCCTTGTATATATTTCAAGCCCTGCATAGACAGTTCAATTATTACAAAAAGTCATTATTATAATGTGCAGAAGTCATAACTACGAGAAAAGGTCTCCAGTGTTTTTTTTCCCTTCGGCCCAATTTGTTGGTAAAACCTGATTTGACTTGATCGGAGTTTGAAACGAAGCCTTATTTCCTTGATGTCGCGGTTCTAGCCATTCTTTTTAAAGAACCTCAGCGATCAGCTGGTCACCAGGGGTCAAAGGTCAAGAGGAGTGACTCCTCTGGCCCCATACTCCGCTCAGAGAGCAGCCGGGCAAATCACTGATGCTAAAAATACTGCAGCGTTTGTGTGAGTTAATGGAAAAGCCTGGTGGCCGGTAGCAGGTTGGGTTTCCTGCTGACTGCGGTGAATGTTGAACGGCCTCCAGACATGAATGGCTTTCTAAGTTCACCACGTTACTGGTCTGTGAAAACATGGTGTGGTATAGTAATGATAAACAAATGTATGTGCTAACTTTACTGAAAGCTACTGAAAGTGTCATGGGTGTCCAGGGTTCAATAGGTGGATCTGGAACAATTTTATATAGTACCTTTAAGTTTGCAGGATATCAGTTTAGTTTGTTGTTTTGCTTTTGGAAACTGTTTTTGCAGACTTTGTTTGATTGGATCAGATTGATCAGATGTTACTAAAAAAAACTTCACACCTTAAAGTAAAAGAGTAAATTGTCGTGTTTTTTTAATCAGGCCCCAGACCAGATGCCCCGCCGGGTCCTCGCTGCCAGTGGAGGTACGATTCCTGTGTCGTCCCCTGCTTCAGGACCTGCAGCGACCCGTTGGCCGAAGCCTGCGTCACCATCCCACAGTAAGACCTTTGACCTTTTCACCAACGCCACAGTTTGTAGAGAGTCTCATATTTTCATATTATTTATAAAATTCCTTTTTGCACTGTTGTTTTCTGGGTTATTGTTATGCTGACGGCTGTGTGTTGTGTGTGTTCAGCGTGGAGGGCTGCCTCCCCGTCTGCCCCCCCCACATGGTCCTGGACGAAGTCACCCGGCGGTGCGTCTCTGCTGAAGACTGTGAGTACCGCTGATGGAGCTCAGGGCTGTTTGACACCTCAGATAATAAACCAACGTCTTCATGGTACGTTGTAGAGTTGGATTGTTGGAGCAGCAGGTACACGGTTTGAAAGTAGGTGGCAATAAATACAAATCTGAGATAATGTTATTAGTTAACATCTTTTCTTACATCTACACCCTAAAGTAACCACTAAAACACACCCAGTACAGGAATTTAACACCAGCAGTAACAATTTCTTAATTGTGATATTTGTTGAAATTCGGCGACTAGCGCTTCTTGTTGATTTTTACACATTTTAAATCTTTTTCCTAAACAAAAGATCAAAGCTTCAGAACTGTAGTCCACAAACCAATGGGTGCCGTCACCATGGCGACGTCCACGTCTTATATACAGACCGTGCTCTACAGTCCTTCCAGTTTGTCTATAAAGTGTCTCTCTGTCGAGCTTCTAACACACTTTTTATTTTCTGGGTTCAGGCATTAAGGTCCCTGTTGCTGTGCAGCCTGTAACTCCACCCACTACTCAGCCGACCTCTGCAGCTGTCCCTTCTGCACCCACCACGAGCACTACTGCCTCCACCACCACACTCCAGACCACAACCACCCTCCAGGCCTCCATCACCCCCTTCCAGACCACCACCACCACCACTGCATCCTCCACCCCTCCACACTTTGGCCCCACCACTAAAACCACCACCACCAGTCCCGTCGTGAGCACAACTTCGTCTCTGGCGCCACCCGCCTCTCCTGAGTCGACCCATCCAGTCTCCGTCTCTTCTACTTCTTCAGCACCTGAACTCTCCCGAACATCAGGACCCCAGTCTTCTCCAACAGCACCCTCTGCTGTCAGGCCGGATGTGGAGGAGCCACTGACCACCGTCAGAGTGACCGCAGCCCCGCCCACCACCGCGGCGGGTACAACAGCGTGGACGACAAGAGCCACAAAATCCACTACGAGCCCCTTCGGCCCCACGACGTCCAGAACCAGCAGCGCTCCTTTTGCCATCACGGCTCTCTTCTGGATCACCACCTCCACCAAGCCTACCGACCTCCTGCAGTCGCTCTCCACCACCGCCCCGACCACGCAGTCATCTGTAGCACCACCCACAAGCTCTACCGAAGGGCCAACTCCAGTCAGCACCCCTCCGCCTGCTGTCCTGCACCCAACCAAAGAGTCCACAGAGGCTACAACACCTTCAGCGACGGGAACTCCGATCGTCACCGCTTCCAGTCCGAGTCCTGCTCCAGTTACAGACAGGACTACTGTACCCAGTACAACGACCACAGCGTCCACCAGCACACAGCCTGTTACAGTGGAGCCACTTCCCCTGACAACAACTGTACCTTTCCCTCCGGGTCTACCGAGCACAGCCTCTGTCACCTTCTCAGCTCTCCCGACCTTGCCACCCAAACAAACAGGAAGTGCATCTTTGCCTGTGGTCACTTCAGCTAAACAAACAGAGACATTGATCCCACCTTTAACCACCAATAAAACAACACCGTACATAAGTCCAGGGACTTCCTCTCCTGCTACCACAAAGATCCTGCACACCGCTCCCAGCGGACCTACGACCGCCGCAACAACCACTCCTGAGTCGCTAACGTCAACCCCCATCCATGTTGCGCAGACTACAACCACATCTCCATCCGCTGCTACGGACTGGAAAACAACGACGGAGAAAGTGACCATACTTGAATCCACCGTGTCTGTAATACCTGGAGCCACCACAACAATGGCTGCACCCCCACCTCCAATGATTACCGACGTCACGGCTTCTCCCGAGCCAACCTCCTCCAACCATGCTGAGAGAACCTCCCGGTCCGCTGCCGTTCCACTGACCACTCAGATCGCAACCTCCAGACCTTCAGGGGTTTCAGAGATGCCCACGTCGTCCACAGGTCCTCCTGTTACAACCACACCAACCAAACCACCAGCGTCTCCTACAGAAACCACCGCTGTGCCACTTTCACCAACGATGGTGAGCTCTACCCGCCCTTTGTCTACCGTTCGTCCCTCTGCTTCATGGCACTGGGAGACCAGTTCTACACCGGCTTACAGCCCCACAGTGAAGACTACACCGAAGGTTACTTCTGAAACACTGAAGGTTACTTCTGAAACTGTCATCTACAAAGTCACTTCCACCAAAACCACCGAAGTGCCTCGACTTCCCGTAACTTCAAGGCCGGTTGTCACCACTGTGACGTCAGCTTCTGTCCCCGCCACCCCCACCAAAACCACAATGTCTGCGGATATCTCAACTGCAGAGATCGCGGCCACGACAACCAGGAAACTGGTGACTCCCACACCACCTCAACCTGTGCCCAGTGTTCCCGAGACGTTTCTCCCAACCATCCCCACTAGACCTCCTCCAGGTGTCACCACCACCACCCTCAGACCTGTCACCGTGCAGCCGATTACAGAGACGACGCGTTTGATGACCGGCAGAGCGGAGGTGTCGACGAGAGCGACGACCACACCGCCTCCGATTTGGTCTCCGTGGCACACAACTACTATTTCCACCGCGGCGCCGAGGCTAACAGCTGTCCAGGACAAAGTCACTACCCGGCTGGTGTCCACCGCGAGAGCTACGCCGGCTACATCCACCACCACCATTGCCCGGACGACCACGCTCAGATCAACACCCGGGGTTCCTGTCACAACACGAGTTACCCCCAGAATCACATTGTCTGAGAGGTCAACCGTCAGGCCGATCACTGCAAGGGTTACCATAGCAACAAGGCCCCCGGCAGTTACAGTGGGATCAACCACTCCTGGCCTACTGACTGTCACACCAAGCCGTGGCACAACAACCACGTCAGGGGCCCCGTCTTCAGCCCTAGCAACGTCCTCCGAGTGGGTCACCACGGTGAGCACGACCGAACGTACCGGCACAACCGCGGTGCTGCCCACCCGCCCGACGACAGTTAATGCTACGGAGCCTGTTCCTACTCTGACAACATTCACGCCGTCTACGGATGTCCCCATGGCGACCACCAGAGTGTCGGCCACAACTGAGAAAACCCCGACAACCAAAGAGAGGGTTGTGTCACCATCCATGTCCCAACCGACGACGCCTCCACCTCATCCGATCTCTACCCAGAAGCCCAGCGTTCCTGCTCCCACGACCTCGCTCCTAGCAGCCACCTCGGGCCAAACCACCGAGAGAGTCGATCGCACCAGCGTCGGGGCAACGACGCCTCCTGGACCGGTGTCAATTTACACACCTATGGAAACGACAACACACACACTGGGAGAGGGGACGACGTCAATGGCTGTATCGACCACCAGAATGTGCACTGTAAGTCATTTTTTAACATGTGACACAGAAAGGGGTAGGACTTAGGCTCTCTATAACTACTTAGTGTCGTGATGAGACCTGAAGGAGTGAAGAAGGCCATGGTATCTGGTGAAAAGCCCCAGGAAAAGCTAGAAAGAAAAATCTTGAATTTGCCAAAATCTGGAATTAATTTAAGGTCAACTCTAGTCAAATCCGACTCCACGTCTCTGCTGTTTTAGTGTTGTTTGACGTTGGTTTTCAGTCTTTGCTTTTGTCCCCATCCAGCCTCCGTACGCCAAGATCGTGGACGAGTGCACCAAGTACATCTGTGTCAACAACCAGCTGGTCCTGTTCAACAAGTCTCAGAGCTGCCCCTTCGCCTCAGACCCCCCCAACTGTGGCCTGTTGGGCTTCGCCGTGCTGGTCAACGGGGACAAGTGTTGCCCAAAGTGGGATTGTCCATGTGAGAGGATTTGACGTTTCTCCAGATCCATTCATGTTGAGCTGCGTTCAGGTTTTCACTGCCGTCTCTCTTCCGCCGGTTCTTCCAGGTCGCTGCTCGATGTTTCCGGATCTGAATGTGATCACGTTCGACGGGAACAGCGTCGCCGTCTACAAGGCTGCTTCGTACATCGTGACCCAGCTGCCCAATGAGACCGTCAGCGTCCAGGTCCAGGAGTGTCCTGCTGACTCAGAGTCCCCAGTAAGTCCCACTTAGAAGGCTCCCTTAAGGCCAGACTCCACACAAATACAACATTCTTAATGTGCTGGTTCATTTTGAGTTTTTTTGGGCTAGTTTGCTTCCGTAACATGTTATCTTTCAGACTAGCACAAAGAACTACTTTGTCTGTTTGCGTCTATAGATTTCTCTTAAATAACAGAAGTTACCTTTAGATAATGACTCATTTGCATATTAAAGAACAGTGTCTTCTCAGTCTTGTTTTTATGGAGTCATTAATTCTGACCTGCTTATTCGTTCTGAAGCTCCTCTGGAACTTCACCAACCTGTGTCTGGTGGCGCTCAACATCACGCACAAATCCAACCACGTGGTCATCGACCGGCTGCAGAGGAGGGTGAGACAGGAAGCCCGTTTATTTACCTGTCACATCGGCAGCAGCTGGTCGGTAACTTCTCCCATTCTTCTTTCAGCTCTACGTCAACTCGCGCTACGCCAAGCCTCGCTTCAAAAAGTTTGGCTTCGAAGTCTACGACACGGGCAACATGTACCTGATCCGTAGCCCGGCGGGTCTCCGGCTGCAGTGGTACCACAGCACGGGGATGATGGTGATTGACGCCGACGGCCCCGGCAACAGGCTCCATGCCATGGGCCTCTGTGGTGAGAGTAGACCTGATCCTCGCACCGGTTTCAAGGGATTAGTTAGTCTATTTCTAGCATGGAGAGAAGGTGTGGTTTTATTAATGTCTTTGTGAACTACGTCAGGTTTCTGTGACGGAGACCCGACCAACGATCTGACTCTGGCCGACGGCACCACGCTGGGCCCCGGCGAGGATCCGGCGGTGTTCATCGACAGCTGGCAGGTTCCCAACACCACCGGCTACGTGAGCCACAGCCGCCGCCGCGACTTCAACTGCTCCACCAGCGACTGCTCCAGCTGCCTGCTCATGCTGCAGGACGCCGCCTTCTCCCCCTGCCACGCCTTCGTACGTTCAACCCCGCCTCTTCCCTTTACCGAGCTCTGGACCACCAAAATAAATGTCTAAATGCAGTATGAACCACTTATGAACCAATCCTACTGATGTTGATGATAATAAGCATAATGTTACGGTATTATAATGGTAACTAAAATAAAATTAAAATCAGGGTTTGCTCATTTACCCCGACTCAGAAGGCCTCATTTCCTCGGGCAAGTGGTTCCTGCTCTTGCTTCTTGTGAAGTGTAGTCCAGCAGCTGATGGAACAAACTCTATTTGATGGTCTCTTTGTTTCCAGGTTCCTCCGAGCACCTTCTGTGAGGTTTGGGTTCGGGATGCCGAGTACGTCAACAACCAGTGTGTGGCGCTCGCCGCCTACGTGGCTTCCTGCCACAAATTCAACATCTGCATGGAGTGGAGACGTCCAGATCACTGCCGTAAGTCTCCCGTTAAAACGCTCAACAGTCACGGCTGCTCTGTGAGCCGGGAGATGAAAATATTAAATATTAAATATGATATGAAAGGAAGCTAATGTCTTCCTGCAGCGTTCGCGTGTCCCGGCGCTCTGCGGTATCAGGCCTGTCTGCCGGCCTGCACCTCTCAGTCCTGCCCGAACCAGGACTTTGATGTGGACCCGGACCAGTGTTCAGGTCTGACGGAGGGCTGCGTGTGCCCCGAGGGAACGCTGCTCCACCGGCCATACTCCGCCCTCTGCATCGCCCCCGACAAGTGTGGTAAGACGAGACTTCAGAGTAATAAATATAAAGTGGTAACAGAGGTGAGAGGTCATACTAACACTTATACAGTAACTACAAACGTAACATTTAATGGTATAGGTCCACTTAAATCAAAAAACAGAAAAATAATTAAAAGTGAGGTGGATATTATTGTAAGTTGAGTCTCAACATTAGATATTAATGGCATGAGATTGAAAAATACAAACTTGATTGTCTTTTTGATCTTTTAACCAATGAAATGATTCGATTCTTTAAACTACAAACTATCAGTTTTTTTAATTGTTCAATAACGGTTGATAACTAGAAAAGCAAATTCTGAAGAAAATGTGGTGTGAATGCAGTTTTTTGGTGTGAGATCCCCTCACGTTCAGGCTTTACCGACATGTTGAAATGAAAGTATTAAAGGTATGAACATGAAAAGTAAAAGCATGTCCTCGTGGAGCAGAACGCGTTGGTGTCTGAATGTTTCTCCCTTGACCAACATGGAAGCAGGAAGTTGTTCCAGTGAGGTCATGAGTGTGTGTGTGGTGTGTTTGCAGCCTGCACCGACAGCGGCGGCGTCCCCCGAGCCCACGGCGAGGTGTGGAAGGCCTCCAGGGACGCCTGCTGCATGTACAGCTGCCACAACGACACCGTCGTCCCCGTGGAGTACGACTGCTCCGCCGCCGCGCCACCGCCGGTGTGCCGTCGCGCTGGTGAGGTGCTCGTCGGCCTCGCGGACGACGCCAGCTGCTGCCCGAAGAAAATCTGCGGTGAGCCGGACGCTCTGGTTTATGATCTGCTCTGTGATCAGCGTCACGTCTGAGGCCCATTACTCATCTTTTTATTCTTGATATCATGTTCAGTGTGCAACCACAGCCTGTGTGAGCCGCCGCCTCCTCCCTGTAGATACGGGGAGAAGCTGGTGTCGTACTACAGACCCGAGTCCTGCTGCCCCGACTACGTCTGTGGTGAGACTTCCACTTCTTATCCGTACACGTCTTTTGTTTTATTTACATGATAGTGTACAAAAACGGACACCTAAAAATGAAAAGTGTACTTCCTGACGTTCGTGTCTAAGAAATGTTTCGGCTCAGTAATCCCGGTAAAAACCTGAGGTTGCTATGGTAACCCTGGAGATCCACTCTGTTCCCATAGTGAGATACCGAACGAGGTTTGAAAGAGTAGTTTTGTCAAATTTCAAATATAAAACAAAGCCAGGCTAGCAGTTTCCCCCCGTTTCCAGTCTTTATGCTAAGCTAAGCTAACCACCTCCTGCTTCATATTCAGGATCCAGATATGAAAGTGTTAAATCCTCTCAGTTCCCTCGACTAAGGAAGCGATTAAGGATACTTTCTGAGGTGTTAACTGTTCGTTCCAGAGTGTGACCCTGACCTCTGTGAGTCCGACGTTCCCGCCTGCAGAGACGACCAGACACTCGTCGCCACCAGAGCCGACGGCAGCTGCTGCCTCGCCCACATCTGCAGTCAGTGCCGACGTCCACTTCCTGTTTCCTGCAGAGTCACGTGACGGCGTCGGCGTGATGAATGAAGTGTGTGTGTGTTTCCTCCCGCAGTGTGCTCTTCCTGTCCGGAGACGCCGCCCGTCTGCCAGGAGGGCGAGGTGCTCACGGTGGACGGGAACGCCACGGACCGCTGCTGCCCCGCCTACCTGTGTGGTCAGAACGCACGCTTTAATGTCTTCACATTTACAGGCTGCACGTCACCTGTGACATCAGAGTCAGGACATGATCGTGACGGAGATTAATCCCAAATAATAACTGAAGAAAATCAGGAAAAGAAAAATACACTAACAATATAAGCATTTAAGGAACAACAGAGTAACAAATCTTAAGTGTAAATCTAATAGAAATTAGAGTAATATACATTTAGTTAAATAATTAAACTGAGAAAACAAGAAAACAAAAGTAAAATGTGAAACAAGTTTGCTTTTTAAAAATCTGCCAACAACAATGTTTTCGATATAATATTCAGTAACAGATGTATCTTTTTTCTGTAATTCAAACAGCTGATAGGTAAACTGTGTGTGTAAATGTATTTATCTTATAATTAAAAACAGAAACACTATAGATTAATTTTGCTTCAGATGAGAGGGCTGCAAATAAAAATTATCTTAATTATAATTGAATCTGCTGATTCATTTCTGGACTGATTTTGGTCTAA
>CM056821.1:32939451-33066951 GCA_029853015.1 Chelidonichthys spinosus | reverse complement strand
TTTTATATTTTTCGTTTTGTCTCATTTGGAAGAAGCTTCATTTGTTTTTAATCGCTGACTGCGAAGCTTCCTCCTCCGTTGCTTTCTGACTTAAAATCTTTTTGAATGCAGTATGTCTTATATCCTTCATCTAACTCAGCTTGTGCATGAGCCTCTTTACGTCTCTGAAACCCTCCTCTCTCCCTCTCTGTCTCTCTCCAAGCATCTCACATGTTTTGTTTTCGGTTCTCTCATGTTGACTTTGTCCAACTGATTTGGTGTGAACAGGCAAAGAAGACGGGAAGTCGTGTCAGAAGGTGACGGTGAGGATGACGATCAGGAAGAACGACTGTCGCAGCAACAGGCCGGTACGGTTTGATCTTCTTACCTTGGTACTCAGACGTGCTAATGCCTGAGTGTAACATTACTTTTACTAGTAAAAATCCTGCATTCAAATCTTTCAAAAGTATTTGCATTAAATATGATTTAAGTAACAAAAAGTAAAAGTACTCATTTTATTCTGCAGAATATCGCTGGATTTTCATTGTCGATGCATTAATGTGTTCATCACTTTCATGTTGCAGCTGGTGAAGACGGAGCTCATTTCACGTTATATTCTGTATATGTATGTACTGTATATAATACATCAGCCTGAACTCACCATTTGAGTGAATTAACTGGGCTACAGCTGACTCTAGTGCTGTAATACTCACAAATGTGTTTTTCTTTGAAAGAATGTCGCAGCCCCGCTATCTGCTACCTGCACTGACGCTCTGTGTCCTGCAGGTGAACATCGTGTCATGTGACGGGAAGTGTCCGTCCGCCAGCATCTACAACTACAACATCAACACGTACGCTCGCTTCTGCAAGTGCTGCCGGGAGACGGGGCTGCAGCGGCGCTCCGTGCAGCTCTACTGCAGCGGCAACTCCACCTGGGTCAGCTACACCATCCAGGAGCCCACCGACTGCTCCTGCCAGTGGTCCTGAACCCACCAAACCCGGATCAGGTCCACATCCTCCAAAAACCACCAGACAAGAAGAAAGAGGAAGAAGAAACCTTGGACCATGATGCTTTAGGATGTTGTTTAGTGGAACACTGAGCTATGATTGGTGGGTGTGCAAGACTTGTTGTTGTTGTCGTGCTGCTTCTGCTGGCAGGGAGGTGGTACTGCAGGGCACAGAAGGTAACCTTTGACTTTGACATGTACCTGACCTGCTTATGACGACACCACATGGTGAGTTTTGTTGATCACTTTTTTCATTACTTACATTTATTACAAGTTGTTCAGTGTATCATTTTATCATCACTTTATCATTGTGTTGTCTTAAAGAGGAGCCTCCTCTTCATACTGGCCATATTCATAATGTGCATTTAATATAAGTGATGGAGGAGAAAACACGCTGTCTTCATTTTGGGCAGATATATAGCCTTAAAGAATATTTCTTTGTACTGAATTCCCTTTTTTTTCTTTTCTGAGCTGAGTAACAAAAAGTGGGCTTTTCCTTCCGAAAGCACAATAATCTTAGAGGATACTAGCTCGAAATCTTGTTTTAACTCAATGTTTTTTTTCCACAACTTTGTAACAACTTATGATGTGAAATACAATTAGAGGCAGTTTATTGCAATATAATAAGTAATTGATGTCAAAATGATACATGAACATCTTTTAGAAGGTGAACTTTGTGCTTTACTGCTCTGCTGCCTCCCCGTCAGCCTGCAGAGAAACAAGCCAGTGTTCGACAAAGAGAAAAGGATGTTTATTAGGTTTTGAATGGGAACTGATCCCTCTGCGTGTCTCCGGTCCGCTTTGTGCAGCCACGACTGAAAAGGTTATAAAAAGAGGTTGGGATGCAGACCATCAGGAGATGAGTTCTGAGGTGCGATTGCAAAAAAACTTCTCGGCTCAGTTCAGTCCATCATCATCATCATTACCATCACCATCATCATCGTCTGGAGATTTTTTACCCAGAATTCCTCATGATGTGCCGTTTTTGTAAATAACTTTTTTTTAAATGATTTGCAATATCAAATTCTTAGATATTTCACTTTTAGAAAGATGAAAATAAATGTATATTCAGTGATGTGGAACATATAACCAACACTAGTGAGGTAACTGATTTAAATCCAGCTGTACGTGGAGCACTTTATTTATTTATTGGAGTTTGATAGAGCACAGTCGTTCAGAGATTTATGGACGATAACATGGAGAGAAAGGAAGAATTCGGCCCCGACCAACTAACCAAACAGGATCCAAGGCTTTGATTTGGTTTTATCACTGATTGCAGAAAGAATAACATTAGGAGAGCGTGGCGGTGCCTTGTAGATGTTTCTCTGTGGACTAAATTCTGAATGTATTCGTTGATATCAAACAGACCCACATGTACCGGCAGACCACCACGTGGAAAGTAGGTTTTGAACCTTTGTAAGATGTTTGAGTAAATAAACAAAGTAAATCTAAACCACCAAATAAAGCAGACCTGTATGGATAGACAAAAAGGATGTGTATCATACAAATGTACATTTGCATTTTCAATAAATATTTCCTTTGGAAAAACTACAACTTGTTTGCGGTGTTTTTTAAATAACGGGGTTAATTCTGTTAGTGTTATACTGTCAGGATGAATATTAGGTTCACTGTCTTTTGGCTGCCTCCGATGTATTAAGGGCTTAATCCTAGCAGCACTGTTGTTTTTGTTCTGTTACTGTTAGACCATTAAAAAAATATCAGTTAAGTATCCATAAAACAGCAGGCATACAATAGCAAACCATTAGAAGAAAATCATAGTAATAAAAAAAAATCATCAAAAATCATAGTATAATATTTAAAATAAAATGTCATAGTGTCGTGGTTGGGGTTGAAATGTATTTAATTTAATTAAAATTCATTGTATACCATGTCAATAAAAAAAATCTTTAGAAAATTCAGTATAAAATAATACAAAAAAACAAAACATTGAAACTTAAAATCATCAAGAAATCAGAAGAATCACAAGCAAACCTCTGCGGTGTAAAACCTGCAGATGTAAATGTAAATCCAGCTTCTCGCTACTTTGGCCGAACATATGCAAACATCGCATTTGCTACTTTAATGTCAGAGACAGAGTTCAGTATCAATCACGACTAAACCAGATGTGTGAGGATGGAGAATCGGAGGAAGTCAGACCACTAAACGTGCTCCTCCTCCTCTCATATCTCAGACTGCAGACTGGCTGGCTGGTCTGAGAACATGGCCTATTAAATACTGCAGCATGTTGGCACGGGCAGAAGGGAAAATGATATCGAGCCGTGAACCCCCCCCAATCCAAGGATTACTTTTTTAGCAGACATGCGAGTCGGCCACCAACGTTTCTATCTGATGAGCTGCAGGGCCGGACGAGGAGATGAAAGAAGCTCACATGGTAAGTCGAATACAAGTGATTAACTCAGCTGTACAAGGGGGAGTCTGATTGGTCAACTGCATTCAACGACCGAGCAGCCAATGAGAGGAGCAGGAGTCAACCATTTAAGGCGCTTGCCACGCCATTTGAGAGAGGGGCTGCTCGTGATGGCATGGTGCTTTGTTAAGAACAATACTGCCAGAAAAGAGTCTCTTTATGTTTTCCTTGTTTCTTTGATTAACACAACACTCGTTGGTCCTTCTCAGTTGCCTCATGTAACTATTGCATCTACTTTTACTTCTTGATAATAAATCACTTTTGTTTAACCACGAACAACTGATTTGTGTTACTTCATTTTCCATTATGAGCTGGGTTGTAAAAATGTCAAAACTATAGAAAGTAATGGAAAAAGATCATAGTAATGTATTATAAAGTTTAAAGTTTAGTATGTCGTAAAAAGTAAAGAAAAAGGTAATAGTATAGTATGTCGTCATAAGTCATGAAAAAAGGTCACAGTAATGTATGTCGAAAAAAGTAATTATTGAGGTCAAACTTTAGTATGTCGACAAAAGTCACGAAAAACGTCATAGTATAGTATGTCAAAAAAAGTCATGAAAAACATCAAAGTTTAGTATGTCGTAAAAAGTAAAGAAAAAGCGTCATAGTATAGTATGTTGAAAAAAAGTCATGAAAAACGTCAGTATAGTATGTCGAAAAAAGTCTCGAAAAATGTCATAGTATAGTATGTCAAAAAAAGTCACGAAGATCAAAGGTTAGTATGTTGAAAAAAAGTCACGAAAAAGTCATAGTATAGTATGTCTTAAAAGTAGTAATGAACAACGTCATAGTATAGTATGTTGAAAAAAGTCACAAAAATCGTCATAGTATAGTATGTCGGAAAAAAGTAATGAAAAACGTCATAGTATAGTAGGTCGTAAAAGTCACCAAAAAGGTCATAGGTTAGTATGTCGAAAAAAAGTCACGAAAAACGTCTTAATATAGTATGTCGAAAAAAGTGACAAAAAATGTAATAGTATAGAATTTCAAAGAAATTCACGAAAAATGTCATTGTATAGTATGTCGAAAAAAGTCACAAAAAACATCAAAGGTTAGTATGTAGAAAAAAAGTCATGAAAAAGTCATAGTATAGTATGTCGAAAAACAAAGTCATGAAAAAGCGTCATAGTATAGTATGGTGAAAAAAGTCATGAAAAACGTCATAGTATAGTGTGTCGAAAAAAAGTCATGAAAAAAGTCATAGTATAGTGTGTCGAAAAAAAGTCACGAAAAAAGGTCAAATGTTAGTATGTCGGAAAAAAGTCATAGTATAGTATGTCGACAAAAGTCACGAAAAACTTCATAGTATAGTATGTCAAAAAAAGTCCGAAAAAATGTCATAGTATAGTATGTCGAAAAAAAGCCATGAAAAACATCAAAGTTTAGTATGTCGTAAAAAGTAAAGAAAAAGCGTCATAGTATAGTATGTCGAAAAAAAGTCATGAAAAACGTCATAGTATAGTGTGTCGAAAAAAAGTCATGAAAAAAGTCATAGTATAGTATGTCAAAAAAAGTCACGAAGATCAAAGGTTAGTATGTTGAAAAAAAGTCACGAAAAAGTCATAGTATAGTATGTCTTAAAAGTAGTAATGAACAACGTCATAGTATAGTATGTTGAAAAAAGTCACAAAAATCGTCATAGTATAGTATGTCGGAAAAAAGTAATGAAAAACGTCATAGTATAGTAGGTCGTAAAAGTCACCAAAAAGGTCATAGGTTAGTATGTCGAAAAAAAGTCACGAAAAACGTCTTAATATAGTATGTCGAAAAAAGTGACAAAAAATGTAATAGTATACAATTTCAAAGAAATTCACGAAAAATGTCATTGTATAGTATGTCGAAAAAAGTCACAAAAAACATCAAAGGTTAGTATGTAGAAAAAAAGTCATGAAAAAGTCATAGTATAGTATGTCGAAAAACAAAGTCATGAAAAAGCGTCATAGTATAGTATGGTGAAAAAAGTCATGAAAAACGTCATAGTATAGTGTGTCGAAAAAAAGTCATGAAAAAAGTCATAGTATAGTGTGTCGAAAAAAAGTCACGAAAAAAGGTCAAATGTTAGTATGTCGGAAAAAAGTCATAGTATAGTATGTCGACAAAAGTCACGAAAAACTTCATAGTATAGTGTGTCAAAAAAAGTCCGAAAAAATGTCATAGTATAGTATGTCGAAAAAAAGCCATGAAAAACATCAAAGTTTAGTATGTCGTAAAAAGTAAAGAAAAAGCGTCATAGTATAGTATGTCGAAAAAAAGTCATGAAAAACGTCATAGTATAGTGTGTCGAAAAAAAGTCATGAAAAAAGTCATAGTATAGTGTGTCAAAAAAAAAGTCACGAAAAAAGGTCAAATGTTAGTATGTCGGAAAAAGTCATAGTATAATATGTGGACAAAAGTCACGAAAAACTTCATAGTATAGTATGTCAAAAAAAGTCCAAAAAAAGGTCATAGTATAGTATGTCGAAAAAAAGCCATGAAAAACATCAAAGTTTAGTATGTCGTAAAAAGTAAAGAAAAAGCGTCATAGTATAGTATGTGGAAAAAAAGTCATGAAAAACGTCAGTATAGTATGTCGAAAAAAGTCTCGAAAAATGTCATAGTATAGTATGTCAAAAAAAGTCACGAAGATCAAAGGTTAGTATGTCGAAAAAAAGTCACGAAAAAGTCATAGTATAGTATGTCGTAAAAAGTAGTAATGAAAAATGTCATAGTATAATATGTCGACAAAAGTCACAAAAACGTCATAGGTTAGTATGTTGAAAAAAAGTCAGGAAAAGTCACCGTAAAGGTCATGAAAAACGTCATAGTATAGTGTGTCGAAAAAAAGTCATGAAAAAAGGTCAAATGTTAGTATGTCGGAAAAAAGTCATAGTATAGTATGTTGTAAAAGTAACGAAAAACGTCATAGTATAGTATTTCAGCAAAAAAGTCAGGAAAAGGTCATAGTATAGTATGTCGTAAAAGTCACCAAAAAGGTCATTGTAATGTATGTAAAAAAAAAAGTCACAAAAAACGTCATAGGTTTGTATGTCGGAAAAAAGTCACGAAAAACGTCATAGTATAGTATGTCAGCAAAAAAGTAATGAAAAATGTCATAGTATAATATGTTGAAAAAAGTCACGAAAAATTTCAAAGTATATTATGTCGACAAAAGTCACAAAAACGTCATAGGTTTGTATGTCGGAAAAAAGTCAAGAAAAAGTCATAGTATAGTGTGTCGAAAAAAGTCACGAAAAACGTCAAAGGTTAGTATGTAGAAAAAAGTCACTAAAAAGTCATAGTAGCCTATAGTATGTCGTAAAAGTCACCAAAAAGGTAATAGGAATGTATGTCAAAAAAAGTCATGAAAAATTCATAGTATAGTATGTCGTAAAAAAAGTAATGAAAAACGTCATAGTATAGTATGTTGAAAAAAAGTAATGAAAAACGTCATAATATAGTATCTCGAAAAAAGGTATGAAAAATGTCATAGTATATTATGTCGAAAAAAAGTCATGAAAAATGTCAGTATATTATGTCGACAAAAGTCACAAAACGTCATAGGTTCATTTGTTGAAAAAAAGTCAGGAAAAAGTCATAGTATAGTATGTCGTAAAAGTCACCAAAAAGGTCATAGTAATGTATGGTGAAAAAAGTCACGAAAAAAGTCATAGTAAAGTATGTAGAAAAAAGTAATGAAAAACGTCATAGTATATGTCGAAAAAAAGTCACAAAAAACATCATAGGTTTGTATGTCGGAAAAAAGTCATGAAAAAGTCATAGTATAGTATGTAGTAAAAAAAGTAATGAAAAACGTCATAGTATATGTCGAAAAAAAGTCACAAAAAACGTCATAGGTTTGTATGTCGGAAAACAAAGTCATGAAAAAGCGTCATAGTATAGTATGGTGAAAAAAGTCATGAAAAACGTCATAGTATAGTGTGTCGAAAAAAAGTCATGAAAAAAGGTCAAATGTTAGTATGTCGGAAAAAAGTCATAGTATAGTATGTTGTAAAAGTAACGAAAAACGTCATAGTATAGTATGTCGAAAAAAAGTCACGAAAAACGTCATAGTATAGTATGTCAGCAAAAAAGTCAGGAAAAGGTCATAGTATAGTATGTCGTAAAAGTCACCAAAAAGGTCATTGTAATGTATGTAAAAAAAAAAGTCACGAAAAAAGTCATAGGTTTGTATGTCGGAAAAAAGTCACGAAAAACGTCATAGTATAGTATGTCGAAAAAAAGTCACAAAAAACATCATAGGTTTGTATGTCGGAAAAAAGTCATGAAAAAGTCATAGTATAGTATGTAGAAAAAAGTAATGAAAAACATCATAGTATATGTCGAAAAAAAGTCACAAAAAACATCATAGGTTTGTATGTCGGAAAAAAGTCATGAAAAAGTCATAGTATAGTATGTAGTAAAAAAAGTAATGGAAAACGTCATAGTATATGTCGAAAAAAAGTCACAAAAAACGTCATAGGTTTGTATGTCGGAAAAAAGTCAGGAAAAACGTCAAAGGTTTGTATGTCGAAAAAAGTCCCGAAAAAGTCATAGTATAGTATGTCGTAAAAGTCACCAAAAAGGTAATAGGAATGTATGTCGAAAAAAAGTTATGAAAAAATTCATAGTATAGTATGTCGTAAAAAAGTAATGAAAAACGTCATAGTATAGTATAGTATGTCGAAAAAAAGTCACAAAAAAGTCATAATATAGTATGTCGAAAAAATTCACGAAAAATGTCATAGTATAGTATGTCGTAAAAAAAGTAATGAAAAACGTCATAGTATAGGATGTTGACAAAAAGTCATGAAAAAACGTCATAATATAGTATGTCGAACAGATGTCATGAAAAACGTCATAGTATGTCGAAAAAATGTCACGAAAAAGTCATAGTATAGTATGTCGTAAAAGTCACCTAAAAGGTCATAGTAATGTATGTTGAAAAAAAGTCACAAAAACGTCATAGGTTAGTATGTCTGAAAAAAGTCATAGTATAGTATGTTGTAAAAGTAACGAAAAACGTGATAGTATAGTATGTCGAAAAAAAGTCACGAAAAACTTCATAGTATAGTATGTCAGCAAAAAAGTCATGAAAAATGTCAAAGTATATTATGTCGACAAAAGTCACAAAAAGTGTAATATAGAATGTTGAAAAAAGTCTGGATAGTTTTTCTTTGTGGACCCAGGAAGGAAAAGGCGTAGACCTGGGAGAATACACGGTGTACATGTTTTTGAATAGACCTGGGAGAATACACGGTGTACATGTTTTTGAATAGACCTGGGAGAATACACGGTGTACATGTTTTTGAATAGACCTGGGAGAATACACGGTGTACATGTTTTTGAATAGACTGGGAGAATACACCGTGTACATGTTTTTGAATAGACTGGGAGAATACACCGTATACATGTTTTTGAATAGACTGGGAGAATACACGGTGTAGATGTTTTTGAATAGACCTGGGAGAATACACGGTGTACATAGTTTGTGAATAGACCTGGGAGAATACACGGTGTACATGTTTTTGAATAGACCTGGGAGAATACACCGTGTACATGTTTTTGAATAGAGCTGGGAGAATACACCGTGTACATGTTTTTGAATAGAGCTGGGAGAATACACCGTGTACATGTTTTTGAATAGACTGGGAGAATACACGGTGTACATAGTTTGTGAATAGACCTGGGAGAATACACGGTGTACATAGTTTGTGAATAGACCTGGGAGAATACACGGTGTACATAGTTTGTGAATAGACCTGGGAGAATACTAGCCTGATGCATCAGCCGCTTACTTCATTACATTTCATATAGCGTCTGAACACGAGCCGTAGAGATTCGTTTGCTTCCGGGAGGCGGTTGCTTCCGTTTGCTTCGTCTAATCGCTGCTGCTTGGCGGTGACGTATGCTATGCGCCGGAAGCCGGGTGGTTTAGCATTGTAGTCTTTTTGAGCATATTGAAAACATGTGTAGATGTAAAACATGTTTAATATCCTGAATAGTTTCAAGCACAGAGCGTATAGCTTCGCCGACATCCATCTCGTCAACTGTTTACCGCAGCTTGGGAACTACACCGGTATTTCAGTTTGGGCGCTTCAGTTCGACGTCATCGCCCGTCATCGCCACATCTGCTTGCTGATTGGAGCAAACCGAAACGCATTGCTAGTTCCCTGACTATATGGTTGAGGCAAATTAAATTTGCCGGAACCAGTAGGCGGCGCTAGCCTGGCTAGGAGAATACACCGTGTACATGTTTTTGAATAGACTGGGAGAATACACCATGTACATGTTTTTGAATAGAGCTGGGAGAATACACTGTGTACATGTTTTTGAATAGACTGGGAGAATACACCGTGTACATGTTTTTGAATAGACTGGGAGAATACACCGTGTACATGTTTTTGAATAGACTGGGAGAATACACCGTGTACATGTTTTTGAATAGACTGGGAGAATACACCGTGTACATATTTTTGAATAGACTGGGAGAATACACCGTGTACATATTTTTGAATAGACCTGGGAGAATACACCGTGTACATGTTTTTGAATAGACTGGGAGAATACACCGTGTACATGTTTTTGAATAGAGAATACACCGTGTACATGTTTTTGAATAGAGAATACACCGTGTACATGTTTTTGAATAGACTGGGAGAATACACAGTGTACATGTTTTTGAATAGACTGGGAGAATACACCGTGTACATATTTTTGAATAGACTGGGAGAATACACCGTGTACATATTTTTGAATAGACTGGGAGAATACACCGTGTACATGTTTTTGAATAGACTGGGAGAATACACCGTGTACATGTTTTTGAATAGAGAATACACCGTGTACATGTTTTTGAATAGAGAATACACCGTGTACATGTTTTTGAATAGACTGGGAGAATACACAGTGTACATGTTTTTGAATAGACTGGGAGAATACACCGTGTACATGTTTTTGAATAGACTGGGAGAATACACAGTGTACATGTTTTTGAATAGACTGGGAGAATACACCGTGTACATGTTTTTGAATAGACTGGGAGAATACACCGTGTACATGTTTTTGAATAGACTGGGAGAATACACCGTGTACATGTTTTTGAATAGACTGGGAGAATACACAGTGTACATGTTTTTGAATAGACTGGGAGAATACACCGTGTACATGTTTTTGAATAGAGAATACACCGTGTACATGTTTTTGAATAGAGAATACACCGTGTACATGTTTTTGAATAGACTGGGAGAATACACCGTGTACATGTTTTTGAATAGACTGGGAGAATACACCGTGTACATATTTTTGAATAGACCTGGGAGAATACACCGTGTACATGTTTTTGAATAGACTGGGAGAATACACCGTGTACATGTTTTTGAATAGAGAATACACCGTGTACATGTTTTTGAATAGACTGGGAGAATACACAGTGTACATGTTTTTGAATAGACTGGGAGAATACACCGTGTACATGTTTTTGAATAGACTGGGAGAATACACCGTGTACATGTTTTTGAATAGACTGGGAGAATACACCGTGTACATGTTTTTGAATAGACTGGGAGAATACACCGTGTACATGTTTTTGAATAGACTGGGAGAATACACCGTGTACATGTTTTTGAATAGACTGGGAGAATACACCGTGTACATGTTTTTGAATAGACTGGGAGAATACACCGTGTACATGTTTTTGAATAGACCTGGGAGAATACACCGTGTACATGTTTTTGAATAGACTGGGAGAATACACCGTGTACATGTTTTTGAATAGACTGGGAGAATACACGTGTACATGTTTTTGAATAGACCTGGGAGAATACACCGTGTACATGTTTTTGAATAGACTGGGAGAATACACCGTGTACATGTTTTTGAATAGACTGGGAGAATACACGTGTACATGTTTTTGAATAGACCTGGGAGAATACACCGTGTACATGTTTTTGAATAGACTGGGAGAATACACCGTGTACATGTTTTTGAATAGACTGGGAGAATACACGTGTACATGTTTTTGAAACATTTAATGGATATACTGGGAATAACCCAGAAGAAAAACAACAATGCTTTAAACTTACATTTCCCTTCCTCTGTGTGTGCTGCCATGGAGGCTCTGGTGGGGTGTTGCTGTGTTATGGATGGAGGTGTGAGGGTGTGTGTGTGTGTGTGTGTGTGTGTGTGTGTGTGTGTGGGGGGGGGGGGCAGCTGTGGTAATCCTGCTACAACAGCTGAACCCCCCCACCTTTTAACCCCCACCCTCTCACTGCTGAAGAGCTGCATGCTCATCTTTATCCAACAATTAATATTACACATGTTGCACATGCATTTAAAATAAAGTTAGTTGTATATTATTATCCTCATGATGCCTTTCAGTGCACTCTTATCAAACCCAATAAGACTCAAACAGGAAAGGAAAAACATAGCAAAGTGATGACGGGCAAGTGAGAAATGCATTGTGGGAAATGCACTGTTACATCACTGGAAAGTGACTGTTGGCTTGACAAGCTAAAAGCAGCTGCAGTACACACACACGTAAACACACAAACACACACACACACACAAAAACACACACCCACACACACCCACACACACACACACACACAATTGTTTTGATTTATATTTGTTAGCAATATGTCCCTATAAAAATAAATAAATGACAATTACTCATGGATATTTGTCCTTAAAATATGCTATTTATATTATTAACATAAAGAGTCAGAACATAAAAGATACATAATTACCACAATTCTTTTTCAGGGGAACATGAATGTTTCCTTGCCAACATGCTGCTAGCACGTCTAAAACTCACGTATACAGGAGCATTAAAATAATACTACGCTAAATGGATTCACAGGAGATGAGAATTAGTCACAAACGGATATTTTTCCCATAATCCACTGTTACAGTTCGTTTTTGTTGCTTCCTTTCATTTATTTACATGATAAAATTGGCTCCTGATGAAAGGAAACTAATCTGAAAATATCAGAATACACAGATTATGCTCGTTATAGAATTACATTTCCAGTCAATGACTTTTTGGAGAAATTTTGGCAAATGTATCAAACTGAAATCTCCAATAAACATTAATATTCAGAGTCTGTGCTGCAGGTGTCTCCTGTCGGTGTTGATTAGTATCCTGTTAGAGTCCAGCTGTGACCGACTCAGCTGATTGGACAGGATTTAAGGTCTTTGACCCTCTGGGACCAACGAGGATTACCTTCATCTAAGAAGCAAAACACGGCTGAAACGAGTAAATGAAGATTTAAAGTTGAAAACGAGTCTCACTTTAGTTTAAACCCAAATTAAATGAACCAATGTGATGCCTCCGCGAATTAAAATAGATGTATAAGTAAGTTTGCGTGCTGTCGGGACCAACAGGAAGTAGCATCGATACCAATATTATTATCACTATGGGGGAATAAAACGTATGTTGTGTCATTAGTTTATATTAGCTGTATGGGATGATGACTGATATAATTCAATTGATGTACATATATATATAACTGTAACTATGGAAGAAGAAGAAGAAGAAGAAGAAGAAGAAGAAGAAGAAGAAGAAGAAGAAGAAGAAAGGAAATATATTTTGGCTTCATTAAAATTGATTTCATGTGATTTTTAAACATTTCATATGACATAAAACAAAAATAGTGCTGTAGTGACACATTAATGAATTCATTGGATGAAATTAATCACAAATTGATTTGATGACTCATTCAAAGTGATTTTTCAAGCAACAATTTTCTGTCCCCTAAATCAGGATTTCTACTTTTCCGGAAATATAACATTATTTGAGATTTTGGACTATTGCTCAGAAAAAGAGCAATTTCAAAAAATCTAATTAACAAGTCATTGTTCTTCTTATTTATCAAACTTTGCCCTGAAACAAAAAGATTTTGACTTTGACATGCTGATGAGTCCACTGTTCCTTCCTGTTTCAGGTCAGAAGCTCATAAAACACGTCAGCACCAACGCCACTTCAGTCGGGGCCCTTTTGTCAGAGCGTCTTTGAACACAACGGCAGTGTCGCTCTGATTTACAACCCTTAAGGAGGGGGGGGGGGGTGAAAAAACATCCCGACGTCAGCGAGGCAGCTGACGACAAGGCCAGACCGCCGCCGTCAGGTGACGTCCCGGGACAGAGCGCTGCACATTTGTCCTCCTCTACAGGAAGTGACCTGATGGCTTCGTCACAGCAGGAACAGATAGAGAGAACAGGTTGAATTGATTTAACCTTTGACCCCTGAGAGGAGCGAAGACCTGAGGTGGACCTGATCTCTTCTCAAGACCATAGATAGTGCTGCTTCCTTAAACTCTACATCAGGAGCTCAGATCTTCTCACAAAGTGAATATTATGCAGAATATTCTATGTTAATTGATGATTATTCTGGTTGAAAAATATGTAACATAAAGAGGCTAAAGTCGAGTAGTTTTATTGTTAAAATTCATCATTTAAATAGACAGTTTTGTACGTTTGTTTGTAAGTTGTCAGATAAACATAAGAGTAAAAAGTGCAATATTTCCCTCTGAAATGTGCAGAAAATAAGAATCCATCCATTCATCCACTCATCCATCCATCTTTAGTAAAGCTCTTCTTCAGACGCAGCAATAGAAGTTTGGTTTATGGTCAGTACTATTGAATATTAGCTGAACATGTTGTCACAAATATCAGTTTCACCGTTCAATAATGATCGACGGTCACTGGTGCTTTTCTGGACTGGAAACAAATACAACATTGAATGGTGTGTGTGTGTGTGTGTGTGTGTGTGTGTGTGTGTGTGTGAGAGAGAGCAGTTAGTCACGGCGCATCAGTGTGTCCAGAGGTCAACCACCTCGCCAGGCAACAGGAAGTAGTAACTCACAGTCAGCCGGCGGCAGCGTCACTCAGCCTGTTCACCGTTCAGGTGGACACCTGTCGGACTCTGATTCAGCTCGACTCCTCTCGGCTTATTTTTCACCATTTCCTGGTGAGTCGTCAGTCTAATTAGTCATGTGATTCACATCATAATAACATTTTGTGTTATTAGTCGGATGTGTTGTAATTAGTGTTGCGATTAACGTGAGTGGTTTGTCGCTCGCTAAACGCCGTCGTTAGTTACGTGACTCGTTTGTCCGGCGACTCTTTTTCTAAACCTGACGAAGTAGTTTTGTTGCCTGAATCTAAACTTCACGTCAAGATGGAACTTTATGTTTACATTTAACGAGCTAATATTGTGTATATTTACACTTACTGGAAGTCGTTAGCTAAATGTAATGTAATGTTATGTATATTATACTTAAATCACCAACTTTTCAACTTCCTTTTTTTTAAAGGCACTTTGATCATAAAAAACTCCAGTCCCTCCTCTGAAGTATTCATAATGTGAATTTGACTTAATTGTGTGAAGTCACGTTTTGTATTTATTATCTATTTCCACCCGGGGGTTTTCAGAGACCATTAGAGGATCCGACACTGATCCGAGGTCTTTAATGAGCTCGTCGTGTCAGGAGGAGGCGACACAACTCATCAGCCAGACGACGGTCGGTTTGCTTTGACTGTTAACAGGAGCCGTAAAACTGAAGGGTGGTGTGTTTGTAGAGTCCCTCTGAGCTGTGATCCATCTGGAAACCACATCCAGGTCCAGCAGAGACCCTGTCCTACGTGTCCTGACGTGTCCCCTCTGAGGGGATCGGGATCACAAATAAAGAACTCGGTACTTCGCTTTTCTTTTCTTTCTCTAATCAGAGTTGTTTTTCAAAGGAAATGAAATAATAATCTGAACCCTGCCAGTTTTTCTTCTTCAAAAAAAAAACCCAACTCAACTTTTTTCTCTTCATTTTGTCAAACCTTCACTTTTCACGCAAAAATATATATAATATATTTTGCTTTGGTTGACTTTTTTTTATGATTTTTGTTATGGTTTCCTGGTTTTGAGCAGTGATTATGACAAATGGTGCAGATAATAATAATAATAATAATAATAATGATAATAATAATAATAATAATAATAATGATAATGCGAACCATAACAGAACGCTGGAGCTGGAAACGATGAGTCCAGCAAATTGATTGAAAGAGTGAATTATTTTACATCTTTTATGAACGTTTTATGAACTTTCTAATGTTCAGAGATGGGAAGTAACAACGTGCAAATACAGTATTTACTTACTTATTGACTTTTCCTCCCTCCCTTTAAAACAAATATCTGTACTTTTTTACTTTTACTTGAATAAAGAAGTTGAATCATTACTTCTACTCGTCTTTCTGTACTTTTGACACCTGATGATGTTTAGGATGAACTGATGCGACGTTAAAGTTACACCATGTTTTAATGTCGCTGGTAAAATTCCAGTTTTCATTATAAAATCTAACAAACAACTGCAGTTTCTGTGAACCAACACAAATCAAATCCACCACAGCAGCCCAAAAAACACCCTGAAGCACACACACACACACACACACACACACACACACTCTTACACGCCTAATAAAAATACCCTCGCTGGGTACCCGATGCTATAAACTGATCTGGCATCAGGCCCCGGTGGGATATCGAAGGGGCACTTGAATGCAACGTGAGACGTTCGCTGTAACGGCGAGCAGACGGAAACGGGATTAAGAGCTTGAGACAAACGCAGAAAGCAGAGAAAAGCTGGACGGAGGGCTGATGGTGTGTGTGATAACACAAACAGCTGGAGGTCGACCACGGCGTCGGGAAGAAACACTTTCTATTGTTTGAGTTCTGTTTACAAAGTGAGTCCTGTTAGTGACGGGCCCGGATAGAGACTCTTTGTTATTTCAGTGATATTAAACCGTCAACTTTCATCATCCTTGTGGTTATCGACATGAAAACGGTTGAAAGAGGGAAATCCTCGACACGTGTTTCTAGTTCCTGAAGTCATCATTGTTTCCTGTGAAATCTAATTAATCGTTGTGAACTTTCTGATTCATTTGTTAATGTTTTTTTGATTCACAACATTCACACACACACACACACACACACACACACACACAAGTTACCTACCGTTCATGCAGTGTGGGACTCTGGTCTGGTCTGGTCTGGTCTTGGTCTTGCCCTGGTCTCGCCCTGCCCTGGTCTTGGTTGTGACTTGGACTCGGACGAGGCGGTCTCGACTACAATAGGAAGAAAAACAATTACATGAATACTTATCATCCTCTCTTAAAGGGACAGTTACACAAGTGCTAATTGAAACGCTAACATCAACACTTCATTAATACTCCAAATACATAGCCGTGTTTCACTCAGCAGAGGGCAGTCGCTATTTATAAAGCAATACGGAAAAGGTATGTAGATACGAGGATCCCGGCCAGGGTTCAGTAGGATCCCAGTCAGGGTTCAGGAGGATCCCGGTCAGGGTTCAGGAGGATCCCGGTCAGGGTTCAGGAGGATCCCAGTCAGGGTTCAGGAGGATCCCGGTCAGGGTTCAGGAGGATCCCGGCCAGGGTTCAGTAGGATCCCAGTCAGGGTTCAGGAGGATCCCAGTCAGGGTTCAGTAGGATCCCAGTCAGGGTTCAGTAGGATCCCAGTCAGGGTTCAGTAGGATCCCAGTCAGGGTTCAGGAGGATCCCAGTCAGGGTTCAGTAGGATCCCAGTCAGGGCTCAGTAGGATCCCAGTCAGGGCTCAGTAGGATCCCAGTCAGGGTTCAGGAGGATCCCGGTCAGGGTTCAGTAGGATCCCAGTCAGGGTTCAGGAGGATCCCGGTCAGGGTTCAGGAGGATCCCTAACTGCATGTAGAAAGTGGATTTAGTCACCTCGACGTCCCCCGCCGGTTCGTGGACGACGGTTTTGAAGCTTCTGCTTCGGCATTTTGGCCGACGGCGTCTTGTTTTTTGGACGTCACCGTATAAAAAAAGTAAAATCAACACTCCATTGGGAAAGTAATGTGCACAAACTACTTTTTGTGTATGTTAATATTTGATATATTTAGTGCCTGGTGTGAACTGTGATGTCACAACAATAGTTATTATTAGAATTTCCATGTCATTTTAATGTAAATGTGGTCAAATTTGTTTGTTTTCATTTATGTTGGATTTTATTTTATTATTTGTGTATATACATTTTTAATAGAGCTGGAAAATTAAAAAAAATAATGCCAGGACTGAGATCGTTATCAGAAGATTTGATTTTGCTGTGGTCAGGTTCGCGTTCTTTGGGTTTATTTGAATGCGTCCCAGGAAGAGGAGGGGGGTATTCCAGAAATGATACCGGCCTCAGTTAAAAGGGCAGTTGTCTTGGATTTCACAAGTGCTAAATTTAACAGACAGCGTTCCCGTTAAGCTGCGTGATCGTTGTGTGTCACAGCGCCACGTTGTACCTCCAGAACTGTGAAAAGTCTCACTTTCACAGCACAACTAATCAATAAACACATTTACATGCCAACAAATGTTTAAATAAAGATACAATATACTATCAAACAAATATTTGAAATGACACATTTTCTACCTTTTGCTATATAACGAAGCAGTTTCTTAATATCAGACCAATTCAATACTCAAAAACATACAAAAGTCAAGTCAAGATCTTTTGACCTGTTCAGAAAAATTGTGTTAAACTGTTGTCCAGTGATGACTGACACACACACACACACACACACACACACACACACACACAGAGTGAGATCAGAGAGGTGACGACTGTGTGACATGACGACCTCCTCAGCAGGACGTCAGTCTGATCTGGACTAAAGTGTTTCACTCAGTTAAATATAATCACATCCGAGCTGCTACAGTGTTAATATATTATAAATAAATACATCCACAAATACATAAATATAATATATAAAGAAATATATATACAGATAGAAAACTTCACACGTATCAATATACACTCGTGTGACTTTTTAACTGTCACAGTTACACCACTAGGTTTACGAAAAACATCATCATCCATGTAACTGCATCACTTCAAATTCATGTAGCAGAATTATTATTTCTAACTTCTGGTTTAGAGAATCCAGAAAAAAAATTACAAAAAATCTCAAAGATTATTTGTATTTTTTTTCATTCTTATTTTAACAGCAGAAGTCTCAAAATCAGAGTGGACTTTTTTATTGCTTCCTTTTTGTTGCTGGGTTTCACCTCAGACACACACACCCCTCAGATCATTGGTCACTCACACCACTGCCCCGCCCCCACACTGACTGCTTTATAAAGACCGACCCAGCTGAGGGAGCTGAAGTTACACAGACTGGTCCTTTAAACTCCCATCTCCAGCAGTTCCACTTTCTGACGGGAGACCTTTAAGAGACACGTTTCCTTTTCTTCTGCAGGCGACTCTTTGTGGATCCTGTGTCTTCCATCGGAGGATCATTCCGTCTTCTTCTCGTCTCTCTGAGGGAAAATCTCCTGCAGACGCCAGACGATGGATCTGTCCGACCTCCCCTTCCCTCTCTCCTCCGCCGACGACCTCTACGACGACCCCTGCTTCAGCACCGGCGACATGAACTTCTTTGACGACCTGGACTCCCGGCTGATGCACGCCGGCCTGCTGAAGTCCGAGGACCACCTTCACCACCACCACCACCACGTCCCCGTCTCAGAGGAGGAGGAGGACGAGCATGTGAGGGCCCCCGGGGGCCTCCACCAGGCCGGGCACTGCCTCCTCTGGGCCTGCAAGGCCTGCAAGAGGAAAACGTCCAGCGAGGACCGGAGGAAAGCGGCGACCATGCGGGAAAGGCGGCGTCTGGGGAAGGTGAACGACGCCTTCGAGACCCTGAAGCGCTGCACGGCGTCCAACCCCAACCAGCGGCTGCCCAAAGTGGAGATCCTGCGCAACGCCATCAGCTACATCGAGTCGCTGCAGGCGATGCTGAGGACGGGCCGGGACGACGCCTTCTACCCGCCGCTGGAGCACTACGGCGGGGACTCGGGCGCCTCCAGCCCCCGCTCCAACTGCTCCGATGGCATGGTGAGTCCCACGACAGCTGAGCGGTTCATCTGCTGCCTCAGGAAATGTTTGGAATGTGTTTGGCACATTTATTTTTGGCTGCGGCGCTTCAATACAGTCTTTAAAGTCGGCTTTAGGATCACGTCTTAGGCCGAAATGCTTTGCACTAAACAGTGAGGTGTGCTCTTCTTTCACGTGTTCAAGGGTCGGCCAGTTTGATATCCTGAAAGAATGTGTCCATTCATGTTCAGATGGACCAAAACATATATTTATGAACTGCTTCCTTGTTTTGTTGGGGAATTCTTGATGAAAACATCGTTTCCGAGCCCTTTTTTGAGCTACAGATGCTAATTATGCACAAAATGAAATGAAATGATGTGCATTAAAAGGCACATAGATGTGATAAAACTGATCATTTTACAGACTGAACCTTACTTACTGGTTAAAAGACATAATTAAAGTACCAAAAACACACACTTTCCCTCTTAACTGCAGTGATTTATAATGATTTGGCGTGAGTTGCCTACTTCTGGAGCGATCAGCTGGAGATTATATTGGAGAGACCAATAACTTAAAATCTAGGCAACTCACATCAAAACAATCTGGATTAATAATCTGCAGGTAAAAGGAAAAATATGTATTTTTTTTAATTTGGGGGCGAACTGTCCCTTTAATTATATCTTGAAGTAAACGTGGTAAGTAATCAGCTGTTGTTCCTCCTCAGTCCACGAATGGATCGATCATGTTTAGATGGGTGACTGATCGATGGTATTGATCTGTTTCCAGATGGATTTCATCTCTCCGTGTTCGACCACGAGTGAGAACAGCGACGGTTCCTACTGCAGCCACGCCGACGGTCAGTTCACCTTCTCCTTCATCAGCCATAAGTTCGTCTTTAATAGAGACTTATTTCTGTTAAATACCTCCTTTTCAACATAACTAGCGTCTTCTTAAATGACAATTTGCCCTTGAAAAAAAATCCTTTTAAAATATTAAAATATGACTAGTTTCTTTACTGATATATAGATTAGTCTTTAATGTGGCCACAATGTATTCTGAACTATAATTAACTTGCAACTCCTTTTAGAAAGTCCAGCACTCTTAATATGGCAAGTTTATCCTTAAACATGTCTGCCTTCTCACTCAAATGAACTAAGTTATGAGCCTTTATTCTCTTTTAAAACGCCCCTCTTTAATTAAAGTCATATTATATAGGCAGATTTGTCCTTTAAATTAAATTAATTCAGTCGTATGACGTGACTTGTTTTACTCTAAATACAAATGTTGAGAAACCAGCAAGAACAACTCTCTTCCAATGAAAGCAGCTGTGCTCCAAAAGTCGTTAAATCTCGCGAGAAAGACAAAGACAGCCCGTCCATCCAAAGCCACGCCCCCAAAACTGTCAGAATGAACGTAAACGACGAACATGGCTGTTGTTAGTACTCACAGCTGTCAGGCCGGCAGCTGTTGGAAGAGACATAGACTGGATACAGGAAGTGGACGTCGTCACGGTGACGTCACCTGTTGGTTTGTGTACTGTTCTTCAAGCCTCAAGTTCGCCATCTTGGTTTTCTGCAACCAGAAGTGACATGAGAGGGCGGAGCTAATTAAGTACAATCGGAGGCAAGCAAAAAGTAACAAATAACTTTCACAACACCGTGGTAGCGACCTGTCAATCAGCAGGTAGCCCCGCCCCCTAAAGCATCCCCTGCTTTCTGGTCTGTTGGAGAGAAGTAGGCTCATTTTTTCATAGACTTCTGTACAATCAGAGAGGGGACACCCCCTGGTGGCCAGCAGAGAGAATGCAGGTTTTAGGCAACTCCAGCATTGGCTTCACTTCTCAGAACCGGTTACAGTCCTGCGACAGCTACAGATCCCAGACTTCACTATGACCTGGTTGTTCTCTAATACGAGCTGTTATTCTGACTGACTGGAATAATTTAATTTAAACATTTTAGTCAGCAGAACTAATGTTGCCCGTTTCTTTCCTCACAGATTCCAGCAGGAGGAAACCGTCACTCGTCTCCAGCTTGGACTGTTTGTCCAGCATCGTAGAGCGGATCAGCACAGATCCAGCCGTGGCCCCTCCGGGCGACAGCGTGGTCCCCCGGGGCCCCGGATCACCTCAAAGCAGCCCAGTGGGCTCCAGTCCCTCCGCTGAGCCCAACAGCATCTATGAGCCGCTCTGAGCCAATCAGAGGACAGGACTCGTGTTGTGAAAATGCCAAAAAATTAACAATACTTTTCCAGAAGTTTGAGTCCAGTTTTTAGCCTCCTGGAAAAACAAAGACGTTTATATTTATCTCAGCAGGAAAACAAATCCTGAGGACCATTTTGTACATCTGTAAATAAGAGGCTGTTCATAACACACACACACACACACACACACACACACACACACACACACACCTTCTAACATGGCCATTAAAAACACCCTCGCCTGGTACCCAGTGCTATAAACTGATCTGGCATCAGTCCCTGGTGGGATATCGAAGGGGCACTTGAATGAAACGTGAGACGCTGCCGCGGCGAGCAGACGGAAATGGGATTAGGAGCTTCGCTGGACGCTGCGATTGTTGTTGTGTCATATGTTTATATATATTATTTATGAGTGAATGACATTTTAATAAATAAATATTTATATTCTTTCACCTGCTGCTCTGATATTTTATTCATGGAGTGGTCTTTTATAAATCATTATAAAACTGAAACGCCTCAGAAACAACTAGCAATCGTTTGATTTCATCCAGTCAGATATTTTCTTACAAACATGCTATCAATCGGGATTTTAGCTGTATTGTGGTTAATTTGACTCATTTCCTTTAAATAGAAAATAACCCACAAAATAAAAACTGTATTAGAAAAAAGTGACATAAAAGAAATTATAAATACAATTGAAATAAGGTTTTTCACAAAACAACAAACTAAAGAAACAAGTGAATACATTAAAATGATTGCAAAAACAAAATGGGACAGAAGACTAGCAGCATTTTAATTGGCTACAAGCAGGACAAACGTCGGCTAACCGGATGTCAACCAAATGTACGACACATCTAAGTTAACTCCTAATGTCCCGGATGTATCTGGTTACTGTCGTCCAAAAGTAAGCTAGCAAGTTAGCCCTCTGCGCCAACCGCGGTAACTACCAACGCGATAAACTATTCATTTCAACACGGGACGTCACTGTACCTTTGCCTTCTGCCCGCTAATGTTCTTCCTCTTCCGCCCTTCTTTCCCTTCCCTGGACGCCATAGAGCGTTATTCCCTTTGACGTGATCAGCATCTTTTCTGGGGGTCACGTCACGTCACAATCAGAGCCCCCCCCCCCAGGGGCAGTAAAGTGGTACGAGCCGGCAAAGGGGGGACCCTAGAAAAGGCCTCTCCATTATTTAATGTTTTGCTGTGCAGTAATGTTGTTCAGGACGCATGCCATATTTATAGATAATTGTAGTTATAGTATTGGTAAAAATAGTAAAAGTTAAAGTAAATTTAGATTATTTTTTTCGCTACGCTATATGGGTGACGTCACCCCGAGCATTCAAGGCCTACAGCCTATCGAGAAAACTTTATTTAAACCTTCTTTTCTCTGGCTCTTATCACTAACTTCGGCTACATTTGGTGGGTTTACAAGAATATTTACTAATGAAAACCATGCTGATAAGATAGGATCACTGAAACGGAACCAAAAACCAAAACAAGGCACTGAAAGACATTAAAATGTGTGCAACGTTAATCCTCCATCACAATGATCAATGCAAATATTGATTCTCTTAGCTTTACAGTATCAGAACTTATATTTCCGTGGCGATTTTTAAATGATTCTGGAAATGAGTGAAAAATAATTTATAAATGGAGAATATTGTCATTTGCTATCAGAAACATTGAATATTTCACTCGTCATATAAAAGTTAACATTCTGCACACCAGAAGATAATACAGTTTTTTTTATTAAACCTTTATTTAACCGGTAAAAGTCTCGCTGATATTTAAAATTTCTTTTCAAGAGAATTAGATTGATTGATACAAACTTGGACATCCAGGCTGGAGGATCAATAATTCTGCCTTTTTATTGTCTGAATTGTTTTTTTTTTTTTTTTTTTTTTACACGAACACAATGATGTCATTTTTAAAAATGTATTTATTTATTACAACTAAATTCATCCAGAAGACACTGAGACGTCCAGTTGCTCCAGGGGTCTCCGGGGTCTGAGGCGCCGCTGTAGCCGGCGGGAGGCGCCTCCGGTCCGTGCAGACCGTCACTCAGCAGCCGCTCACTTCCTGCGGCGCGAGGCGGCTCCCTTCTTGCTGCTGCAAAGCGCAAAACGCAAAAAACACAGTCAGATGTGCAAAGTGATGATTCATGGTGGCTTCAAGCTGAATGTCAGAGGTGGATTTATGATAAAATATTAAAATATATCAGAGAGCGCAGGATGAGAAATTAACCACTGAAGCAACATCGCCCCCCAGTGTCCAACCCGTACATTACAACATTAATAAAGTATAATAATAGTTTTTATTATTTATTTTATATTTTATATTTATTTATATTTTATTCATTAACAAACCGAAGCAAACTGGACTTTTTGAGAATAATAAGAGAAATTAAATAAATAATTATTATGTAAATGAAAGTACAAGTAATGCACAATTATACTTGTACTTTACCGTAATACATCCTTTAACGTTAACTTACACTACTCCACCATGTTTATCTAAAAACTTAAGTTACATTGATTTACTTCAAACCAACATATTTTATTATTTTATACAGTACATTATTATAGTGTACCCAGCAGTATATAAAGTAGTTAAAATCAGTTCCACATTAAGCTACGATATTGAAGATGAACACATTAATGTCAATTATGATCCAATAATGTAATAATATACATTATTGTGATTCTACATAATGAGTTCTTTTACTTCTGGTTCATTTAGCACATTTTAACACTATTGTACATTTATTTAAGTGAGTTTGAATGCAAGGCCTTTACTTGTACACAGTATTTTTTCACTGCGATGTACTTTTGGTTGAGTTTGTGCTGACTTACTGTTTCTGCAGCTCATCGATGCGGTTTCTCAGAGAGATGACCTGAAACACAAACAGCGGTCACACGGGAGGAATCTGACCTCCGAAAACTAAACAGAACCAATAAAAACAAACAAAAATCTAACAGAAAAACTATTCAGTTGTAGTTTTGTTTGGTTAATAAATATCACTGCAGGAAAAAAAGGAGACAGATGAAACTCCCATCAACTCAATGACATTGAACAGACGTTTGCCGTCCAGGAGATGGCGCTATGCCTCTACTGGGTCACAATTATCGGCTTTTAGCATTAAATGACAAGAACGTGATTTAGATATCACAGATGATCAGCACTGAGATCAGGTCGGACGTTAACCGTCGGGATGACAGAATGTTTTCTTCTGAAAGTGAAAACACTTGAGTCATTGCGATCATTCCTACTCGGATCTCCAGCAACGTATTTTGTACGTATACGTAGCTTCAGACCTTAAGTTAGTTGCTTTGTTTCCGATTCAGGGAGAAATATTCAGACGCATGTTGCGCGCTTCTTGGACCTTGGTTGGATTAGTCGGACTGCAATCGGAATTACACAAAAAAATGAAAAAGTCGTAAACGCCATGCGCTTGCTAACTGATTGGTCAGATTTCTTTTGGGGGACGTTTGAGTTTCTGGAAACATCTCGGTGTAGTCGCCCTGGCTACGTTCTTAATAAAATCCCCTTCAAAAAATACGTAAACGCAATGCTAGCGTCATGACGGCAGCTAGCTAAAGCTGGTGTTGAGGCTGGAGAGCATCGCAGCATCTCGTCACTCACCTCGTATCTCTGTCTCGTGAGCTTCTCGCAGTGGTCGTACTTCACGGCCTCCAGACTGTGAAGCCACTCCCACAGCTCCTTCGCCTTTTCCCTGAAAAACACGAAACCAGCAAACAAACATTCAACCGACAGCTGAGAATTATTTGTAGATTATTATTACAACTTAGCGTCACACTGGTTCTGGTACTTTATGATTTTTCAAGTGTGAATAATGACGGCAGAAGTAGAAAGCTAACATTCGGCTAACTACGCTACAGTCACGTGATTTTTTTTAAACACGTAAAAGCTTCAAAATTCCCGAGAAGGTTATTTTATTATCCGGCATTTTAATCAGAAACCCACTCTGACACGAGGTGGTGAACCCATCACTTGGCAGACAAGCTGTTCTCATAGTGACCGTTGCCATAGCAACAAACAGTAATGCATTAGAAAGTTGTATGTAATCCACGTAGCTGATCCGCCATGTGTGACGTACAGAAAGCAATATGGGAAGGAGGTTCAGGTTTGGGTTCGGGTTCAGGTTCAGGTGGGTCTGATGACACCAGACTTTCACCCAGGAGACCCTTGTTTGTGTCTCATGTGACGTCAATGTAGCTTCCATACTTAAGTAGCGCCGCTTCCTCGGTTATTTCAACCCGAGCCGGATCTTTCTTAAACCCCGACTCTACCCTAAAACACAGGGACGACGGCGCTGGACCGTGATTGGCTACCTCAGCTTGTCCTCACTGAAGCCGTCGACGTTCAGGGGTTTGCATCTCTCAGCCATGATCTTCTTCTTCTTTTCTCTCTCCGTCTGCTTCTTGCCTCTCTTCTGTTCGACCTAGAAGAAAGAGTGAGCGGTTAAAACGACGCCACTCTGAGACGATGATGATAATAAAGATTTGATTCATATATGTAAAAGCCCACCTTCTGCAGGTGGCTGCTGTAGCCGGACCCCATGCTGGTCAGAGCGTTCTTCTTCTTGGCTTCATCCTCGGCCTTCCTGTGGGCGTCGGCTTCCTCCTTTCTCACCCGCTCAGCCTGAAACATTCATTTAAAGAAAAAAAAATCAAAATTCCACAAAGTAAACAGAGGAACTGAACGGCGTCTGCTCCACTGAATGAACTTATCACTTTGTAAGGTTTGGATGTCCAAGAATGGAGTATCATGAAGGATGGTAATGGATGTTTAATCATAGCAGCATGGCACATTCCCCATTCACATGCAGGTCTCAGAACACGTTCCCCATAACGACTACTATGGAATTACTCATAGCACCACCTAGTGGTATAATATGGAACCTACATCATAAGTGAACACAACACACTTGTCACTTGTTACACTCTGACATCACTACTACGTGTGGCGAGATGGGAAACACACATACATTAAGATAAGATGGTATTAAATAACCCAAGAAGATATAAGATAAGATATTAGAACAATATGACATAAGATAAGATGAGATTAGATCATATAAAATAACAAAAGATGACAACATATAAAATAAGATGAGAAGATATAAAATAACACAAGAATATATGAGATATGAAGAGATGAGATTATAAAAGATAATATGAGATAAGAAAAATTAAAATAAGATGAGAAGAGTTCAGATAACAAGACAGTTTATTCATCCTGAGGGAAAAAGCTCTGCAGTTGTTGCAGTAAAAGTGGGAGGAGTGGAAATATAAAGAAATGGGCGAAACACTTGAAACCCCTAACCAGAAGAGGGCAGTGTGACGCTGTTTCACAGCTAAATTAAAAAGAGTTCAGAAGAGATAAGATGATTTATGATTCATTCATTCTGAGGGGAAATGCTGTGCAGCAGCAGCAGCAACACAGAAGAGTATAAATATAAACTCAGAAAACAATAAGGTGCAAATGACGTTAACATACACTCAATGAGTACTCAATCAGACCAATCAGAAGAACGCTGTTAACGAGCACCGACCTCCCGTCTGGCCTGCCGCTCTTTATCTTTCTCAGCTCGGATCCTCTGCTGCTCGGCTCGTTCAGCACGGCGTTTCTCCTGCAAGGAAAACCAGAAACACCACTCTGCAGTCGCTTCCTGTCACGTTCCAAACATCTGGGATCTTTGAAAACCACCTCGTACACATGGAAACACCAACGCAGGTTATCAGGTGTAAAAACTCACGATTCTCTCCTTGAGGCCGATGAGCTCCTCCTCCTCCTTCTTCCTGCTCTCGAAGTGGAGGTCGATCAGCGACTGCAGCTCGATCAGGTCTTTGTTCTGACGTTTCTTCTGGATGTCCTGTAATGTGAACATGAAACAAAGGACTTTTTTTTGCTTTTCTCCTTCTTTTAATGTGTTTATAACAACTGTGAGTGGGTTTTTGGGAAGGGAGGGGCAGGAGGTCAAATAGCATGTTTCAGAGAGAGAGAGAGAGAGAGAGAGAGAGAGAGAGAGAGAGAGAGAGAGAGAGAGAGAGAGAGAGAGGTGGATAAAAGCTGCGGCTGCAGCAAAGCCTGATGGGATTTTTCTTTTTTTTTTTTGCATGGAAACATGTTGTAGGAACAATCGAAAACAAACAAAAAAAGTAGACTAACATCAAAGTCCACTTTCTCTCCGTCGGGGATCTTCGGGGCGGCAGAAGGTCTGTTAAAGGAAAATAACATTCACGTTAGAACGAGTCACTTAAAGGGACAGTGTGTCGGATTTGGCGCCATCTAGTGGCGAGAACATGATGGTACTCACTTGACCTTTGGCTTCTCCTCTGTTTTGTTTGTTTTGTTAACGGGGAGAGAAGATTAAAAAAAAGGATGGTTAGAAACACGATAATGGCGGGAGACCAAGAGGCTGCTGGTTAATCGGGGGGAAAAAACTCTAGTTTAGCAACAGTGTCCACCAGGGGCGCTCCACTTCCTGTTACTGTTTCAGTGCTGTCAGTACTCGTATGTACTCCATGTGTTAATCCGTGGTGCATTAGTGTGTCAATCAAACCAAAGTAATCTGACCGTCTGAGACTCCAATCAGGATCAGGATTTCTTTTTTATAGCACACTTTTTTTCCACAACAGTGACGGCTCATCTACTGTTAATTGATGTGAATGGTGAGAAATAAATGAATGAAACTGGGATTTTTATATTATATAGATAACAAGTTTGTGATTAAAAATGGGGTCCTCACACTAGAAACAACAACAAAACAACACAGGAAGTAAAAAAGAAACGCAGGCAAAGCGACAGCGGACTCAGCAGGAAATACAAACTACCATCTTGATCGCCATCGTCCTCTGGCAGGACACATTCATGCAAAGAAGAGAAGAAGAAGAAGCAGTGATGAGCAGTGGGGCCCGTAGCCATGACTCAGCATTTCTGTTCCTCCACGGCGTTAAATTCCGCCAACTCGCTCTCTCTCTCTCAAGCAATGGAAACAAACGTATTCATGAAGGTGTGATCGAGTGGCCGACAGGGAAACAGAAACAGAGGATGCAGAAGTACATACCTTCCTCTTCGTAGTCTGCATGCAGCGAGCGTCCAAAGCAAGAGCAGAACAGAGTGATTAGTGGACCAGCCAGCCTGCTCCTCTTATCAAGCATTTCAACTTTCACTGTCTTTAAATGTACAGACGGCCGCTGCAGAAGTCCCACATCATCAGGCATCAACGCGGCGGCGGGCGGCTCGTACACTCTGACTGCTAGTTCAGAAGTTTATTTCCTAAATATCTATTTTTCTGACTTTACTGGCTGTATGATTAAAAAGTATATTTTATTTTCTATACTTTATGGACCGATGGAGTGAGAATGAAGATTGTAAATGAAAATAATACAAAAATAACTAAAAAAAATGCTGCAAAATTAATTAATTACCTTTAGTTAAAAAATAAAACAAACAAAAAAAAGTAGTTGTAGTGACTTTAAATGGCTACGACATTAATAACCTCCATCAGATAAAAATCCATCATAGTTTGGTTTTAAATTATTAGAAAATTGAAACAAAACAAACAATGCTACCAAACTAATTGGTTACGTTTAGACGAAAAATATATATAACTAAAAATAAAAAAATAATAACCTTCTAATTGACCTTGACCTTCCTTGTTGGATGGATGTCATGATCATTTTAATTGAAATTGGCTAGTAGCTGATGTAAGCACCCATAGTATGGTTTCCAGGAAGACATTTTTTTTATAAAAAAATACAAAAAATGCATGTATTTTTTTTTTTTTGCAGAATACATTTTTTAAAAAGGTGCAAAATATGACTGGGATGTGATCTAAAAGTAAAAAAAAATGTGTATCATAATTCACATTTTGCCCTTGACTGATTTGGGTTTAATGTAGGCATCATTGATCTTCCATACTATATTGATTATTGCAGATATATCGTTCTTTCCTGAGTGCTGCAGCAGTGGAAGCAAAGCGTTAGCAGCAGGCGAGCAGTGAACCGGGGACTTCTGCAGCGACGCAAACATATCGTATAAAAGCATTAAAACCAACATTTATCCTTCACATCACCCCAATGTAAAAGCTTCTTCTACGCAAGTAAAGAAAGATGCTACACATGGACTGAAGGGAGGCCAAGAAGAAGAAGCAGAAGCTTTTACATGACTGAAATTACCCATCATGCTTTTCTGCGGCTACGGCCTTCATGATGTCAGAAAACAGGATGTTGATTCATGTAAAAGCAGATTTTTTTCTTCTCCCCTTTCAACATTTATATACACATGTTCAAAAACACACTTGTGACATCGAGCAGAGACGCTGGAAACAACACGTGTTGTTTGCTGTGTCAGAAACAGTCAGAAAACACTCAGAAAACACTCAGATAACACTCATGGTGATGACGTTTCATGGAGCAAAGCCCGGACGTTTGCTGCCACGAAGAACCTCAAAAGTATCTTTTGGGGTTCTTCGTCAGAACCGGACTAAAGGACAGAATGTTTCCATGACGACACGGAAGCTTGTGGTCATTATATCGAAGCTTGAGCTGACGTTTGAATTTGTTGGTTTTCTGTTGTATTTGAGGACAAACCAGGACTTATGATTGTTACGAAGTCAGAGTGTATTTGATAGACGAAATATATTAATATAAAGAAAGAAAGAAAGAAAGAAAGAATAAATTAAGGAAAAATTAAGAAAAGAAAAAACAGAAAAAAAGAAAGAAAAAAATGAAAGAAAAAAAAGGACGAAATATTTTTGTATGTATCATATATAACATATGTAAATATATTCATGACACATTAATGAATAAAATGCTGACTCAGCAGCGGCATTAAAGCTAACAGGGTTAGCCGCGGCCGTGTGTGAGGCAACATGGCGTCTGGATAACGAGTTGACACTCCGGCATGACGAAGCGGGGCGACGGCGTCGGAGCGTCCGATGATCGGAGACGTAAACACGGCAGATAGCGCTGATGCTTTGTTGCTTCAAAGCGTCAACGCCATCAGAAGTGACTCCGGTGGAAAGGGCTACGGGGGAACTAGATTAGTGAACTGCAAAAATATCAAACCTCACAAGACAATGGAGTCTCTCAGATTACATCTTTTTAATTAATACATAAAATGAAAAACAGCAGTCGTGTGAAAACTACTGCCTGGAGAATATTTCCACAAACCGGCAGATTTCTATCAACGAAAATTACATTCAGGAGTTTCTTCTCCTATCACTTTAAAACCAGGTAATAAGGAAAAAAGAACCAGTAATAAGATAAAAATGTCTCTTTCCTCATTAGTAGGAGGGTGTAGGTATTTAGTGCTGAGAAAGAGACTGTTGGGTAAATTATTAAAATACGCTGGTCTATATGTCTTTTTTTTAGAAGTGAAACCAGAATGAACACTAGGGGGGGTGAAAGACTCTGGCCTTGTGAGGCGGGATATGTTTTGCAACGTGTTGATGCCGACAGGACGGTCGACGCTACGAGTGTCCTGCAGGAGAACGGTGAACAAAGACCACGTACCTTCCTCCTCCTGCACCTCCTCGGGTTCTGGTTCTGGTTCGGGCTCTACCTCTGGCTCTGCCTCCACCTGGGCCTCCGCCTCAGGGGCTACTTCTACTTCTACTACCTCCTCCTGGGCTACGGGCACGCAGCATGCACCAAACCGCCGATGAGGGGGGAGGAGGGAGGGAGGAGGAGGCCGTTAATGGAGACCACAGACATGACAGAAAGTGAGAGAGTACTTTAGTTACAGAGGGGACGGATGGGTGAGCGAGGGACAGAGAGCTGCTGGAGAGAGAGAAACACATGATGATGAGAGAAGGTCAGGTGACCTTTCACACAGAAGCCATGTTGAACTGTGGAGGCGGAAAACGTCCCGAAGAAGAAGCAAGTTTCAAAGTTCCTCCTTGGCCGTACAGAGTACGGAAGCTGAGAGATGCCATGGGCAATATTATTTTAAGATACGTTTACCCCTTTAATTAACCCTGAAGGAAATTCTTGTGCCAGAGATTGATCAAAAATTACAACATAAAAAAATAATACGGAAGCTAAAGGAAATTCTTATGCCGCAGATTCAAAAACTAAAAAATTCCAACAGATAAGAATAAGAATACGGAATCTAAGAGGTGCCACTGGTGCTAATTCTTTTTTAAGATAAGACAAGATAGTATAGAAGGTAAGCTGCTATTTTTTGAAAGATAAGATATAACTTTAGCAACCCCGAAGTAAATTATTGTGACATGATGATTAAAAATTAGAACATAAGAAACTCATACGGAAGTTAAGTAGTGCCATGGGCGCAATTGTTTTTTACGATATTACTTTATCAACCCTGAAGGAAATTCTTGTGCCAAAGATAATAATAATGACAATTAAAAAAATTGGAATAAATATAAAGTATTAACGAGTTAACACTAGTGCAAAACAGAATAGTAATAATAGTCATTTAAATTTCGTAAAAGTAAATAAACGTAACTTTCTAATGTCCATTAGATGTTAATTTAATACATTATGGTCTATTTAGAGTCCAACAGACCAGCTTTAGGGGGCGGGGTTAATTTGAACATTTACATCAAATAGGCCTTGCCCAGGTTGCTAGCTAGCTAACTGGCTAACTATGTATATAACTCCTGGTCGTTTTCCATCTCCACTGTTAGAAATATGGCCGTTGAGTGAATGAGGTCAACGACGGGCGCATTGATGTGACATCAACAGACGACAACGTAAACATGTCACATATGGAGAAAACAAATGCAGAGAGCGTACAGAAGCTCGCTCGCATTTTTTTCTCAACCATGTGAATTTTCGTAAAACATCACTCGGTCAGAAAAACAAAAAAGTCACCCTTAACACGGACGTGTTTGACTGACAGCTGTGTGTTAGTTAGCGTCCTACCTGCCGGAAAAAAACATCTACCACTTTTCTTTTTTTTTAAAAAGAAGACATTTAATGAAAATGTTCTTGATAACGTTAAACAAAAGCAAACAAAGCAGAATAATTCGGTTTAACTTGCATCAACTATTAAACCAAAATACGTTCACGTGTTCCACTTTGCATTCAGGTAAAAATGCCGCGAGTCTAAATGTAATGAAATGTGTGCGGATGTTAGTGCGTCCTTCATTAAAAAGGTGTCAACGTCAAACACTTCGCATTAAGGGTGAAAACAGGCAGCTGACATTAGTGAGAGAAATCAAAAAAGATCTCAAACGTGGAACCGATTCAGTCGTCTTTACCTTCCTCCTCTTCAGGATTTGGGGGGAAAAACGAGGCGAAAGGTGGGACAACAGAAACAAATATAACATGGTGTCATTTAACAATTACATTTAAATATTCTCTAAACTAAACCATTATTTAAAATTAAAAACATTTATGTGCCACACATCACATCTTATATGATAATGTTTAATGAAGCCACACAGCTCGCCTTGTCGTTACATACAATCAATCAAACTGAGTTGGTGCCACTTACCCTCGACCTGATCCCTAAAAGATGAGAGATAAGACAAATCAATCAACGTTTGTTTTTGTTTTTAATAAAGTTAAAAACTGATGAAATGTATTAAAACTTACAGTTCCTCAGTGTCGGACATGTTGGCAGCAGACTTCACACCTGAGGGAGAAACCAAAGATTCTGGTGAACTTCTGTAAGTCATTCACAGAATTACTTACTAATTTAGTAATGAAAATTAATACATTACAAAATTTACAGTAATTTATTGTAATAAATTACCAAGTATTTAGTTACTAATAAACTTGAAATCTATCAGAGTTCATCACCCAAAGGTGCTCGGTGAATTTCACCACACTATATCCCCTGCGAGATACACATCGGCTGGTTTACTACAGCGGTATGAACCCAACTTAAACTGTTATTTAATTGCAATAATCATATCAAAAGGATGCTGAAATAACTCCATAATGACGGTGATCAGTGAAAAGTGTGAAGCCATGCTTTGTTAGGTTAGGCCAGGTGATGGTTAGCTTAGCTTAGGCTTAGCATAAAGACTGGAAAACAATTAGCCGGGCTCTGAAACTCAAACAGTAACGTGTTTATAACTTAATGGATTATTATTCCATAAAATAAACAAAGTGTAAACACAAAAAAATGTGTTTTATAGGTAGATGTTTCTAGTTGCCTGGCAACATCAAGACTTGGAGAATAATGACAGAATATTGTGTTAATTAGTTAAATCACATTCACATACAACGACACTGCATTGTCAGTTTAGAAGGAAGAAACTTCCGATTATTTATTTTTTTATAACATATCACAAATACATTTAATCAAAATCCACATTGGGAGGGACTTTCACACAGGAGACCAGTGTTTGTGTCTGGTGTGAAAGTGACTCGTTTTTAAAAACAGGATCTTTTTCTGAACCTCACCAAGTTGTTTTGTTGCCTAAACCTAAACATTTTATCCTCATGAGGATCCAGTCTAGGTCCACAATCATCATCATCATCATCACTGATGTCACCTGGGCTACTTTTAGCTCAGAGAGTATTTGAAGCTTCTCTCCTGTTGATTTGGTACTTCGACCTCATATTTTAGATGTTTCTTGTCACCTACCAGACGACAACACCTCAAAGGTCAGGTTACCTAAAAACACAACAGAGCTGATGTTTTCATATTAATACATGTAGAGGTTTCCAACCATGCAGAACATTTGGGTTTTATATCTACAGGGTTTTCTCTCCCTTTGGTTCTTAAAATACTGAACAATGACTAAAATATCAACAGCTACTTCTATCCTGGTTAATCTACCAACACGTCGACTGCTGCATGTCGTCACCTATACGTCTGCTCACTGCTGTATGTAGCTTCATAGAGAGTTTCCATCGCAGCAAGAAAACAAATGAGCAGATTTCTCTTGAAAATGTTTCTGTATACATTTGCTGTTCCTGTGTTCATGTGTCCATAAACCTGCTTGATCTGTATTTATCTATGAACCTCGTTCCCGGATTTAAATCCACCAAACTCCGGTCCCATATGAGGGAAATGCCACTCTAATCCACCAGAGACTCGCTGGCTATGAAGCATCACTTCCAAGTCCTAAAGGGGGACAAGGAGCCACTCTGTTGGAGACAATGTTCCTGCTCTCACTGTATATTCTAATATATCATATTTGTAATATATAAATAAAGTGTCTTTGGATGACTCTTTCACACGTAGTGGTGAGCACAGCTGCAGAGGACTCGAGGATTAGTTCTGGATCATATTTCCACCCATCAGCCGAGGAACGGCGTCCAAATAGCAGTTTTAATCCCTCGGCCCTCGGTCCGGCGGGAGGTCCTCGGCCCTCCAACAGCCGACACAAAAAACAAAAAAACATCTCTTTGATCGACCTACAGCTGACAGCGGCCTCACCTCTGTGTGTCCAGCATTCGCTCAACGCATACCGACACTTCGGCACCCCGTATATATTTAGTGGGCGGCCGCTTCACTTCTTCTCCGGTGTGAGAAGTTTCTGAGTCCTTCTGAAAACTAAAACTCCTGGGCTGAAACCAAAAGACCGATCGCAGGCAGATGATCGCATCGCGAGCCAATCCGGAGCCGATTTAGATTGAAATGCAAACATGAGACAGATTCACCGAAGGGACCAGTCCAAATCAAGTCCACCGCTTTTTTTTGCTTCCCGTCAGCAGACCTTTTTCCAAAACACTCTCGAAGAGGCCGATCTGGTTTTCAAGGTGACCCAGAGGGGGTGAGGGAATAAAAGGTTAAAGTTTAACACACCGACGAGGTTGTAAGAAGAGAATCTAACACTTTCTGTTATAGACACACAGAGTACAGTAGATCGTCATCAGTCTAAAAAAGAGCCAAATTTAAACCAAACATTTTATCAATGCAACATTTCAACCAGAATATGCAGGAAAGCAACAAGAAACGTCAATATAACAAAGTGGAGAAACATGTTTCAGCCATTCAAAGAGTTTCTTTGAGTGGGAAGATAATCACAATGTGTAGTTGGGATATTTGGCGCCCATCCGCCACATATCCACAGGAATTATGGGATTCAAACTGGAGCGCTTGGCGGGTCGCGGGTTTAGCAACGGCCTGATGAAGTATTTGGCAGATGAAAAGATATTTAAGATGAACAAACAAAGGAGAACAATGGTGTTGCAGGTATAATGAATCCATCCGTGGCTGTGATTCACAGCTTCACAGCCGAGCACCTCGACGCCGCGGAGGTGCAAACTCTTTCTGATCTCACAGAACGCCTGCCAGCGGAGCGCAGGGAGTTTTTCGCCGCCGGAGTTTCGTTTTAAACAAACTATACGTCCGACATAAACATAACTATGTTATTTTTTTTTTATGAACGCGCTAAATCATTCTGTACTCAGGAAACTGGACTCCTGCCCTCCGCCCCCCCAAAACATGAATTACACATGTCAGACATGCGGCGGGAACGCAACTATGTCAGACGACCCTCCTGAGGTTACGGCTCGACAGACGACAAGCTCCTGTTTGCTGCCGCTGCACACAAAAACAATAAAAAATAATAAAAAACTGAAATCCTGTTGCCGACTGGTGGCTTGAAGGAAGAAAGAAATCATGTTTTAGAAGTGAGGAGTGACCTCAGGTGAGTTTGGGTCTCGGTGGTCTTACCTCAGAGAGGAAGAGAAGCTCCTTGGACGATGGAGACGAAGGTCTGTCAGAACCTGCAGCCTCCGCTCAGAGAATAAGTCCTTGTGTTATAGTGATACTTGAGCTCATCAGGACCTTATTGGCTGTGGGATGAGAGCGAGAGGTGTGTGTGGGGGGAGGGGGGGGGGGGTGAGGCCGGGGGGGTCGGGGGGCAGGCTTGACCCTGGAGAAGGAGATGGGTGAAATACTGTGGATGGAAGAGGAGGGCTCAGGTTTAGGAAAGGAGCAGCTGAGAAGCTTCTGTTGCTAAATTTACAGTGATAGAAGGCTGAGAGGGGGAGGGGGGGGGGGGGTTACACATCAGCCTGGCATCCAGACAATGGAGGGAAAGTGTGTGTGTGCATGTGTGTGTGTGTGTGTGTGTGTACCAGACACTTCAGCAACCAGTAAGTCAATCAGTCAGTCATTGATACAGATACAGATGTATATATTTATACACATACACCTGCCTCAGGTTTCCAGCTTTCAGATGAACTTCATCACTTCTACTGTCAGTGGCATCGACTGTTGACCAGATATCTCCCCTCAAGATCCTCTGAACCCCCAGAAAACACTAAACCTGGTCTATGTCACAACACACACAGTTTCAGAATAGAAGACTAGAAGCCTTCTAGCAACTGATGAAGGCAGCAGAAAGCTGCCAGAGGGCTTTTATTTTGAAAGGGAATCCATTTTTAAGTACTAACTTTCTTCTTGTGCATGTTCTACAGATATAGACATGGAAACTGTAGTAATATCACGGCTATGATGTCAATATACTGTCAAAAAGGTTATTCTCACTGTACCTTTGCCACGAACCACTCAGAGAAAACCTTAGAGCTGATCCACCGGATCTGGACTAGTCTGATCTGCTATCATGGGGGGGTTCCACCCACAATCGGCCCACTGACGAGCTAATGATCGTTAACAGGAACATCAGCGTTCGGTAGGGAGGTGTGTTGACATGCGGACGGTGTCAGGTTATGAGCTGTTACACCTGAGTGAATACGATTGGTCGTCACTCGGCCAAGTAGTTGTAGCTATTGATGGTGAAGCATGAATGGAGCAGCCGATCACCGTGTTCCTGATGGTGTTGCCGACAAAGCAGGGCTAAAAGGAGAGTGAAGGTTGCTCCAGGAAACACAACCCCAAACGGAGGCTAATGTTGCTAATTGTTTGCTAACAGGCTACATCCTGGAACGGCTCTGTAAGCAGGTGGCGGGGCGGCGGTTGTTTCTCCTACAGCTCCTTTTAGCTAGTGGCCAAAACATCCAAAGCATTTTAAGCTTTGGTACAAATGAGCATTAGAGTTCATAAAAGTTTACTTACCGTTTATTAAGCAGGAACTTCTTTAAATTAATAACACCAGAGGAAGTTTGAAAGCATGTCGGGAGGCTCTCAAAGTCGTTAACTAACAGCGAGCTAACCTAGCAACAGTTTAGAGGAGGGGCCACTACCAAGATGACTAACTTTGAAGCTAACTGTCCAGATGAATCCAGATCCAGTAAGATTACGGCTCAGGCTTGTATTCGTCAGATCCACCTGACGCTCCTCCACAGTCCAAATATGGTCACTTCCTTCACTGGTTGCCAAATATCCAAGATGGTGATGTCCAAAATGCCGAACTTGAGGCTTAAAAAAACAAAGCCCACAAACCAACGGGTGATCTTATATACAGTTCAGTCTACAGCGCCCACCTGAGTATGTTTGTATAAACGGGGCTGAAACTCACAGTTACAAAATTGTGAGATTATGTCATTTATTATCTTGCTTTGTCAGTCAAAATCCCCAAATGGTATTCAGTTTATTGTGAACTTCATGTTTGAGAGGCTGAAAACAGCATTCTCTATTCCTGCATGAAACATAACATTTAACAGTCGGTCCTAACTAATATAGTTATTTTTCTTCAGTTCTATTGTTCAAAACAAACGTTTGTCTCCTCATTTGAACTTCTCTACGGCGCTAGTCGCGTCGCCGGAATTCACCTTTGCGTTGACTTTGTTTGCAAATTCCCAGGGCTCTCAAGTCTCACGCATTTCAACCTGTTCACACGCTCGCACGCCACATCTAGTATTTCTCACGCAGAAACATTACCGGGATAATTAAATAAACGTTCTCTTATTTTACGAAAATAGTTCACCGAAATGTATTTCTGAAAACTTTTTATGCAAGAAATAAGCTACACAGTTGCTGTCTTTATTTTAGATCGACAACCATCAGTTTAAAAGATTTTCCAGAGCTTGCTGGAGGCGGCGCCCGTCTCTCAAAACTCGCCGCGACACGAAGGCATTGCACGGCTTCTTACATAGACAATGGATGGGATGCGTGGACATAACGCTGCCTGTGGACGCGTACCTCCAGCCAAAATCTCACTCTGAACTAAGACTGAGAGCCCTGAATTCACGTTTGGTGCGAACAACATAAGATTGATCATTTCCTGAAACTGAAGGTGTGATGGAGGTTGTTGATGCTGGTCTGCTGGTCTGCTGAGCTGAACCCCCTCAGGTGGAGGTGTGATCCTGACTGCCTGTAGGGGCTGCACCTCCACCGTCTCAGGTGGCCTGGAAACCCCCCCCCCCCCCCCACCACCACCACACTGAAGGCTGCGATGTTATTTTTGGAGCGTCCGCGGGCTCGATGGCTCGCTCCCTGAAGGCTTCAGTTCACTTCAGGATGAGTGGCCCTGTGGCACTCTGAGCCGGGATTAACAAGCAGAGAGCAGTTTGTCCCGACAGCCGCTCGCCAAAAAGGTAAAGCAGTCAAACCGGGTGTCTGTTGATTGACGAGCTGCTGTGCTGCAGAGTGGTCCTGACCCAGTGGGCCCGGGTGCTAACCTGCAAGACACCGCATAGGATTTGATAGAAGCACGTGCACGCGCCTGAAATCTGTGGAACGCTGCATGATGCATATCAGACGTTAGCGTCGGCGAAGGGAAAAGCTTGCATAAAAAAGTGCTTTTATCTTATCTTCTGAGTCAAATTAAAACACTTTCAGGTGCAAATACATTGTTTCTGCTGCTTACACCGACCTTGAAGCCTGTCAAGTTTAAAAGTACAAAGACTCAGCGTAGCAGCCAGGAGATTAATAAAGAGCTCGTCCTCCACGTTGTTTAAGTGACTTCTTTAATGCGAGAGAGATTGAGGTCACGGCACAGTTTTAACACAAAGCTAATCTTATACTTTCCTCCCAGATATCCGAGCCCAGGGCCTTAAAAGGGGGGGTCTCATGTGTCAGCTGGCCTTCTTGTCACCGTGACAGCAGGAGTCACCGTGACAACAAGGATTCACGTTCAAACATATTCCCTCAAATCAAAACATCTTTTAAATTAAAAGACACTCGAGGCACTTCGATGCTCCAGCTTCTACAGCTTGAATATTAAAAAATGTAAAATATAGCATCGGGTCAGATTATCCTGCTTCATTTTAACATACGTCGTGCCAACACGACGTATGTTAAAATGTAAAGATAATCTTCGCTCCGAGACTGGAGGCTTAGCTCCCGGTCGGACAGCTCTGGGAGGATTTGGGCCTGAGATTGAGTTCCAGCAGACGGAGGCTGTTTGTGTGAGAGCAGCAGGTGCTCGGTGTCAGGATGTTTGCTCTTATTTCTAAAATTAGAGCCCGGACGTTTGAGCTAGCGTCGCCCCCAAAGATCCACCCCGAGATTTGGACGGGAAGACAACAATTCAGCTTGTGACGCCTCTCTTGTTTTTTTTGTTATTGTCATAAGTAGATTTATTGTCGTTGATTTGTCTGTTTTTTTGCTACATTTTTGTTGCCATTTGTTATTATTATTGTAGTTAATAGTATTGATGTTGATTCATAGTTTCTTGCAGTTTGCTTGTATTTTAATTACATTTTTGACTTGATTTTCTTTCATTGTAATTAGCAGCAGTATTGTTGTTGATAGTTGTTTTTTTTAATGATTTTTTTTGGTTGTAGTTTGCACTATACTTGTTACCCTTTACATTAAAGTTGCGATTTTAAGGTTTTACACATATTTTTAACACGTCATGTGAGTGTAAAATGTCACATTTGAATATTAATTATTGCTTGTACGAGCTTTCAAACAATCTAAAGATATCTGTCTGTTGTATCCTCGGGTGCAGAAGGAATGCATGTTACATTTGTTGTCGGTTAATGATGCCTCCGACCTTTGACCTTTCTTACTGTTTGCTTGTGACGCTGAGCCGAGGAATTTGGATGCAATTTACCGCCTGTGACGATTAAAAGCGTCTTTGCTCATAAACGTTAGCGAAGCCGCCGCTCCTCCTTTTCACGAGCCGGCTCGCTCTCCTGTACTCGGCGTCACTCATCCTCCTCCTGTACTTTTATTTCCTGCAGAGGTCATTTTTAAATCCGACAGTCTCCTTGAGAGACTATTTTCACAAGTAGTTTGTCATCATCTCAAAGCAGTTTGGCATGCCTTTCTATTTGCAGCGGTGACGCGTCGTGTAGCCATGCAGCATCTTCAGGACCCCAATTAAGAGGTTTGAGACCTGCTAATGAGCCCGTCGTCATGAGAGCTCGCCGTCTTCTAAAGCCGGCTGCAGACTTGTCTCGCAGCCATTAACACGGGTTAAATCGGTCCAGTTGGGAAGCAGCTGAGCACACAGTACCGGCAACGTCATGGTAGCAGCAATCAGCCTCACAGTAAATTTAAAAAAGGGAAGCAAACAGAGAAACTCTGAAGATTATTGAGGAATCAAACATCAGGAATGTTTTAATTGGATTTCATTGGTTTAAAAGGTGCTGATTATCATTCACAGGAGGAAATTAAGTCTAAACAGAAACTTTGCTTCACTACATTTTGTAAAATGATACAAGATATTTGTCAATACAACAGGACATAAGTACATATCCAACCTGAAGCTTGACGTACAGACAATGATGAAGTGATAGAGGCTAAAATGTGTTTTTCCCGTCCAGCGTGTGTTTCACAAATCTTCGTAGAACTGTCCAGCTGAAAAAGAAGACCATCAATTATTATTATTTTAAATTAAAAAAAATATTATTTGCTGCTGGCATTATGAAAGTCATGTCTGGCCCGATTCTATATCGGGACCGGACCCAACATTTCCAACAGCTTAGCGGTTGAGAACATCACACCATGCAACGAGCATCTCATCAAGTTCCTGCTCTGACGTCTTCATAATAATAATTCATTTCCTAAGTTAGAAAAGCCAAAACAGTAAGGTGATGTGTAACCTCCTCCTGAGACATCTGATTGGATCTTGGCTCTGATTTTCATTTGTTTGAGTGGGGAAAATCATCATTAATAATGTTTTCAAATGATAATTAGAAGAAAAATATGATTAAACCTTTCAATTCATCTTTTGATGAACAATTTGACTGGCTTCTGGTTTCTGGCTGCTTTGCTGTTATTTTTACAGGAGTGCTTTATTTAAACTGCTTTAAATGTGTTTCTGTCTGTTTCTATTTTAACTGTAAAGTAAATTTGAGTACCGTGAAAAGCTCTCTATAAATACAACGTATTACTGTTATTATTAAGTCAAGTTTTGGATTTGGATAGATAGACTGACGTGTCTGGTCTCGTCTTGCAGGAGTCTCAAAATGCTGATGGAAATCTACAGTAACGGGCTGGAGCCTGACCTGGAGCCTGACCTGGAGCCTGACCTTTCGCAGCAGTATCGTCCGCCCTTACTGCCGAAGCCGGGAAAAGACAATGCACGGCTTCAGAAACTCAAGAAGAAGAGAGCCAAGAAAAAGGGCAGCCTTTCTCAGACACCCATCCCCTTTCGCTCCTGTTTGTCGCCGGTCAACGAAGCGAGCACGGACCTCGAGCACAGCGACCAGTCCAGCCCGCCAAGGACACCAGATTCAGTCTACAATGCGGACCCATCGGTGTCCAGTTTCCCCTTTGACTCCCTCTACGATCACCCTGCATCTGCATTCCCTCATCCTCGAAGCAGTCCCTACGGCCAAGCTGGCATCTTCCTCCCCCCTCAGGCCCACATAACTCAGCTCAGGACTTATGAAGAGCAGGTGGCTCCACTGTACGAGTGTTCCTCCTTTATATTCGATGACGTGACCCCTTCCACGATGCCACCTTCGGTTTCACTGACCCCATCAGCACCTGAGCAGGTTCCAACATCACGCCTTGCCTCTAGTTTCAATATAAACATGACACCAGATTCCCATTGGTTGGACAGAACAGCCCCTCCGGCCGCTGCGTCGCAGTCCAGCACTAAAATATCAACTCACAGCCTGACCCTATCGCTGGCCGCCCCCAACTGTGGCCCAGGCCCGGCACCTTCTCATGTTACAGACCTACCTCCTCTTCCAGCGCTGCAATCAAACTCTCAGGCGCAAGCTTTCGTTCACAGCCAGAGGGAGACAAACACCAGTTTAAACGACAACCCTCAGAGCCAGATGTTGCCTTGGACTACCAGACCTACCAGTAACGACCACGTTGTTCCAAGCCAGATGTCCCCTGAGATATCCGCCTCAAAAATATCCCTTGTTGAAGCAGTTAAAGAGACAAGGCCCGATACCCTACAGAGCAGGATTTATACATCAAAGGCAACATTTTATGAGATCTCTAAACCTCCCTCTATCCAGGACCTCACGATAATAAACCCAACCTACCAGGGAGCGGCATTATCAGACACATACAGAAAGAAAGCTGCTGTTTCGGTGTTGAAATCCGATCCGAAACGAATTGTGCCTGTGTCCCAATGCGGAAGACCTAAGACTCCCTCTTGTACGCCAGCTCGAGTATCCACACCCTTTATTGAAATATCCAAACCTAACCCACTTTTATTTGCTGCTTTCAAGCCCTCCCAAGGTCTACAAGCTCCTGCAATCCCCAACGAAGCTCCAACACATAAATCTGTGATTCAAACTAACGGTATAAGCAAACCTCCAGCTGCCAAAGAAGAACTGAAGCAGGTTAATCACATCCAACAAGCCAGCAATTATGACAAGATAGAGATTCAAAATACACAAAGGAGTACAATAAATTTAAGTGTTGCCAATGCTGAGTTGAACCCTAGAGAGAACTTAACATCATGTATCACTGCACCTGACTCTACTGTGGTAAAACCAACACTACGAGAACCAGTCGTCCCACAACTGCATACAAACCAAGTTTCTGAAAGTGACGCCTCATCTTTGCCAAAGGTCCCATCATTTTCTTCCACCGCAACAAAGACTTCAAATCTCAACCCTACACCAGTCTTTTCAATGCAAACACCACCAAGTCCAAGCCCCCTGCCGCCCACTTATCGCCCACCTGTGGTGGATGCACGTAAGTCTTTGTCGTCACTACTGGAGAGTCAAATGTCATTAGCGACCTCAAAGCCCAAATCACGATCAACATATTACGGGCTTACGCCATCTGAGTATGCCGCCTACGGTGGGATAAGGACTATCGCCTCACGTCACAGCCCCATATCTCCCGTAGTTCATGAAACCTCTTCAAACAAAATAGATGTAGCTGTAAAACAACTCAATGGACACCAAGACCACCCATCTTCGATAGAGGTTTCTGCTGCTAACATTTTACAATCAGCAAAGGTTTCTGAGCTTCCAGCCGAACGGATCGTCACGCTTAGCAAAGATGTCTTTGACGAAAGTCAGTCTGAAGCTCAAAGTATTGGAATGCACTCACTTAAAACATCTAGTGTGGACACAGTAAAACCTGAGCTTCCCATTGGCTTGCTACAGAAAACAATGCAACAATCCACAAGTGACGAATCCACACCAAAAGCTTCATACTCTGATGATCCGATACCTGTGCCTAAAGCAGGTGAGGCACAAACACAAAGTGTGGCACTATTTTCTGTAGAGGCAACGCGAAATACGACTCAGTGCCTGAATGCTAGCAATGGTCTGTTGAGTTCCTCCTCCCCCTTAGTGAAAGTAGATTCAAATGCAGAAACACAGCGTTTTGCGAGAGCGATAGATGACATAGAGAAAGGGAGTTATCTTGAGAAAGCACCCACAACTGCTTCTGAAGTGAGTCCATCAACAGCCAATGGACCCAAAGTCCAAGTCACTGCCAAGCCTGTTCCAGACCTAGCTGAGCATAAAATCCCGGTAGTTCAGTCTCCTGCCACAGATTTAGAGCCAACATTTTCAAAGACTACCATCGCAAACGGTGCATTAGTAGGAATAAAACAAGCCACCAAACAGCCCAGTCAAGCAGCAGCTGAAGTAGTTTTACGTAAACAAAGTGAAGAAGTGAACCAGTATATCAAAGCAAGCAGCGGGGTTACACTTCTCAATAAAATAAACATGGGGAACATTTTTCCTTCTGTGGCTCCTAACGCCAAACTTAAACTTGACAAAACAAACACTGAGACACAATTCTCAAATATATTCTCCAAAGAATCAATCATCTCTACCACAGGATCAGTTCTGCAACATGAGCCCATCATGGCATCTGTATGTTCTACACAATACAGTATCTCCACAGTATCTGCCGCTTCCCAAAGCACAAAAATCACACAACAGCTCAGCGCTGAAACTAAAATTCACAGAAATAGTCAAATAGTAGGAAGCAAGACATATTTCCCCGGAGAAACTCCAATTGCTCCAATTGTAACAAATACACCTGCCGTTAATGCCAAGTCAGAGGGCAAACCTACCACAGAAACCAAACTGCCTGACCTTTCTGACACTGCAACCAAATCACCAAGCATTTCAGGCATCAAAACCCCTTTCGATATGATCTCCAATGTGCACACAAAAGGCCCCCCCAAGCTAAACACAACTAGAGAAAATGGACTTCTAAACACACTGAGTAGCATATTAAGCAGAGGCCAAGATAAAGTTGTTCAAGGAGCAAATTTCTACACAAACACAAGCAGAGATATAGTAGACGCTGCACAAGCAATTGGCACCAGTCTTAACACATATTCTAGAGATGCAGTTCTGCTGAGCCAAGTTAATACAGAATCTAACCCCCCCACTCACAATAATATCGATATCGACAAAGTCAGCAACTCTACAGTAGACACAGAATTGCATTTACAACCCACTAATGGAAGAGTAGGTTTACTGACTGGGAATGCACCAACAGAGTGCCCTGGTACTATTAGAATGGAAGACATTCAAACCAAATGTGTCGTTGAAACAAGACCAGCTTCTACTCTTTCAAACACAGTGCGGAACATGCCCAACAAACTGTCTGCAGGGCTGCCAACAGTCAGCAAGTCTTCCACAGACTCACCTGGAAAACCAGGAAGTGTAGAGGATATTCAACATGGTGGACCTGTTGCAGGAATTGCACAGTTGCCTGTGGTGAAGGACCCGCCAGTGAGCATTAAATCATCTTTTAATACTGCACAGGCAAGTAAAACCACCATGCCATCTAGCCCTACCACGAGGCATATCACACCAAACCATGCTAAACAGATTGTCCAAGTTCTTGCTGAGCACAGATCATCAGAGACGCCACAAATAACTACCAAAACCACCGTTAAAGAACAACCCCCTTTCATTCAGCCAAGTGCAGTCAATAAATCTGTGGTAAGTCCCTCTATGAGGACGAAATATTCTGTTATATCTAAGACTGAGACAACAGCTTCCTCTTCTGCTGGTCACGTCATGGCTAACATTTCTTATACCAGTGTAGATCAGCAAACCATTGCAAGTCAACCCACGTTGTTTGGAGATAAAGTTCAAACCTCCCTTCATTCTGTGTGCTCTCAGACCGGAGTGAAACAATTTAGCCACTCTGTCACTGAAACAAAGAAATCTACAGAAAGTACCATTCACACCGCAAACACTCAAACCTTCTCAAACACGGATTTAAATACCAACGCTGCCACAGTTATTCACCCCTCTGCCGAAGCCACCCAAGATGCTAAAGCTCCACGTATCCCTCCCCGAGCAACTAAACCTTGGAGCATAACAAGAGCCTCCCCTTTACCAGACGCAAGAGGGCGTAAGACACCTATTCGAAGTTATACTCCAACTTTGCCCCAGTCTTGTCAAACTCCTGCCTCTTTAAACCATACTCCAGAAACTAAAACTTCTTCAGTCATTACGAAAGACCAGCTGAACCCTCTTATTATACCTCTCCGAAATAATACACCTACCAGCACTGTTCAATCCTCTGTTAAGTCACTCACAGAGAATATCTCAAAACCACATATAAAACCACCCACAACTACAGACACCTCAGTTCTGACTAACAGCGCTGTGGTAAAGGTACTTCCCCAAATGCACAAGATTAAAACAAACCTAGCAACAACTTCCAGTAAGGAAGGAAATCTCCCCTCACTGAATACTGAAACTAGTGCTCCCATCCAAACTCCCGATCCTGGTCTAGCCAGTAAAGCTACTGCCCCCGCTAAGCAGGTAGAATCAATATGTTCCTCTGCCACTGTAGAAACAAACCCCTCAGATTCCTCGAAGTCTGCTCCTGATTCGGTCCAGAATAGCTCGCACACCAGTAACGTTAAGCCTTCGACAGAGCTACCAGTAGAGAACAACTCCCCTGCAAAGCCAGCAACAGGTACTGTCATGAAACCATCCATAGTTAAAGCCGCTGTGATTGACTCTGCCACTCCTGCCTCTCTGCCTCAGGCCTCAGTCTCAGTCAAACCTCCATCCCCAAACAGAGGAATGTCACCGCCATCTCCGCAAAAAACTGGACTCAAAGAGAAGGACCTTCTGAGGACCAAAACTTCAGCTGCGCCGACGGAAGTCCCGGCGGTCGAACCCTCCACGAAGTCAGCGACATCAACTGTATCTTCAACTGATGACAAGAACTCTGCGACGGCGGAGACATCCCCTTCACACGCTGAGCCCAAAGCAGCCCAGAAGCCGAAAGGCCTAAAGGGCAAGCTCAGCGGATGGGGCCGGCTCAAGAAACACATGGTCGTTGAGCCGGAGGAACTTACGTTTCCAGAGCCAAAGGCCAAATCTCAGGTCGATTCCGGTGGCGGCGATGAGAAAACAGATCGAGGCGGTGATAAGTCATCAGCAGACCAATGTGCTAATCAGGAAGTGGTTGACATAAAGGAAGGTCCCAAGGCGTTGAAGATGTGGGACGCCCTCCTCTTTCAGATGTTCTCTACCAAAGAACGAATTCTGAAGCAGATCAGTGGCGACAAGAAAGAATCAGATAAGAAAAAGGAGCCTAAAGACAATCAAGCAGAAGTTCCGTCTTTTGTCAGTCGCCTGCCGATTTTGCTCTACAGCCCACGTTTTGACGCCAGGAAGCTCAAAGAGGCGGCAGAGAAACCACTCTCAAAGATAGCAGCCGTGTTTGAAAAGGGGCTGATAAAACGCAAATCTCAGGAGGACGAGCATAAGGACTTCAACAGGAAAGCGAGAGGATTTGGTTCAATGAAAACTAAAGATATGTAACTTGAACTGATGCAAAAGAATGTTTAAGATTGTTCAATGGTAAGTGAAAGTAAGATGCAATGATATCAGAGAGGTGGGTGAAACCCCAAAAGAGAATAATGGAAATGGAAAACCATTTGTAGATTTATTTACAGGTTACAGAAAGTGTTGATTACTGCTTAAATCACAAAAAGAAAAGTCATCCCTCCTTAAATAGTTAGTCTATAAGTTAGCTTTTATTGCCTATAATGGTCAGAAATGATGATTTAGTTACGTTGATATAGTTGTGGCATCTTTGCACTTTTAATGAAATACAGTGAGGATGTGAGTTGACAAGAAGAAAAAGATTAAGTAAGAAAGAAAGGAACATTTATCTGCTTCTCGATAATGTTGGGTTGTTTTTTCGTTTGCCTAGATTTAGTGTTGAATGCATGCACTGTAGGTACCTTCATAGATACAAGATTTATTTGTCATGCTCCACCTTTTTTTCTATTTTTGTAAACAAAGTTAAGGCTATTTAGTGTTCACCGCTGGCAGGCAGTTTGTAATCTCTGTAATAAATAGGGCTTTTACATTCCTGGAACAACAGGGCAAACGGATTTTGAAAGAAGGAAAAGAGAGATGGGTGAAGGACGAAGGTCCAGTCAGAGCAGGTTTAGGTTTCTGAAGGTCAGGTACGAAGGGAAACGCCACAACGGCTGGTACATCGTGGGACTGGGCAACTAAGGCTGACCCACAGGCCTCGAAGCTGATGATGATGATAATGTTGCCATGGTAACCCACATCCAAATCAGTATTCAACTGCATCAGGTTGTTTACCGACTCCCTGTCCATGATCCATGTATTTTCGTTAAGACGTTATTGATCCCTTTATGTATTATGAGTTATTCTGATAGCACTGGTTGTTCCGTGTAGAGGCTGCAGAGGTGAGTCTCGGGTAGACAGTCCCAGGTATTTTAATTTAGGCCTATATGTTGACATAGTGTATGGCATATTTTATCTATTTGTTTAGAGGCATACCTGTAAGGAAATTTGTTTTTATGTGCCATCGCTGTAATATTGAGATGATTATTACTTGTTGTTGCCATTTTTGTGTAAATTAAAAGAAAAAGTCAGATTTTTGCCCTCGTCTATCATTACACAATTATATCAAAGTCAAGTAATATTTCCAAAAAATGAAGCAAGTTTAAGGAAAGTTTGACAGCTGGTGTTTATTTTTTGTTTCCCGTGGCTCAAGGGATGAAAATTACTAATGGATTGGTATTCATGGCTCCCAGAAGATGAATCCTGTCATTTAGCACCACCTTATGGCGACATGAAATGTGACTGATTTTATAAGTAACAGCCCCCCCTTTATGTTGGGCGTACATGCACAAAATATTTTTCCTAGATAGACCATGTGGAGATGTACAAAAAAGCCTCTTGGACCCACCGCCTAAAGTCAACAGGAAGTGGGCAAAAAAAATGTTTTTAACCACCTGCGTATCAGCTCTGTGACTGTAAATAGTGGGGGAGGGGAGAGAGGAACACTAAGGGGACTCAGAGAGATGTCAGGAAGTCATGGAGGATATGTGACCTCTGTCACTGTTTAACACCAGATCAACACATGAAACTTTCCACACCTGACTTCATACATTGTGTAACTGCCCACATGTCAGTTTAATACATTCTCATTTAGTTATTTATTTTTGGTTCCTACATACCTTACAGTTGAAAGTTGGTTGTTTCTACACGGTACCACTTTAGTGATACACCACTTGGTAGAGAGCGGCAAGGGAGAAACAACACAGTCGGTTGTCTCCACACTTGGTAAAGTTAAGTAATAAAGAGTTACAACATATGTAAACAAAGAAGACGAAGAGAGAAGAAAGACAAGATTCAGCCCTTTGTGGTAGTGTGCAGCCTACGAGGTGTGTCTATTGTTGTATTTGTGTACATTACGCTACAAACTGTGCATTAGCATATTTATGTGATTGTTCGTTTATTGTCCTTTTCTTCAGTTCTCACGGGTTGGTCGATGACTGAGAATAAACCCTGTTTTTAAACGATCTTGGGCCTCATGCTTTACTACCTAGAGGAGCTACACATTGTCTGGTCTGCTCCAAACTTCACATGCACCTCAGAGAGCTGTGAGTTGAACCTTCGCCATGAACATCAACACTATTATAACTCCAGTGTTTCTTCTCTGATCTGCTCCAAAGTTTCCATACTTGATGAGAGTCTCACCCTGAACACGTCTACACTGTAATATTGACTCACAGTCAGAGCGCCACCTACTGGCATCAGGAAATGTCACTGATTTTATGACTTTTTCCAAGTAAAAGCCGCACTTGATTATTTTTGGAATAATTCGTCTCATTTCAGCCTGCAGAGAGGACACGGGGAGGAGGAGGGGTTTATATAGGGGTAATATATATATTACTTCCACCACCACCATATAAATAGGCCTGTGCAAAGAAATCATATCCTGAATTAACAAACCCCAACTCCAACCCTAACCCACTACCCCTGAACCTTGGCCTAACCCTTATTGCCTGATGCTGTCTTGTTAAACAAATCCGCAATCATTCGCAATATTGGATTCACAGGATGTTTGTATGAGTATGATGCTTTTAAATAGATATTTAAATATAAAACTGACTATAAATTGTATTTTTTTAATTTAATTTAATTTATTTATTTTTTATTATTATTTTATATTTATTTATTTATTTTGAAAAATTTCACCATGGCTTTTTATGTCTGTTTTGGACTCACTACACACAGACATGGTGCGAGAAGCGATACGAGCGATTTTCATGAGTTTTTAATATTTTTTATGAATTTTATATGCATTTATTTTACTGACTTTTTCGTGAATTTTCGACATGTCATAGTATGACTTTATTTTTTTTGGTGGAAAAATTTGACCATGGCTTTTTATGCCTGTTTTGGACTCACTACACTCAGATTTGGTGCTGTAAGTGATACGAGCGATTTTTATGACTTTTTTATATTTTGTAATAATTTTTTATGAATTTATTTTTACTGCCTGGTTTCAAGCGGCAGATTAGGTTAACTTCACCTTTTTTTCTGGGGACCCACTTTTTAAAATATGATAAACCATTGCGACCTAATTCACAGGCTTGAATTATGAATTGTGAAAAAATGTTTTTTAATGGAGCTCTGAGGCTCAGAGGAAGAAGAGATATGAGGCTTTAGAATACAGTATAATATATAATATAATAGCCACAATTATTGATAACATTAAAGTGAATGAGCAAATAAGTGATTAAACAAAAGTATTAATAACCAATTTAAAGCAAATATTTAAAAAGAGGTAATAATGTAAATATGTGGAACATTATTGCAACTCAAACTGAGTGAATGAATGAGTGAGTGACTGAGTGAGTGAGGGACAGTTGGACCGTCCCACCTGAATCCGGGCTGCAGTTGCCGTCCTCAGAAACCTTCTCGTACTTGCCGTGACCCGTCACCACAAACTTGTATCTTTTGCCGACCGAGTTCTCCTGAAACAGCAGATAAAACAGAGTTCGTCAGACACAGATTCACATTCACCCCGCGTCCAAAACCTGGTGTTTCGTATTCTTAGAGAATCCAAACGGCTCTCATCATGGCGGCCACTTGTTTATTTCCGGGTCACTTCTTCAGTTAGGAACCTTCCTAAGCAAAATAGACTATTCGACGGCACCCCTGCTTTCTGGTCTGCTGGACTCTAAATGGGCCTGTCAATCTTATTCACATAGACTTCTATACAACCAGAGAGGAGTCGCCCCCTGGTGGCCAGCAGAGAGAATGCAACTTTAAGGCAGTTCACATTTCAGACCTGGAAGATTGCCGCCTGCGAAAAACACTGTTGTCCCATAAATGTAAAGAGAAGCATCAACCCCTTCTACAGATTACAGCAACACACCAACTACAGGACTCAGGTAGTCCTCTGAATGCTGTTGCATTTGCAGCCACAAGGGGGCAGATGTTCACTGCCTTGCTCTGTTTGACGTGAGCTGATTCACACCAGATGAAGAGGAGTTGGGTGTGGTTGCATGAAGCAGACAGGAATGCTGAGCGAAAGAGCTGACGGAAGTAAAGGGACGTCATTGAGGAAGAAAGATTGTATGTATGTGTGTATATATATATATATATATATACACATATATATATATATACCATGGTGGACTTACTGCCGGTCTGGAGGGCGAGCTGCACCAGCTCCCATCTTCACCTCCTTTCACCCACTGGTTGATGAGATTGGCCACGCCTACTCTCATACCATCTGCATCCTGAGCCAGAGAAGAAGAAGATCTTCAAGAATGAAACGTACTTTAAACAACAACAACAACAACAACAACCGTCGTGATCCTGGAGTTGTCAATGTTTCATTTTTTTACTTAAGGGTCACGTTTGCACTTCTCTCGTCAAATTATTATTTTTTAAATACATTTATTTGTTTTTTTTTTAATTTTCCTCCTCAACACAAATTGAAACTTTTTCTTTTTTCCGACAAATCTAAATGTAATTTTTTATTTTTATTTTTTTTATCATTATCTGACTTATTCTGCAGTTTTCCAGGGGTCGTCTTCATTGAGATTCTGCTCACAACATCACGGTCTGTGGATAATCTTGAGTTACTGGGTAGACTTCTATACAACCAGAGGAGTCGCCCCCTGGTGGCCAGCAGAGAGAATGCAGGTTTGGCTTCACTTTCAGATCCGGATTTGCCGCCTGAACTCCTTATTTCTTTCTAAACCAAATTGCACCTGTATGAAGACGTAATGAACCAAAACCTCTTCATTCAGGTAAATCATCCGGAGAATCCTCCAACAAGAGAAATGATGATAAGTTTGCTGATGTAACCTTGGACGGTGTGACTGAGGCGGCGTTCTGGTTCCAGGCTTCTCCGGCCTCAAACAGGCTCTTCTTGGAGGAAACGGGCTCAGAGGTACTCATCAGGTCCATCAGCACCGACCGGCCCTCCTTCGAGGAGACCTGTGAAGTCAGATCCAGGAGGTTAGACGGCGTGAGAGGAAACGTCTGATAAAGGAGAAGCGGCGTTCACCTCCAGAGCGTGGGCGTACAGCTCCAGCTTCTTGTCGATCTTAGAAACAGAAACAGGCGGCGGCGTTTTCTTAACGCTGCTGGTGCTTCAAGAGGAAACATATTTTTAGATTTAAGAACATTTCCAACAGGTTTCATTATTAGTTAAGCTTTTCAATGATTTCATCACCACACAAACACAAACTCACCTTTTCCTCAGAGACTCGGTTCTCTCGATGATCTGAGGGAATAAATGAGACATTAATAATTCATTAATTATCCTTAGAAACATTCTATTAAAGCAGTTCAGATCTACAAACGGACACAAAGATGTCCTCTGTGACTCAGGAGACGTTTCTTGGGTTTGAGGAAAAACCCTAAAATCTGAAACCTGGACTCAATTAAAATGAGCTGTTCCAGGGTGTCACTTTATTCAGATGTGATGCATTTAATAGTTGACAACTAATTGATAAAGCTTTGCATCTCTAAATAATAATAATAATAATAATAATAATGCAGATAAGACATTTTGGAAGCCAAAAAGCCACAACAAAAAGGCAGAGAGTTGTAGAATCGACCTGCTGCGTTTCTACTCAAAGGGCAGCTGCCGACCTTTGACCCCAGTGTCAGGACTCACCGTGCATTTCCCGTCTGGAGACACTCTGCTGTTCACCTCGTCCTGCAAAGACACGCAGATGTCAGGTTCCTGCAGCTCCGGCAGGAGAGGAGACGTTCTCTAACATGAAGACTTACCGGGTAGAACTGGATGAGGAGTTTCTGGAGGAGCAGCATGGCAGCGTGAAAGAGACACACATCATCATCATCATCATTACCATCAGTGACATCATCACTCTCATGACTGGGAGCCTCCGTCCCTCATCCAACTAAACACAGCTGTTATATGGTGGTTTTCTGCTGCAGCTGACTGGGAACTGGAAACAAGGCCGTGTGAGGCTGCCAGTCATCTCACCACAGACCCCCCCCCCCCCCCCTCTTAATGTCGCCAGCGCTAATTTAATTTGAATCTGGTAAACTTTATTGCCCAGCCCCCCCTGGTTTGACGAGGTGTACCTTGAAGGTTGGGCTCATGGGGCCGTAGATCAGCGGCTCCACGCCGTCACACTGAGGTGTTGTGGTCGCCTCCTGACCCCTCCCACTCTCCTCATGGCTCCTCCCGCTCCACTCCTGGCTCCTCCTGCTTCCCTCCTGGCTCCTCCCACTCCACTCCTGGCTCCTCCCTCTCCCCGTCGACCTCTAGGACGACCCCAACACTCATGTTATTACAAACATCGTAGCGTGGACGGTTAAATAAAGAAGGTGTTTAACTTCCCTCAGTGTGGGATTCGGTGGCAACAGTCTAATAAAACGCGGGCAAAGCACTAAAAGCAGGAATGCGTTACAACGTGTGACATCATCGTCGGCCGACGCCTCATTTCTGCACCTCGGCAGCCAAAAGGTGAATTCTTTGGCTTCATGAAGTTCGGATTTGAAGCCAAGAACTCTGCTGGTTTTCTAATGAGCGAGCGTTGCTTGATGTGTTTTATGGAAGGAGACGCGTTTGGGCGCCGCGCTACCGCTCGGTAGAAGACGAGGTTATGAATAATAAACGTGTCGGGACGCCGCGGTGTGGAAGAGTGGAGGTAAAGATGGGAAGTTTGTCCTGATGGAGGAACATGTGGACGTTAAAACCCTGCAGTGCTATAATAATAATAATAATAATAATGTATGAAATAATAATAAAAATCATTAAATGATAACTTAAATGGCGGCAAAGGTAGATATAGTAATACCTCCACCTCCTCCTTCTCCTCCTCCACCTGCTCCTTCCTCCTGAGGTGGAGGTCTCCCTTGTCTTCATGTGTGAAGCTCAGTTCTTCTTCCTCCTGCTCGTCTTCATCTTCTGCTGACCTCCACTCCCTCGTCAGGGCAGCCTGCACCTCCTGCTCCACTTCCCTCTTCTGCTCCTCCTGCTCCACTTCCCTCTTCTGCTCCTCCTGCTCCACCTGGACCTCCTGCTCCACCTCCCTCTTCTGCTCCTCCTGCTCCACCTGGACCTCCTGCTCCACCTCCTTCTTCTGCTCCTCCTGCTCCACCTGCACCTCCTGCTCCACCTCCCTCTTCTGCTCCTCCTGCTCCACCTGGACCTCCTGCTCCACCTCCTTCTTCTGCACCTCCTGCTCCACCTGCACCTCCTGCTCCACCTCCCTCTTCTGCTCCTTCAGCTCCAACTCCCCATCCACCCTGCAGGCTCCTCCGCTGTGGAGGACACCCCCCCCCCAACCCCAACCCCCCCCACACACACACACACACACACGCACACACACGCACACACACACTATATCAAGTTAGCAGGAAGTGATGTCATGTAGCTGCGGTGTGTTTAGGTGGAGCGAGCGCTGCACCAGACATTTTATAAGTGAGACTGCTTGTAAGCCAACGTTCACCAGCCAGCTTTAAAGTGACAGATTTTAAAATATAAGATAATTAATGCCGAATGAGACGCCTCGGCATCAGAACGATAACAAGCCTTTAAATACAGCAGAAGAGTTCCTGATCTCCAGATGTTAAGATGCAAACACACCACATGATGAGCAAAAGGGAGAACCCACCGTGGCCTCATCGTCCCGGCAACCAGGTAGGACGTCCTGTCTGCTGGTTGGCCCCTGGCGTCCTGCGACAGGAAGACCGTTGAACTGTACGACTTCCTCACTTCCTTTCTGTAGCTGGACGTCTAAAGAAATAATATCAAATATTCAGAAGGAAGATCAGCTGATGATCTGTTATCTGATCAAAATGCACCAATGAATAGAAAAACATTAGAACTTGCGGAGCTTTCTTGCTAAAATGTTTCCTAGCTAGTTAGCAGTTTATGGGTGTCGGGATATCGAGACAAAACCAACCCAAACTGACCCTTGATCTGAAAGTACGGGACCAGAAAGGTTTGCACTGATTAAAAAAAAAGGCAATTAGAAAAAACCCTGATTTTCATAAATTGCATCCACATCCCGGACAAAATAATTGCAATTCACGATCTAAACCCGATCATCAAAATGGCACTAAAACACACTGCTGTCACTCACTCACATTCAATCAACTTACATTACATTACAGATAGAAATCTTTTTTTTTTTTGTGAAAAATAAATATTCAAACAACTTCATAACTAAAGGCTAACAAAGTGTCAAAATAAAAAAAACATCTCTACCATGATAACAAGCTAGCTTTTTCAAGTCAAAATGATATTCACGATTATCGCGTTAATGAAAATTCACCATGTGTGTTTTTTTTATCCCAACCCTTGATCAAATCGGCTGAACCCTTTTCAAAATTCCATGATTTTCCGTGTTTTTAGCGTGATCAGGTCTCGGCTGTATCGACCCGTCGGGCGGTTTACCTTCTCTGGAGGTCTCGTTGAAGCTTCCTGTGACGGAAGATGTGGTTCTGGATCACATCCCTGCTCCTCTGCCTCGCCTTCCGGCCGTTTCTCCTCTCCAGACTTGGCTTTCCAAGGTTGCGTTGAGGGTCTCTGGACCCTGGACCTGCAGTCATCCTGCGCCTCCTGCTCGTTACGATTCTCCAACCGGTGACTCCAGTCGCTGAAGCCTTCGTCCTCCTCCAGAACCAGGCAGCACCTGGGCTTCAGCTCCCCGTCGCATCTGGGGGGGAACCAAGCAGGGAATCGTTACCTTTTAGAGGACCGGACAGGAAGCGGAGTCTAGCTTTTGGTTTTAGTGCAAAGAAACGTAGATCTGATACAACCATAGTGGTTCAAGGGTTCGATTGAAAGTACTTTCAAGCTTGAATCAGTAAAACCAAACCTTTTCGGAGCCTGGAAAGAAAAGGCTAATTAGATTACTAACAAGCAAAATTTAGTAATTTAAAAGGTAAAGCATGTCGTCACGAAAAACCTGTGAATCGGAAAAACTAAACCTAATTGTGAAAGTATTCAGGTAACCACATCAACAGTTGAATCCCCCATAATGGTAATGAAAGTACATAACCATTATTTCTGCTTTTTAATTTAAAACAGCAAATGAAAAACATCTCCCATTATCACGCAATTGTAATTAGACACCAGACGCCTCATGCAAGTAGACTGCAGGAGGGTTTTGTCTCCCGTTGCTGCTGACATGGAGGTAACCAAGTGTCACCCAAAGGTTCCCCACAGGACAGCTGGCAGCTGGCAGACAGCACCTGCAGCTTTGGGTGCCATGGAAACAGAGACGGGACCAATAAACAGAGAGGGCTCCTGTTCCAGGTGGACTGAGATCAGCAGACTGGACCCCATCAGCCTGAACTAAACTACCTACCAGCTGATGTTGTTTAGGACCAGACACTTTCAAGTGGTTCTAAATTGCAGCCGTGTGTCTCAGCTTCATTTAATTCTGAGCCGCGGGGAGTTTATCACCCAGGTGTCCTCCGAGAGCTCGTCCCTCAGCTTTACCATGATATTTCCAGTCCTGTTTGTCTGGCAGCTCTCAGCTCCGTCACCTGCAGCGTCGCCGGACTCTTTCCCCTGTAATCAGCTAAAGGAGACTCAGCTGGAACACAAACAACACCTCACAATGTAAATCCATCAGTCCCCAACCGAGCTGAGGACACTTAAAGAGACACTCGCCAAATGTTGTCCTCACGAATGTCTAACTAATCTTTAATCAGGCTTATTCGATTTCTTACTCAGAAGTCTGAAGAGAGGATTCTTATGACTCTCAAATCTATATGATGAATATGAATCTACGGTTTGGAAGAGCGAGTTCATCCATCTTGGATTGTTTTGCAAGGAAGTGACCATATTTGGACTGTGGAGCGGCAAGTGGATCTGATGAACACAAAGCAGCAGAGCAATGAACCTTAATGGATCTGGATCCATGTGGATTCTGGTGTGAAGCTGCTAACAAAGTTAGCTTCATGATTCAAGGTTCACCTTTACAGCTAAGTGTTAAAGTCATCTTAGTAGCTAACTAGCATTTGTAGCTACCTGTCAATCAGTAGATAAGCCCCACCCCCTAAAGCATCCCCTGCTTCCTGGTCTGGTGGACTCTAAATGGACCATAATGTACTAAATGAAGATCATGCTGGATTGAAGAAGACTTGAAACTAGAGATTGAGACCATAAACTCATGTTTACAATGTTTACTGAGATAATACATCAAGAGAGAAGTAGGACCATTTTCTCATAGACTTCTATACAACCAGAGAGGAGTCGCCCCCTGGTGGCCAGCAGAGAGAAGTAGGACCATTTTCTCATAGACTTCTATACAACCAGAGAGGAGTCGCCCCCTGGTGGCCAGCAGAGAGAAGTAGGACCATTTTCTCATAGACTTCTATACAACCAGAGAGGAGTCGCCCCCTGGTGGCCAGCAGAGAGAAGTAGGACCATTTTCTCATAGACTTCTACACAACCAGAGAGGAGTCGCCCCCTGGTGGCCAGCAGAGAGAAGTAGGACCATTTTCTCAGAGACTTCTATACAACCAGAGAGGAGTCGCCCCCTGGTGGCCAGCAGAGAGAAGTAGGACCATTTTCTCATAGACTTCTATACAACCAGAGAGGAGTCGCCCCCTGGTGGCCAGCAGAGAGAAGTAGGACCATTTTCTCATAGACTTCTATACAACCAGAGAGGAGTCGCCCCCTGGTGGCCAGCAGAGAGAAGTAGGACCATTTTCTCATAGACTTCTACACAACCAGAGAGGAGTCGCCCCCTGGTGGCCAGCAGAGAGAAGTAGGACCATTTTCTCATAGACTTCTATACAACCAGAGAGGAGTCGCCCCCTGGTGGCCAGCAGAGAGAAGTAGGACCATTTTCTCATAGTCTTCTATACAACCAGAGAGGAGTCGCCCCCTGGTGGCCAGCAGAGAGAAGTTGGACCATTTTCTCATAGACTTCTATACAACCAGAGAGGAGTCGCCCCCTGGTGGCCAGCAGAGAGAAGTAGGACCATTTTCTCATAGACTTCTACACAACCAGAGAGGAGTCGCCCCCTGGTGGCCAGCAGAGAGAAGTAGGACCATTTTCTCATAGACTTCTATACAACCAGAGAGGAGTCGCCCCCTGGTGGCCAGCAGAGAGAAGTAGGACCATTTTCTCATAGACTTCTATACAACCAGAGAGGAGTCTTACTTACTCTGTGTTGTGTGTGAGCTGGCTGTGTTGGGGGGCCTCCCTCCAGGAGGGGCCTGCCTCTCCTCTCTGCGTCTCCCTGGCTCTCCTCCTCCTCTCCCTCTCCACCTCCTCAGCGTCCTCCTGGCTCCGCTGGGCCGTCAAACTGCAACCAACATGGACACCAACAGGCTGTCAGAATAGAAATATATAGTCTATGTCCTGTGTATGTTTCATACACATTTCTCCCAATTAATGCATACATAGTTGGTATCTGAGGACATTTTAAAAAGAATGTTGTTGGTTTGAACAATTTAATTTAATTTAATTTAATTTATATCCACAACAAAAGTTATCTCTTTACACATAGAAGAGGACTAGAACCCGCTCAGGATGCTCAGAGTCAATGAAGAGCGATGTGCTCAGTGATTTGGTAGTACCTCCAGAGTCCACGAATACGGACGTTTATCATCATTGTTAATTATTATTATTAAGAGGCCCCTGATTGGTCGAGGCCCCTGGCTGAAGTCCAGGTAAGCCCGTGCATTAAGGAGCATGGCGTTAGCTTTTTGGCTCGAAAATATTTCTGTGGCGTTCAAATTATTTCCTCACGTGGGAAACAAATAGTTGTTGTTCTGTCTTCATAGAAAACTCATTGAGTTCTCACGTTTCCAGAGGGAGGGGCTCGATAACAATAACTCTTTTTATTGTCCGAGCACATCTGGTGGAGCCGGAGCCAGCTGCTGTGTTGTTTCACTTCTTCTCACTCTCTGGAGAGAAACTAAGAGGGAGGAAGGAGGAGGAGGAGGAGGAGGAGGAAGGCTGTAATCCGGAGTAGCCACAACTCATTTCGTCATCGTTATGGAGGTCTGGAGAAGGTCTTGTAAAAAAAAAGAAGATATATTGGAATAACGAGAAGTTTGTTCAGAGAGCCAATCAGCTTCCAAGCAGACCTCTCTGGAGAGCACCTGCTGGTCGGGTACAAACACGTTTTTCCAAAGTGTGTCATTGTTTTTAAAAAGGATAATTTGCAAGTCTAAAACTTGGATGTTATTTTTGTAGATTTGGCCACGATGACACTGCTGCAGTAAAGAATGTGGTGCCACTGGTGAGAAACGTGACGGCCATAAATGTCTTAAAGCAACACTCCAGCTGAGCCAAACTACTGTCTACTTGTTGCTTTACTGTTGCTATATATATATATATATATATATGCAGCGTGATTGTCTACAAATTCAATGCAAAGATGGGCAAATTAGTAAAACATTTACAATGTTTAATGAGATAATAAATCAAGAGAGAAGTAGGACCATTTTCTCATAGACTTCTATACAACTAGAGAGGAGTCGCCCCCTGGTGGCCAGCAGAGAGAGTGACAGTTTAAGGCACTTCAGATGTGGCTTCACTCTTCAGAACCGGACGTTGCTGCATGGTGTCACAACAGCTGACACACTGATGCACGCTGCCTGAGCGCCCTCCAATGGCGTCAGGCATCTCCCGAACTTCCCGCCCAGAGTCTCATTTGAGTGGTTAATATTCTGTGAAGACGAGTGGGTCGTCAAACATTTGAAACCCTAACAGAAGCTAAAGAGGCTCCAACTTCTGCTTATTTGTGACTTTAAAGAGACAGACATATTCAGACGAACAGCATGAGAAATATAAATTGTTTTTTGAACATTAAAGCAAGTCAACATGTTCTAAAACTGCTGCTGGTAAAAGTCTGAATGTAGTTCAAAGACAGGAAACATGAGCACCACTTGCTTTTGTCATGACGAGGCATCGACCCAAAGGTATGATTCATTCTCCCAACATGTCAGCTCATCAAACCTTTTCTTTGTAGCACAAAAAGACCAAAAAATACAAAAAAAGAAAAGTCCGATGCTAATGTCGTTAGTTAGGGCTGTCGGTGAGGACATCGGCCACGATGGGCGGCGAGTCAAACATGCTGCGGCCATTATTATTATGTGGGAAAGTGACCTAGATACGGTCACACTCGCTGGAGTTGCAGAGGCAGCCACGTTGGACGAGAGTCAGTCCTCGGTTTCTGTAAATCTATTTGATAGGAGTCGTTTTGGCCTCTCAGTCGTGAATCAACGAGGGATGAGTTCTGATTGTGTGATGAGGTCATCGCCGCCACCGCCTGAAACGCAACCAGGGGGGAAGAGAGTGAAATCCTTACATGAACTTATTGGAGATGTTGCATGTTTAAAGAGTAACCAAACCACTTTTTCTGCTAAAAACCAACATAACTCAGTATTTAGTCGTGTGATTGATTCACGTCCAAATCTGGAAACCCCAAAAAAACACAACAACTTCTGCACTAACTTTAATGTCCATTTGTCCTGGCACTTAAAAATAGTACTAAGCATAGTGTAGCATCTTACCCTAGCTATCTTTGTTGTATACCAGCAATGGGTTAGCCTCGCAATGAGGAGTGCTTGAAACCTTCTCTATTGACATCCTGACTGTACCGACAGCCATATATTGTTGTTTCTCTTTCTTCTGACAAATGTACTTATTGAAATGTGAATGTGAACGTAAACATGCATAGCGACTCTCTGGATTTTGCTATTGGCTGATCTGGAACCAGGTGACGTATACGCAGGCAGCTTTCGTTGCCGACCAAACCCCCCTCCACACCTCACTGATAAAAACCCTACATCCGGTCTCTGCAGACTGTGGAAAGAAGAGTGGTGACCTTTTCAATAAGCCCCGGAATAACTGATGCTAGTTGCTAATGCTAATCACTAGCGTACACACACATATGCATGGAAAGAGTTGAAACTGTGTTTTGTCGCTATAACAGACCTTTACAGCACTTGCCCAACAATAATTATAGCAGGGCCCGCATGCTAGCAATTAGCATCAGTGCTAGCAATTAGCATGAGCCAAGTGAAAGGATCATCATGAACGGTAAGTTAAAAACAGCAGTTAATACATGGAATTAGCTATCTAGCTTACAAGCCAGCCACCAAATGAAACTCGAATAGCAAGGAAAGCACTTTAACTGTCGCCAGATAAGAAACAGAAAACAGAACAGAAAGGAGAGAAAAGTCCTGAGGTGTGCTGTGATTGGACGATCGGCCGTTGGCTAACCCTTCAGCCAACACGCCGGGGTTCAGTTACTCTTTACAACTACAAATCATAAATGTTTGACTCGAGAATGATTGCATGAACAAAAGATGGATCTAACATCTTGTCCGCACATGTGATCTCATAATCAAGACAATGATTTTGTGCAAAACAAGATAACTCGTGTGACAGATCTTGTGCCAATCACGACCTGGTTTATACACAACAGATTTGCAGTAAACGCGTTTACAAAAGGTGATTCAATATTAACATAATGAGGAAATTAAGCTTGTTAAAACATCTATTAAGTGGCTACGATATCGAAACAGTAAAATATATCTGATCTTGACATACAGCTGTTTTATTACCATAACAAATGACTTGTTATGGTGATTTGGGGCTCTCGCTGTACTCCCCCGTAACCTTCACCAACGGGCTTTTGTTGCCAAACCTAACTGAAAACAGAACTTTGGACACACGTTGGTTTTAACATCCAGAGCTTTTTGTCCTCCAGGAACCCCGACCGCCTCTTTGCAACTCCAGAATAATGGAGTTCTTTTTAATTCACCCAACAACAAGCAGCCTCAGGGCCTCATCAGGGCCGTGATTATGGTCGACACCGCAGCGTAATTAGCAAAAACTATTTAAACGCACTTTATAGGAGACGGGGTTGTTTGTGGCACACAAGACATAAAATATACACAAGGCGTTAGGACCCTCGGGGGCGCCGTGAAGATCTCTGAACACAGAAGGTGGAAAACTCAGTGTAGATAATCACTATCTACTGTTATTGATGTGGCAGGTCATTTCTGCTGTTACAGGGTGTTGTTTCTTCCGGGTGCCTTCAAAGTCGGCTTGGACATTTAACTCCATGCTGCAGAAGCACAAATGTAAAAAAAACAGAGCAAATTATGGAGGAAATGTCTCCGATATGCATCACTTTTTCCAACATTTGCACAATGAGGCAATGGAGGCTTGGGGAACTGCATTTTCTTTGTGTGTGTGTGTGTGTGTGTGTGTGTGTGTGTGTGGAGTTGAGCTGGAGGGGGTTCAGGACTCAGCCAGATGATGTCATGACCATTAAGGAAGTTGCAGCAATAAAAAGAAGCCATTGAACTCTGCTGAGCTTCGGTGTCATTTTCGGTGAAGTCACACAGCAATGTTCCGACCGGTCACCGTGGAGACGGGAAGCTCGTTGTCGTCGATGGCGACAACAAGGAGGAGGAGCGGTTGGGATGTAGAAAACACCACGCTGGTGCTTGAGAACTACGTCAGGTACAAGAAATAACAAAAGCAGGCTGTGAAAGGGAATCAAATCAAAACGGATCGTGACGACGGAGAAATTATCGAGTTTCACAGAAAACTACATTTGGGGTGATTTTGCAGTTAGAAATGTTACATGATGGGGTTTAAATGCGAGGCTGATTTAAAAAAGGCAGATTCAATGTATTCAATGCATTTCAGAAGAATAGTAGGTATTCAGGAGTATTCACTGTGCAGGCAGAATATCCGTCTGCAGAACCAGTAACTGTTTCAAATGTAGCGGGATAAAAATTAAATAAATAAACATTTGTTTGAAAAAGGCGTCTTTAAGGTGGATTTTGCAGCTAAAACATTTTATTTTTATTTATTTATTATTTATTTGACAGGGATGAAACTAGTTTATATATATGCATTACTTTACGGGTGTGTGTCCGTGTGAAGTGCATGACTATGAGTGCATGACTCTGATTTTACGTCAGCCAGTGATTCACCTTTAAATTCTATGTTTTCTGTCACATGATGTTGATGGTTGCCTTGTTTTAGCAGTTAACCCTAAACTTGAACGCAGTGCTGCATTCAGTACAATCACCTCCGACAACAGGTTACCGACGGAGGCTTTCAAATGGACTCAACCGGATCCTGGACCACGGCCTCGTCTTCTGTATCTTTGTGACATCTTTTGTCTGGTGTTCCGCACGGTTTGATTCTAGGTCCCTTATCGTTCTCTTTACCATCTTTACTGGTAACCACCGCATGCCAGCCGAATGCTTTAAGTTGCACTTTTCTAATGACCACTGCACTGACCTGTATCAAATAAATATCCGTTTATGACTTTGAACCAGCAAAAATGTATTATTCAGCTGGTTGCAATCTGCAACCTCACCATTAGATGCCACCAAACCCTAGACACTGTACCTGCAAAAACGATTTCAATCTGTTAAACAAGTGAGGGAAAGTTGTTGTTTTTTCCATCTGTGAAGGCGGCTGATCTTGTTTTTGGCTGTATTTGTAAGACTAATTTATTTAAATTTAAATATCCACCTTTTTTCACCTGTTTTACAGATAATTAATTAATTTATGAATTAGAAAGACAAGTCGTGAACAGGAGAGAGAAAACTATTTAGCATAGCATCCATATGATACAGGATGATGTTTTAAGCACAAATGATTACATTGTTATTCTGTCACTAATGTGCCTACATTATTTTACGATAGCGTGGAGGGTTAATATGTTTCACATGGTTTAAATTGGATGTTTTCTACGCATTTCAATTCAAGTCTGTGTGTTCTGTGTTTGATCGGGCTGCAAAAAGGTTCCTCCTCGTGGGAAATAGAGTTAAAGAGCAGAGAAAAGCCAGCGGTGCTTTTCTTCTCCACAATTAATATGAAAACCTGGTTTTGGGGTTTGACAGCTGAGGTCACCTCGTGGTGTTTTTTTCTTCTACCAGAGACTGAAAATCTCAATTTGTGCAAAAAGGTGACAACCGACCCGGCGGACCATTTTACAAAACCATCTAATCTGACCCCAAACAAACACATCGGTCCTCACTGACCCCCCAAACACATCGGTCCTCACTGACCCCACAAACACATCAGTCCTCACTGACCCCCCAAACACATCGGTCCTCACTGACCCCCCAAACACATCGGTCCTCCTCACTGACCCCCCAAACACATTGGTCCTCACTGACCCCCCAAACACATCGGTCCTCCCTGACCCCCCCAAACACATCGGTCCTCACTGACCTCCCAAACACATCGGTCCTCCTCACTGACCCCCCAAACACATCGGTCCTCACTGACCTCCCAAACACATCGGTCCTCCTCACTGACCTCCCAAACACATCGGTCCTCCTCACTGACCCCCCAAACACATTGGTCCTCACTGACCCCCCAAACACATCGGTCCTCCCTGACCCCCCCAAACACATCGGTCCTCACTGACCTCCCAAACACATCGGTCCTCCTCACTGACCCCCCAAACACATCGGTCCTCACTGACCTCCCAAACACATCGGTCCTCCTCACTGACCCCCCAAACACATCGGTCCTCACTAACCCCCCAAACACATCGGTCCTCCCTGACCCCCCCAAACACATCGGTCCTCACTGACCTCCCAAACACATCGGTCCTCCCTGACCCCCCCAAACACATCGGTCCTCACTGACCCCCCAAACACTGGTCCTCACTGACCCCCCAAACACATCGGTCCTCACTGACCCCCCAAACACATCGGTCCTCCCTGACCCCAAACAAACACATCGGTCCTCACTGACCCCCCAAACACATCGGTCCTCACTGACCCCCCAAACACATCGGTCCTCACTGACCCCCCAAACACTGGTCCTCACTGACCCCCCAAACACTGGTCCTCACTGACCCCCCAAACACATCGGTCCTCCTCACTGACCCCCCAAACACTGGTCCTCACTGACCCCCCAAACACTGGTCCTCACTGACCCCCCAAACACATCGGTCCTCCTCACTGACCCCCCAAACACATCGGTCCTCACTGACCCCCCAAACACTGGTCCTCACTGACCCCCCAAACACTGGTCCTCACTGACCCCCCAAACACTGGTCCTCACTGACCCCCCAAACACATCGGTCCTCACTGACCCCCCAAACACATCGGTCCTCACTGACCCCCCAAACACTGGTCCTCACTGACCCCCCAAACACATCGGTCCTCACTGACCCCCCAAACACATCGGTCCTCCTCACTGACCCCCCAAACACTGGTCCTCACTGACCCCCCAAACACTGGTCCTCACTGACCCCACAAACACATCGGTCCTCACTGACCCCCCAAACACATCGGTCCTCACTGACCCCCCAAACACATCGGTCCTCACTGACCCCCCAAACACATCGGTCCTCCTCACTGACCCACCAAACACGTGACGATACAAGAAGACATTTTCCTCCGTTGTCCTTTTTGTGAACATAAACCGTTTTCCTTCGTGGTTTATTCCAGTTGTGCAATCAGTAGAATCAAGTATATAATACTATTAGAATATCTTGTTCAGACAGATTCTTTATGGTAAAAGTACATAAAGGATAAATACAAACCTATTAAGACGAAACATAGTCATGATGCAGACAGACTTGGACCTGGTCAATTTAACTACGTTAATTAAATCACTGATCGACTGCTGCTGGGTGGACCGTTAACTGTCCAATTAATGCAGGGCTGGGACCTACAGAGATCTGGGACCGGGTACATAGGCCCTGGGCCCTGGGACCTAGGACCTTTGACCTGGGACCTGGGGGTGCAGGTGCCAGTTAAAAACACAGACCTGCGACGGTCCCGAGTTTAAAGCCTATTTCTCACCTGATGAGGTTCTGCAGGAGCTGCCTGCTGGAGCTCTTCCTCCTGATGGACTCCGACATGCTGGACTGGGCCCGCTCCTGGTCTGGGGTCCTGACTCCTGGGTGTCGTGCAGCCTCTGGTCCTGGTTGTCTGACCCTGGTTCTGGTCTTGCAGGCTCAGATGTTTCCAACAGCTGCTCTCTTGTTCTCCTTCGTGCGTCTCATGCTGGTCTCCCTCGCTCTCCCTCTCTCTCTCCATGTGGTTTTCATTGAAGCCTCCTGACTCCTCCTCTCTCGCCCTGATGGGGGTCATGTGACTCGCCCAAGGGGGGGGAAGTAAGATGATATCATAACAGTGGATCAGTGTCAATACTGTATGCATGTGTATTGTGCATATTCATATTGGGAGGAGTCTTTGTTTTGGTCTTCAGCTCCAGTTGGTTACGTCACTGAAATACCTTTAAAATTTAAAAAGTCTTTAAAATATAACAGTGACTCTCAGCTTCATCTCCTCCGTTTTCTAAAGAAGCAAAAATACATCTATCATAATAACACTGGTGGATATCTGACTTCAACATGTCAAAATGACTTGGATTGTTCTGTTTTCTGTTAATAATTAATAAAAACCAGGAAGTGTCTCATCAATAAATAACTGGAGGCAACATTTAGTCAGCTGTTTAAATTAATTAATTTCTGTGTTTTCAGGTGATCGGATTACACATTTGCATTCATTAATTCATTTAATTAAAATAATGATAATCCAATGATAATCTTGCACCCTGTTTATTAATGTTAAGTTACTAAATCTGGAACAAAGATCTCTGGTCTTCGTGTGTTTTTAAGAATTCTCATCTGCAACGACTAAATGTAATAAACTGAATTCTAAAGTAATTTAAACGGTATTTCTGACGTTGAAGATGGACAGGAATTATAAAAGCGTTTCTATCTCTTCATGATGGAAATGAAACCGGAATGAAAATGAAATCATGAAGTGAAGCTCTGTGTCCTAACTTTGGTTGTGATACGACACTATGAATAAAATGTAATTTAATCAATCTAATTGAATTAAGCGGCTCAGATATGAGCGGTGGAATGTTTTACTGGATTATCTGGTTACAGTTCAGCAGGTTATGAATAAGACATGAGGCCCCCAGAACAGGATCAGCTGCTGGAGGTGGTGGCGAGACCTGGTCCAGATCCAGATAGTCCAGATCCAGGTAGTCCTGGAGCCGGGGGGACTGCTGGCTCCTTTCATTGGCCTTCAGACGCTCCGATACCAGACTGGGCTCTCGGCTTCTGAACACAAAGACAGAAGTGGAAAAAAAAAAACTCTCCGACACACACAGATGTGCATTAGGTCACACAGGCATGTCCAGCCAACACACACACACACACACACACACACACACACACACACACACACACACACACACACACACACACACACACACACACACACACACACACACACACACACACACACACACACACACACACACACACACACACACTGCCCCCCCCCTTCCTGCGGGAGCTTGAAACGCTCACAAACACTCCACAAAACGGTCGCCACGGCAACACTCCCACAGCACTTTACACAGTCTGACTGAAGCTCGGCGTGAGGCCGACGGTGACAGAGTCCCAACACTGGAAACAGTGTGTGATAGAGAGAGAGAGAGTGTTGACATTATGGTCAGCAGCAGGAATATTGACAGCATGTTATAGATTTTTTAAATATTCCAATATTAACCCAGAAATAATTGACTGTAAAAAGCGTGTTTCTGACACACAATGGTGGCCTTTGTTACAGTCGGTAATAACTTTGCTACGGTAGCCCCCCCCTCCCCGACCTCGGATCCACTGCTGGCCTCCGGTCCGAGGTGGTGACGCTGTTTAACAAGTCGAACCAGGAAACCCAAGCAAACCCACTTCCAGGTCCAGATGAAGCAGACAGTCAGTGAAGTCCAGCAGAGGGATAAAACTCTACAGGTCATAGGTCAACGTCAGGTTTCTGGAGACATCTGGAGGATCTGCCAGTCCTCGTATGTCGTGTTCGTGGGTTTCTTTACCTGCTAAGGTGAAAAATGTGCCGTTTATTAAATTCACTATTAGATGAGGAAACATGACTTCTAATGTGTGTGGTGGGGATCGGAGCTGTAATAATGTCAGAGGGGGAGGAGAAGTTAAACGAGTGGGCTGGATATATATCCACCCACACGGAGAATAATGAATATTCATATCTGCTCTCCGTGAGGTCACATGGTTGACTATTGTCTGATTGTCTGACAACAAACCAAACTCACTGACATCAACGTTCCCCAAAGGTCAAGGAGGGAATGAGTCAGCTCGTTCTCATCTCTCAGCCCGACGTCTACAAATACTACAGCCAACTGATTCTTCTGTTTCTCCCTCTCACTGTGTTTATTACCTCACAGTTAAGACGTCTTCTTATTCGTGGAAAACAATTAAATCATCTAAAATAAGATGATCATGAATCAGAAGCTCTCCCTGCAGAAATACAGAATGAATAGACAATTATAAATATAGTTTTGTTCGTTTTTACATCAAGCTCTATATCCTCTAATGACTAGATATATCCTCTAATGACCAGCTGATTAGGACAAGAGAAAGCTCGTTTGTTGAAACAAATAAAAATTAAATGATTATCTGGAAGGAATTAGAAGGGAGACGACGGACATCGTAGTTAACGTGATTAGGACTTTTCTTTTCCTCCGCAGCTAATCCTTCTTTAATGAAGGTCTCCGGTCACGAATGTTTCTCCGATGAGTCACGAGGAGCCTTAAAAGTAGAAAACGTGAAGAAACCAACACATCGGACTGTTGATAGTAAACGGTATCTTCTCTTCAAAGATTTCATGAACCAAACTGATAAAAGCCAGAGCTTCGCGGGGTGGATCGTCATGGTAACTGATCTAACCTGCCCCGGACAAGAGTTTGGTTGTAATGTTAGTACATCGAAGCATCCAGTAGCACAAAGAACACATACAGAGATTATTTTGACTTATAGTTACCATAAAGAGCTAAATAATTAAAATCATAAACTGCGGCTACATTATTGAAAAATGAAATGAAACAAAAAGTGATTTTTTAAATGTTTTTTATTATTTTTTTTTGGTTGAACCAACTACATTTGAAAAAAAATTATTTAGGATTTTAGTAATTAATGATACATGAAGAGACTGAATTCATTTCACCGTGTTGAGAAGTTTCAGAAAGTTTATCATGAAGTTATTTTCTAATGCTGCGCAAAAGAAGATTTTAAGTCAATCTATGAGTAGAATCCAGAGACTGTCTGTGGTCCCCCAGAGGTCTAGATAGTAAACCACATTAGTCCAGAGACCAGACCAGACTATGTGGAGGAACCAGAGACTGTCTGTGGTCCCCCAGAGGTCTAGATAGTAGACCACATTAGTCCAGAGACCAGACCAGACTATGTGGAGGAACCAGAGACTGTCTGTGGTCCAAACAACAAGGTCTCTGCTGTATTTATGTCTAGATGACCTTATATGGAGTGTTGATGGAGCAGCTACAATGTTAGCGTAGCCTAGCACCATCAACCAGACTCCATCCAGAAAACCAGCGTTTTAACAGCAGTTATCTTGTGGTCTTGCAGACAGACCTAACAAAGCATGACTCAGCACTTTTTACTGATCACCATCATGATGGAGTTATTTCTGCATCCTTTTCCTCTGGTTATTGATATTAAATCACAGCTGATTGGTTTATTTTGGGTTCCTCCAGCTGTGGTGAACCAGCAGACGTGTCTTGCTAGATCCAGTGAATCCAGCACCTCTGGATGATGTCATCAATCTGGGACTTTAAAACATGTACAAGGCAATGATGGCAATGATGGATGAAAAGTTGGCGTCTACATGAAGGTAAGCCCCGCCTTCTCTCCAGAACATCTAGCGAATAAACACATGATTTTGCGTGAACACAGCATTAGTATTGTACATTAGGTAATTATTGACTCTACACAGTAAGAAGATCAACATGAACACAGAATCTTCTGCTGGTGATGTCATCACTAGCTGTAACACAGGAAGTTCCTCCTCCAGGAGCAGTCTGCGGGCTCCACGCTGCCCGTGGCGTTCTTGGACAGGACGCCGCAGTGCCGCCCGAGGGCGGGGCAGAGGGGCAGGTCGGGGTACGACAAGCTGGCCCCGTTGATCCACATCCAATACCCGGCCAGGAACCGGAGACCCGTCCACACCTGAGGGGAGGAAACCACCAATGAACCCCCGCCACACGGGGCGCCGTCGTCGTCATCACAAAAAAACCTATAAAACTGTTGACGGCAATCCTCGCTTTGTGCTGCTCATTTTCAAATCGTTAAGGTTTAATATTCGTACATTCCGAGATGTTTTTACGTGCGTGATGTCATCTGGTTGTGAAGTTTATGGGCCGGTGAGCGCCGGGGAAGAGAGAGGGATGCTAATGAGCAGATGCTGCAGGACGCACAGAAGCAAAGCAGAGGAACGGCTGTTTCAAACCGAGAGTCAGAAATCTCAGCGCTCAACGCCTCCATGAGAAGCTCAGGATTTAGAAACAAAAAAAGACAGCAGCAGGCGGGTAGTGGTGATGAAGGTGAGACATCAGACAAACATTCATTACTTCATCTTTTTTTAGATTTATTTATGTGGAATGTCAAAATTATAAGCAACTTCATTCTTGAGTTATGGCCAGAATACGCATTGCTAGGTATCTCGGGATGGGACGATAGAGGATTTTATCGTGAATCGCGATAAAAAAAACAGTCACAATAAATCCATCAACAAGATAATCGTGAATATGCGACTTGAAAAAGCCGTGTAGTTCACCATCATGGTGGACGAGATACAAAAATACGTGTATAACATGTAGTACTGCTTATTAACAACCTTATCTTATAGAAGATTATTTGATCATTTTGCACTAAAAATATGTATTATCTGATACAATGAAGATATTTGTTTTTGTGATTCCAGAATCTTTCCATTTTAAGAGTTTGAAGCAAATTTTTCGCAATTATTTTGATCGGGATCAAAGTGAAAAAAAGTTCATATTGTCCCGGTGACCTTTGACCACCAGCATTCACATTTTAACGCTTCATTTGGATGTTTAACATGAAATTTTCAGAAAAATTTTAACACAAGAAATAAAATTAAAAAAAATTGCGTTAATGACAGAAATCGACCGGGGAAGTTTAAATGCTGATATATACAGTATTTGTTATTTTTGAGTGTTTTCAAAAATGTGTACAATTTAAAAATCTGTACATTTAAAGGCCGTTTTCTCTAAATGAGTTTGTTCTCAGACTCTGAAGCAGAAATCTTCACTTTACACTTTCATTCCTTTCATCGTTCTGAAGGCCTTCATCATTCACAGCCTTGTTTACAGCAACATTTTTACTGATTTTTTAAATATCCAAAATTTCCTCTGTAAAAATAATAATTCTGAACCTGGAATCCAACGCTCAGATTTATTTTCTTAAAATCATGCAAATGATCACATATTGAATAATTAAAGAGAATACGTCATTTGCATGTAAACATTTCTGAAATGCCCCTTTAGTGCGTGTGAACCCACCTGCTCGGTGTCGGCCTCCATGACCCGGTCCATCACGTACTCGTGGTCTTGGCCCGGTTGCACGCTGAGCAGCTCGTGTTGGAGGCCCCGGCAGTGCTCCAGAGCCTCCTCCCACGTCTTGTTCTCCTTCACCAGGACCAGGTTGTCCCGGTAGCAGACGACGGGGAACCGGGATGAGCAGTCTTGGGTGGCCATCGTTTTGTGGGTGGAGGAGATGGTGACACAGTCTCCGTTGGCTCTCGGCTCACCCGACGCCCATTTTCGGTACTTCGACGAGCCGCTGCTCCACTTCCACGATCCGGCTGCAGAGAAAGAAAAAAAGATTTGGAAACTTGACTGCATTCAGTCGTGGTCGGTAACAACTTGAAATCGAGTCCAAGTCAAAACCCAGACCATGTGCAACAGGAGTCCAGAGAAAACGGAGTTCTGTTCATGAGAATCGGCAACAGTCTTTCTAATGCTAATATGGTGATTAAGGAGTTAACGTCCAACAAGACATGAGACCAAGACCATTCAGAGTCCAACAAGACATGAGACCAAGACCATTCAGAGTCCAACAAGACATGAGACCAAGACCATTCAGAGTCCAACAAGACATGAGACCAAGACCATTCAGAGTCCAACAAGACATGAGACCAAGACCATTCAGAGTCCAACAAGACATGAGACCAAGACCATTCAGAGTCCAACAAGACATGAGACCAAGACCATTCAGAGTCCAACAAGACATGAGACCAAGACCATTCAGAGTCCAACAACACACGAGACCAAGACCAAAGCAAGACTCTGGAGACCCGACAAATAACAAATGGAAGAGGGTTTTTTTTGGAGTGAATGCATAAGAGTTGTTCAAAAAACATGTTGCAATTGTGTTTTACCGTCTCTGTGGAGTCCAATCCAGACCGGGAAGTCCTGCGGGCCCACCCCCGTGTACAGTTCGTTTTCGGTTCTGAAAGTTGCCAGATCATCGAAGGTGTTCCTGCAGTACTGCTGGGCTTCGGACCAGGTCTTCGACTGAGGTATAAAATTGTACTCGTAGTGCTTGGGGTGTTTCTTGTGGCAATAAAAGAAATAACGTCCATCACAACTGGTGCCATAAAACCTTTGAACAGAAATATGAAGAGCAAAATTATGAAGAGGAAAAATTTGATGCATAAATCCAGTGTGCAAGAAAACACATTTCACGGTGTTTAAGCTCGACTTCCTTCGTCACGTTGGGACCACGCCGTTGTTTTTGGTTCACTAAGTTACTACCAATAACAGATTTGCACCACTGCTGACAATAATCCAAATCAGTTTGGATACCCATCCTTTCCTATACCTACCCTTCCTCTACGGTGGCCAGGAAGGCTCAATGTGCTGCTACTTAAAAACATGCAAATAGACAAAAGCACAAGCAAATTACAAAAAATACTCGTTGATTAGACAACACATCCGCAGCAGTAAGAAACAATGGAAATACAGAAAAACACAAGCAAACAGTGAAATACTGCTGAAGGACTTGTAAACTATCTCAAAGTCGCAATTTAAAGGACAATAAAAATATAGTCAAAATATTTTTTTCTTTACTTTTTTCAACATACCATGACATTTTTCGTGATTTCTTTTCGATATGCGATACTATTCATTTTTTGGAACTTTTTTCAACACTTTACTTTGACATTATTTGTTATTTTTTCAACATTCAATAATCTGACTCTCTTTTTCAACATGCTATACTATGACTTTTTCGACAGACTATACTTTGACTTTTTTCATGGTTCACGGAGCAGTTTCACATGAAAACTAGAGTGACACAGATATATCACATATAATCTTCTTGACATGTGAAAACTGATTCTTTAAAGCGGGGTAAGTGCAGACTCCCATTACTTTTCCAAGGTGTAGTAAACGGTGACACAGTCATCGTTGGAGTCTGGCTCGTTTTCCGCCCAGGCTTTGGGATAGAACAAGGCTCCGTCAGACCACTTCCAGTATATGGAGCTGACTCTGTTGAGGCCGATCCAGGCGCTATACTGCACCATGGTTATGAGGTTTTCATCAGACGGCGTAGCGATGGTGGCCAAGTCAGTGTAGTGGGCGGAGCTAGTGGGGCAGAAAGAAACAACCGTTTTAGATAGAATGCAAGCCATTATAGCTGCAGCTCCCCCTTCTGGCTGTGAGAGAAATGACACAAACACTGCTAATGGCTGCAGGTAAGACAGACAGACAGACAGACAGACAGACAGACAGACATAGATGATACAGACAGACAGACAGACATGGATGGATACAGACAGACAGACAGACATAGATGATACAGACAGACAGACAGACATGGATGATACAGACAGACAGACATGGATGATACAGACAGACAGACATAGATGGATACAGACAGACAGACATAGATGGATACAGACAGACAGACAGACATGGATGATACAGACAGACAGACAGACATGGATACAGACAGACAGACAGACATGGATACAGACAGACAGACATAGATGGATACAGACAGACAGACATAGATGGATACAGACAGACAGACAGACATGGATGATACAGACAGACAGACATGGATGATACAGACAGACAGACATAGATGGATACAGACAGACAGACATAGATGGATACAGACAGACAGACATAGATGGATACAGACAGACAGACACTGACAGACAGACAGAAATAGACGGAGACAGACAGATGACACAAACACTGCTAATGCCTGCAGGTAAGCTCTCTCTCACAGACGGACAGGCAGGCAGACAGACAGACAGACATGATACAGACAGACAGTTCTGTCTTCTTTCCCGTGTGAAATCAAAGCCGCTTTTGTTCATAATCACATCTGAAAATTCTCCCGTCTGAATACACGACAGTAAAAAGTAAACCCACGTCTTGCAGAAGCGCTGAGCGTCGTGCCAGTTGAAATGACTTTGGCTGTACCAGTATCGTTTAGACACCACTGATCCCAGTCCAGACACAGTACTGCTGAGGAAGACGAGGAGGAGGAGGAAGGGTCCTGAGAAGCCGCTGTTCATCATCGTCATCAGAATTCTGTGAGATAGTTTGAGTGAGAACAAACACTTAACATGCAGATGTTAATATATCAGGCAGATTAAACCCGTAGGACCATTTCTTACCTAAAACAAATAGTGTGTGATTGTAAAAGACCATTAAAAGGTGCCGAGTCGTTACCCGTCTGTCTCTCGTGCTGCTCAGTGGGAATCACTGGACGCTGATGATCCGCCAACATCTCACCCACCAATCATTTGACTAGCAGACACACTTAAAATCAACTATCTGCTGCGTCTCCACAAACCATTTGACTGTTGGCAAATTAAGCAGATTTACCTGCAGTCTTGATAAATAGAGATATATTTTGCAGCGAGAGACAACGTGAAGAAGGCAAATAAGGCTGTTCCTGTCGCATCAGGACAAATTAGAGGGCTAAATTCAAACATTTCAGTCACTGGTTTAAACCCGAGTCATAGTTCGACAAATTAAACCTCATATGAAGCCATTAAAAGATCCTATCTCATACCATTTGATTAAAAAGTATGGTATGAGAAAAAAATGAATGAAAGTGATAGTTCCTTATAAAACCTTTATAAAAAAATTAAAGTATACTATGTAAAAAAGGTCACAGTAGTAGTCCCTTATAAAACTCATTGTATAGTCATAAAATGTCAAAGTCATACAAAATATATTGTATTTTTTTCATTAAATGTTAATAAAAAGTAATACAAGTGATTAAAAGGTTATTATATAGTATTTTATAAAAGTCATCGTATAGACAACAAAAGGTCAGGTGATCAGCTGCCGACATTAGCTCGTAGCAGATATAATCTTATATTCGTTTCTCCATTTCAAACAGTCATTGCTGGTTTCTCTAAAACCTTCACCCCGGCTAAGTCAGGCTTATTTAGAGAAACGAATGTACCATGAATTACACATACTGTATTCAAAAGATCATTTTGCACGTCAAGAAAGTCTACGACATCCAAGTTGGCCAACACAGCCGATACCTTACCCTCCTAGCTAGCTAACTTAGCTACATACCATCACAACCTGATGCGTTTTATTCAGCGACTCTTTAAAAAGCAAAGCAAAAACACGTCCGCTAAGCTGGGACGTGGCTAAGTTAGCTAGCTAGTTAGCAAGACAAGCTAACGGCTGTGTTGGTGACTTGCGTGTCGAGATATGTAGTTCACGAGCGGTTTCACGCTAAACTAAATTATACGACGCCAAACCTACAAGACTTTCTGGACTTGAAAAATCAGTTTGAATTGTTAAATCAAGAACAAAATAGATTCATGAATAAAATACAGCAGAATAGAGAAGGAAGCTTCTGCATATATAATTTTATTATGCAGCGATTTAAACTCCGATCACAGTGCAAATAAACTCTGAATTACATCTGCAAATAAAAAGAAAAGTCATTATTTAGTCATTAATATTGTCACATACAGCACGAAAAAAAGCATGCATTTAATTAAAAAAAAATGACACTTGCTTTATCAGCTAGCACCAACCAATAACATGACATCAATCAACCAATCAGAGCTAGAGGAGGTCGTAAGCTAATCTTTCCAACGATCAAATCCCTCCCAACGTTCAGGCCCGCCTCCTTCCTACAGAAGATAGATGCTCTGGAAACACCGTTCCAGATCGACTTCAACAATAAAAGACTTAAAGTGACACTTTATATCGCAAAAACCGTTGCCGAGCCGCGTTCTGAGATGTAGAACTGAACTCCCCTCATGTCAAATGCTTAAAAACCCCGTTCACCTGGACGCGACATGCTCCTCTGCAGCTGCCGGAAGGACTCGCCCCTCAGCGTGCCGAGCTCGTCCTTCAGCCGCCGGTGGCCGTCCAGCGTCAGGTGCCAGAAGCACGACTTCCTCTTGCCGTCTCGACACAGCTGGTTGCAGGTTTTGCGGAAGCTGCTGTTGAAGCACAGGTTGTGTCGGATGGTGTTCTTCCAGCCGTCCGGAGCCGTCTGGAAGAAGGGGAAGTGCTCTCTGGGGAGAAAGAAGGACACGAGGTACCTACTTAATCCATTTAGTTTTCTGGAAGGTAGATTCTTTTTTTTGTTCTCCAGCAACTTCAAAATTAAAAAAAAAAGAACTAACTATTTAACACCAAATGAGTAGTTCGAGTATGTTACAGGTAACCTCCGGGTCTGAAAAGTGAAGCCCCGGCTGAAGTGCCTTAAACTGTCATTCGCTCTGCTGGCCACCAGGGGGCGACTCCTCTCTGGTTGTATAGAAGTCTATGGGAAAATGGTCCTACTTCTCTCTTGATGTATTATCTCAGTAAACATTGTAAACATGAGTTTATGGTCTCAATCTCTAGTTTCAAGTCTTCTTCAATCCAGCATGATGTTCATTTAGTACATTATGGTCCATTTAGAGTCCACCAGACCAGGAAGCAGGGTTTTTACCGACCTACGAGACTCTGACCTGGTGAAGTTGTAAATCTGCTGGACTTTGAGGCTTCCCGTGTGGCTGCTCTTGAGTGCCAAGGCGATGAGGATGCAGTAGTTGACGGGTGGACGAGGCCAGCAGCCGGGGATCAGGGTCTTGTTGTCCTGGAAGTATACAAACTAAAATCAAAAGTCCCACCACATATGACGTCCACACCTTTTGGCAGGTTTTTACAGCATTAAAGGGCTTTTTAAAGACTTATTTAAACTTTAGATGTCTGTCGTCATATTTTATGAAATCATCACCCTATAAAAAGAAATAAATAAAAAATGTAAGAAGTGGTTATATAAATGTGATTTACGGTGCTGTAACCCTGCTGCCTCATTAATACAGGACCTGGACAACACAGTTTCCACAGCACTGAAAATGTCTTTCAAAGGCAAAACGCCAAAATAAAGCTGAATATTATTTTACAATTTTCTAATAAATTATGACTTTAGGACTTTTTGGGTCATTGCAGAGACGAGGTCATAGTGAAGATTCAGACTATGCGGTGCGGCCCTAAAGGGGGACCCCCCATGTGCTCGGGCACCGGACCAAGAAGGTAACTACGAGTGGAAACAAAGACCAGAAACAGAGACATCTCTAAATCACACAAGGTCCCCTGGTGATACTGGCCCTCGTGCAAAAAGGCAATTGTGAAAGTAGGTTTTTAGGGCCTTTAAAGAGCATATTATAGAGTTCTGTACATCCCACTGGAGGGACCTGGATCGGGGCCCGGCGGACTCACCCTGGCCTTCGTGGCTCTTCCCTTGCGTCGGTCCTTGGTTGGTCGACAGGAACCGTCTTCATTTTTAATCTAAAAAAAAAAAAAAAAAGGAGGTAAAAACAGTGGGATTACATTCATGAAACACATTAAAACATCTCCAAACTTGTTTTTACCGTCTTAAGACTAACTTTTAGACCTGGTATTAAAATCTGATCTCTATCTTTATGGAAGAGAAGCAAGCAAGCTTTGTGGGCCACGCCCCCATACTGGCCACGCCCCCAGGTGGGCCTGCAAAGGTACATACTATGTACTCAGGGTGCAGCGGTTCCTCCTGGTGAGGTGCACCATGGGGGTCAAACACGTGGAGCTCCGCAGGGAGCCGACGCCGGGCCCCTGCCGAGTTCAGCCGAGCCGTCCGGATTCCCTCGCCGTGTTGGCAGGCGGTCTGCTGACCCGCTGTACCTCCTCCATACTGGATCGGGCAGGCGATGCTGGGATTCACCAGCAGCCACAGGTTCGGCTTCACAAACGTGTCTGAGGACGGAAGAAGGCGCTTCAACCAACCTGGAGGCAAACGCTAAGCCTTCTGGGAGAAAACGTCTGTTCTCAATTAAAACCGGAAAGGTTTATGGTTTAGGATTAATATCATTGCCAAGACCTCAGTGAGAAGATCTTAAAGGAGATACAACATAAACATCCATTTCAGCTAACCAGGACCTAGAATCAATACATTACATTTTCATTACATCTCACCTGACGTTTTATCGTACCAGATGAACTCATCTTTCCTCCTGGAGGCTCTCGCTGAAGGCCTCTGGACCACGTACTGATCGTTCAGTTTGTCATCTGTCACACCATCAACATGCAGAACTTTACTCACTGCTCTCGAATGCAACATCTTGTGTGAATGACGATCAACCTTTAACCTCCAAACCCCGGGGTAAAGAATAATAAAAGGTCACCGTGGTAGAACTGGTCTGTGGTGGTTGCCAGTTTGAGCTCCTTGTCCATGTCCCAGTCCGTCAGGCCCACGGAGCAGTGCAAGTCAAAGAGCAGCGCTTTGGTTTGGAGACGTAGAGTCATGGTCTGGATGCGGTTTTCGTTCCTCTCTCGGGTTCAGTGCTGCAGAGCTCTGATGAGAGTCCCGGGTCCACCGAGTCCTGCAGGCCCCTGATGCACCAGCTGGAGCTCCGCGGCCCTGATTGGACTCAATTAAACCTGAAGGACTTCAGCCTGTGCTCAATCTGCTTGTTCCTGCAGCGACGTCTGAGTGCGTTTCAGGCCTTAGATGGAATACTTAGCCTAATAAAAAGTCACGTGATGCCACCAGGGTTCAACATGACCAGGATCCCTGGAGGTTAAACAGCTGAAGCGTCCCACAGCGGTGGTTATCACATCTAGAAAATCTCATTTCTCAATCAGGCTGTTTACCTGATTACATGATGTAAAGGAGCAATTAAAAAGTAAAAAAATAAATAAAACTCTCTTATTTCCTCTCAACTTTTCTTAGATTCCTCCAGAACTGCACTCACGCAGTTTCATTTATTTATTTTTTGTTACATTTACAGTAAACACTTCACAAGAAAACCGATCAAAAACAGAGAAAAATCTACTTTTTACAGCATGAAAAAAAAAATCATATAGTCCTCTTTTAAATATCTATATATCTTTGTATAGTTTAAACATTTAAGTCTGTCGTATACTCACGAGACTTCGCCTCATTCCAGTAATGTTCATTTACACAAACTTGGGGGGGGGGGGTTGTGTTTTTAATATCTAACAACGATCTAGTTAATCAGGCGGCGGCTCACACACTTCACTTCACGTTTTAATTTGGGGGGAGGGAGGGGGGGGGAACCACGGTAACGACCAGACATGCGGACAAAACAAACAAAAAAAACCTAGCACTACAACAGAAATAAATATGTAGAAGACGAGTGGAGGAATGTTTCATGGCGTTCGTGTTTTAGTATTGTGGAATTTGTACGCAAGTGCTTGAAAACGACGGTGGACGTTTTCACGTTAAAACCAACTTTTCCGTCCCTTCATTCCTCTTAAAGACTTTAATCAGCAAATTCTTCCTCTGTGTACTTTGCCAGCGGCGGCGGCGGACGAGGAGCGCCCCACAACAAACAACACGGCGAGCGTCAGGAAGTTTAGACAAACGGAGGCGAGTGTTTGAAAGTCAAATCAGTCTTCACCTCCTTTATCTGTCCGATTAAAAACAAGCGCCTCCGTCGGCTCCTCTCATCCTCTTCCAGCTGTAAACCGGATTTATGTTTATCGCGTGTTGTACCGTCGGCCGGGAAACGGGAAACGTACGGGGGAAAAACGATTAACGCCGGTGAGAGCGGAATGCAGAAAATCTGGCGTCGATTAACACGGAGCTGGAGACGTAAGACTGAATGAAATGACGATGGGAGGGGAGGAGGAGGAGGGGGGGAGGAAGAGGAGGCTCAGAAGATGGGGATGTAGTTGTCGATCTTGGCGCGGTGCCGCTGGGCGATGCACTCGGCGATCCACACGATGTTCCTGCACTCCTGCTCCTTCAGCTTGACGTAGGCGTAGAAGACGCTGAAGTGGAACTGGTTGAGGAAGGCCAGCTTGTTCAGCTTCACCTGCACGGAGCAGAAAACACTCCAAATGTCAGCCCGTTTCAGAAACCAGCATCTGATACAGAATAACACAAATGTCAAAGTATGTGTGAGGTCATTCAGAAACCAAGACGACGTGTACAGGTTTCAGCCTGAACGCCTCAACATTCCTACGAAGCTCTTTTAGAGGCAAATCCAGGAAACTGTCAGTCTCATTGATGCGTTTCATTGGTTTCTGACTTTGTCCGACACTGGAAGTGTTGTTCGTGTTACACAAAGTTAAACCTGCGTTCATTCTCCTGCTGCTCTGTGAAGAAGCTGCAGATAAAATCAGACGAAATAAAGATGCTACAGGATACAGAAACAAAAACGTACGTTTGTCAAACGTTGCTTTTGAAGCCCAGTGACCGAGCTAGACGCCGTGTACGGGAGTTAAACGTGTGTGTGTGTGTGTGTGTGTGAGACCTCGTGCTCGAAGAAGCGGTCCTCCAGTGTCTTGTCGCCCGGGTTGCTGCCGGCGCCTTCAAACAGCAGCTTGTACTCCTGAGGAAAGTTCAGACACGTCGACAGTGAGACTAGAAAACACGGAGAATCTTATTAAAACTATAAACCAAACCTTCTGGACTTACGGGATAGAAGTCGGCGATGGTCTTGACCTGCTCGTAGTCGTCTGCCCGGGCCAGCTGAGCAAGGCCTTCTGGGTAGAGCTTGCCGCAGTGGGGGAAGAGCTTGGCGCGGTCCTCCTTGGAGAGCTCCGTGCCGAAGGAGTTGATGGTGATGATGAAGGCTCTCCTGTCGGCCTCGAACTGCGAGCAGAGAGGGAGGGTCAGTGGAGCCGATGATTTCACCGTCCAACTATTCACTCAGTTTTATTTACATAGAATCAGGAGTTTGTACATCACACGGCATCATCGGTTCCCTTTAACGGGGAACAAATGGAGGAAACCTCAGGGAGACGAGGAGGAGGGATCCTCCCCAGAACAGATTTGATAGAATATAATATGACAATAACAATAGTAGCTCATAATAACAATGTTGACTGTCAGTTTAAAGAAATTTAACAATAAAAAAAAAACCTAAAAAATGAAAGGAGAATAGCTGGTCCACCTTGAAAGGTCAGTCCACCTTAAGTGAGCTGGAGCTGGGGGTTTCATGCCTCATTTGCATAATTTTGGGGACTCACCTCCAGAATGGGACACATGGTGTCGGCCGTGGTTCCTCCGAGGTTGGAGCAGAACTTATAGAACGCCTCCAGGTAGGCCTGAGGGGACAGGATTACACAAATAATATCATACAAACTGTAAAAATACAACTAATAATTTGCTAATTGTTACAATCTATTATTTTAATTTTTTACTCTTCATTAAATGAACGTTGTTTCATCTCAGGCCGTCGGTTCAGTTTATTCTGAATCCTCATTATTAATGTTATTGATTACTATGATCATAACTATGATATGTGTTACCTTGTAAAGTGTGTTACGAATGATTTCAATGTTCATCTCATCCAAGTCCTGTTCAGAGATGCAGTCCTGGAAGAAAGCAGCTGGAAAGAAAAAAAATAGTAATGCATGTCAAACCAACAGAAAGGAAATGTTTCTTTAAGCGTCGGCGCCACCTGCTGTTCTGCAGGAAACATTACAGGTTTCACAAAAAGGTTGATGTCGTTTTAGTGGAGAAGCAGACGGGGAACCCGATTCTCTTTGTCAGAATCTAAAACCCATTATTTAAATTTACATATTTTAATTGTGATTATTTGTCAATAAAATATTTTTATTCCAAGTTAAACACCAACAAATATGGACAGAACCTCATGGCCATTTTAAATTGTGTCCTGAATTCTGAACCCTCTCTCCGCTGCCAGACTAGAGACCGGGTTCAACAGACTCTCTGGACCAGGTCTATACCGACCCTGCAAGAGCTCGCTTCTCCGGGTGGAAACCCTGCAGTCACTTAGAACTGATAGAGATGCTTGTAGGTGTCTAAAACACACGTCTCCCTGCTGCTCCCGTCCACAGACGCTTCACCTCGCTGTGTTTCCCACGGGGAACTGAAGCCGTCATCTGGGCTCTCTTCAAACCCACCAGACTCCAAAAAGAGTCATTTTCCCTTCATACACACTCGTAATAGCAGGTAGCGTACGTACCCAGGGGCGTGTCCACCAGGATGGCGTTGTAAAGCTCGGCGGGGGTCTGGGCGATGTTGACCGCCTCCATCTGCTCGAAGCTGCCCAGCGGGTGACACTTGGGCACCAGCTCGGAGATGGCCCTCTGGTGGAGCGTGCCCGTGATCAGCAGGATGACGTTATCGATCATGTAGCTGTACCTGAGGACGCAAGGTGGGAGGAGTGAGGAAGATTGGAATATCATCCAACACCCTGGAGACATTTTTTACACAAGCGACGCTGAACACTGACGTGATGAAGTCCATGAAGCTGGCCAGCGGCTCGTACGACTGGTTCCTCATGTGGCGAAACTCCACCACCATCTTCTCCTTCAGCTTGTCGTCGATAACGGACACGGTGAGGGGAGACGCCTCGTTGGCCAGGAAGCTGCCATAGTCGGTGCTCTGCAGGTGGAGCTTCAGGTCTGCAGGAGACGCAGGAACACAGAAATCAGCCAAAGACGTCAAACAAGTCGGAGGCAGTGAGGAGTTGGAAAGCACCAAACGTCCAACACGTTGCATAATAAGGACAACGATGCTATAAACACCTGCTGAACTCGAGCTCCTCACTCTGTTTACCTTCACACCACTTCCTGTTTGCACCTGCAAACGCCAGTTTCCATGATTGACGGTTTATTCCTTTAATCACTGCAGTTCACCCATTAGAATATCTTATGGTTTATTTTGTCTTCTCCCACCGCTGCAGAACATAAAGCAGAAGCACATTCCTGCTTCGCCACACGACAAGAAGAGTTTACTGGCAGAAAATCTCCCGTTTATTGATGTTGACCAGAGAAAAACGGTCACAGGCGACGAGTTCAAGGGCCAGAATTAACTGTGGGTCATTGTAAAACAGCGAGATGCGTTTGGACACCGCTGTAGTGTTGGGTGTAAGATGCAAAAAAAAAAAAAAAAAATCGCTGTCTATTGTAATTTCACTTCCTCTGAGAAAAAAAGCCCACTGTTACACTATCTTAGATTGTGTTAGCATTACGGTAGCTACCTAGCTAGCTAGCTGGGTAGCTTTAGAGGATAGTCAGCTTTAAAAAAAAAGACACACCTCAAATACTATCTCACATTTAATCGATTAATATCGATGTATGTGGCGATAACACGAAGTGGTGCGTTGACTCGTGTGGTTAAAAGCAACGCTATCGCTGACAGCTAAGCGCTAGCTTGAATTCGCCCTGCGCTAGGCTAGCTGCTAGCCGTTAGCTTCGTGAACTCACCTTCCAGAGTCTCGCACTGGACGAGGTTTAGGTAGTCCGCCTGGGACAGGATTCCGGCCTTGAAGCCCCGGACCAGACCCTCCAGGTAGCCGTTGTCGACGTTAAAATAGAGCTCGGAGAAAGGCATCCTGTCTCGGCGTCAGATCCGTCTCTAGCTCCGGAGAGAACCGTCAGGGCTGCTTGTCGGCGTTCGCGTCAGCTGACTGCACCACGTGACCGTCATCTGACCTGTCATCTGTGCTCGTGCGAGTGCGTTTGTGTGTGTGTGTGAGCGCGCGCGTTCTTCAGAAGCTAGCACGGTATTGCAATTTGCAACTGCCTGTTAAACCAAACTATTATGAGTACTAAGGAGGAAGTACTACTCTAATCTCTACTTACAGAAAAGTAGTACGAAATACTCTGTTACAAAAATCTAAATATTAGTAGAAGTACAAAAGAAATGTATTTAAACAGTTAAAGTACTCATTATGTAGGATAATATATATAGTATTCTTATTATTGATGCATTAATGTATTGTTGCAGCATTTTAATTACGTTATTTACTGCTGGCGGTTTAATCTATAACAAAATGTGCTTTATTTGTGTATTTTATTTGTTCAGCATCCCATGTAAAGTGTCTCTGAGTATCCAAAAAAGCGCTATATAATAATAATTATAATAATAATCGTTATTATTATTATTATTATTATACATCATCATTTATTGATGGATTATATTTTCTTTTAATAATCTGAATCTGAAAATTAAAGTCGTCAGATAAATGTAGTGCAGTACAATAAACAAAGTACAGAGGTGGGAAGTAAGGGAGTACATATACGGTACTTTGAACACAAGCATGTGTACTTCTACTTGATTAGAGAACGAGTGCAGTTTTGATGCCTTTGGTGGAGTAAAAGTATAAACTAGTATAAAATGGAAATACTTCAGCACAAGTATTTGAACAAATAGTCCACCAACATAAATACATTTAATGTATGTTATATATGTTAACCTCATGATTCATAATTCATCTCTAAAGTAAACCACTGGTTTCATACTCATTACATTTGTTTAATCATTAACACACAAACTTGGAATGTTAATAAGGTGCCAGAGTGCATAAACAAGTCCTGAATGTCCTCAGGTCCTGGCAAGGCCCCTGATCCTGGACTGAGGTCTCCGGGTCCTCATGATTAACTGTTTAGCCCATTTCAGAGTTAAAACTGGCTTTTAAATGTTTCTCTATGAAACAATGAAGCATTCATGACTAAATTAGCAACAATAAAAAAATAAAAAAATCTGAACCTGCTTCGTTGGTTTTGTGCTTTAATAAGATTTACATGACGCCCATCTTGAGAGAAGTAAACCAAATCATCGCATGGACATGTTCTCTGAGCCTCTGAGACGAGTTCAGAGGTCGGGTGAATTGCTCAATGTTATGGTGAAGATTAATTACAGTAACGACACGTCAGACTTGGCACCTGCAAAACAGGACGGACTGGTAAGGGAAAGTAAAGTGAGGAGGACGTGACAGAAGTAAATCAGACGCACATGAACTCTCAGGGAGCAGACGGAGAGTGTGTCCTTGTTCTTAACATTTGATATGGATTTGGCAGGTGAGCATAATTCATTCAAATGAATGGGACATCCTGGCGGGGGCTGATCGTATCCCATTGAGGAGACCTCATCCATGCTGGTTTCTGTCAGGTGGACGCTGCAGCATGTCTGAGGGGAGAGAGGACCGGGTCACACTGACAGAGCAAGACCAGACCCAGAGACAAGAGGTGAGACTAAACCCTCTTCTGTGACAGTTGGCCCTGTCAGAGCTCTAAAACCAACCGTTTATGTTGAAGCCCAGAGAAGCAGGAGAGACCAGAACCACCTGGACCCGGGTGCGTGTCCCTGAGGAGCGGCTGGTCCGTGTGGGACGGAGGCCAGTACGACCAGGAAATGTAAGAATTTAAAACATGCAAGGAGAGAAACAGACTGTTATTGTGAGACTTCTTTGATTTGAACTGTGGTCAGAAATCCACCAGAGTCCAGTTCCTAACCTGAAGTTTGGATGTTTACGTTGAAGCCCAGAGAAGCAGGAGAGACCAGACCCACCTGATCCAGACTGTGTGTCCATGAAGAGTGGCCGGTCTCTGAGTGTCCCTCCCGTGTTCAAGGACGGAGGGCCGACTTTTGAGCCAAGGTTAACACTTTTAAGCATTAATATGTTGTTCTGGTTAAACTGTTTTATACCTGATTTAAAAGTGAGAGAAACGGAGAAACGGTCTCCCTTCTGTTTTCATTCAATGACAACTCAGACCGGTTACGTTGTGATGGCTACAGTCATGTGATGCAGAGGAGACCTACAGTCAGTATGGAGTATGTAGTGCAGGATGTTTGAGTTTCCAATGCAAGGCCTGAAATTTGACTTCAAGGAAGTCCGTCATGGAAAAAGCTGCATCGTCTTTGATGTCATTTCCTGGAAAGTACCTGGCGGGTGGCCAGCATTCTTCACAGAATTCAGAGTTTACCTTTACTGGCTTCTGCAAGCCTGAGGGGAGGACAATGAATGCATTTGTAATGAGGAGGAAATCTTATTGTTTTTAGAGTGAAGAATGCAGTTATTAATAGAGATCTTATGACATTACATCGACTAATTCCCAGCAGAATGTGACATATGTGTGAACCTGCATAACCTCATGTTTTCCGGGTCTACAGAACTCACTGGAAGAGGTCGAAGGTCATCAGTGATCGGCATGTCCAGAAACATCAACAAAACCTGGACTCCATTTTCACGGTATAAATAAAAGCACATTTGACTTCATACAGTTTTTTTCTGTCTACAATTTCAAATACTAAGAAGATCAACATTCAAGTACAAATTCTCAGCAGCAGCGGAGCTTCCTGTGTATGTCTTGCTTTGTCACTCAAAGCCTTTTTCAGTTTTACTGTCTAGAAAGTCCCAAGCATCCCAACCTGTTAGATCACACCTTAAGGTTGTGACGATAACCTGTGGCTCATATGTGCTCATGTGATACTTCTTACAGCAGTTGGGATGTCACATCAGGAAGCAGGTGTTTCCAGACAAAAGAATCATGAAACATAATGTGTCTAGAGGAGAAGGTTTAACATGATACAATACAGAAATAGGTTAAGACAGACTGATGAGTCAGCGTTCAGCAGAGCCATCACGTTTCATATGATACACTTTACTACTCCTCTAGCTTCTAGAAGACAACATTGTGACCTTTGTGAAGAACGAGCTCAAGACGTTCAAGAATGTTCTGTGTCCGGAAGATCCACGACTCTTAGAGGGGCTGAAAGATGACGATGAAGTTGTGGGTGGTGATGAAGAAGAGCAGAGAAGTGGCAACAGAGATGCATTTCTTAAGCTTGCGCTGAACTTCCTGCGGAGCATGAAGGAAGAGCAGCTGGCTGACCTTCTGCACAGCAGTAAGTAGACTTTTATTAATTACACACCACTTCTGGAGATATGGACTTTTTCTTTTAGATCTATAAACTCCAGAACAAAAAATAACCTGTTGTGTCCAACATTAACGTAATTCTGAGTCTGAATTAAGCTAGGGTAAAGCTGCATGGGAATTTTTAAAGGGGTCCCTTGACTTCTGACCTGAAGATATGTGAAGAAAAATGGGGGCTATGGGTACCCACAAATGCCCAGCTTTACAGATATGCCCACATAAAGATACCCCTATCCAATGTAATGCATATCTTTCAAGGGGAGACTTGTGGGCACCCAAGAAATCAGTGCTACACTAGTCTTTAGTCTTTGGGCATGTCTATCAAAGGCAGCATGGAGATATCTGAAAAGGGACTCTTGGGTACTAACAGAACCCATTGCCATGCTGTTTTGGGCTTGCGGGGGGTCAGTTTCTCCTCCTTTTGCTCTTGAAAAAACTGAGAATGTTTTGGATTCAATGAGCCCAATTGCATTCATGTGTGGTGATCTTATTCTCCAGAGTAGCCATTTCATTGTAGCGAGAACATTGTGTAAAATGAACTCTAGGATAATCACAGCCTCATGGAACTTTACAACCACAAACTAGAGACCGAGAGCATTTGGATGATGGTTGGCTGATTTGACAATAAGAGTGTATTAAGGCAGTTTCCAGAACAGTAATGCTCGCCATCCAGCGTACTGTATACCCCTTTTTTCTATGGTTGGTCTACAGTTGACCTGATACCTCCCCCCAAATATCCTCTTTCCTCCCCCCCAAAATACAAACAGTGGGTCCATGTGGATCTAAGAAGGTAAAGGTAATTTGTGATAAGAACCATATTGTTGAGAAATGTATGTATTATTCAAACGTCTCACATTTTTACTGCAACATCCACTGACCATGAAACCTGTTCCTTTCTCAGAGACCGTCGCTGCCAGCTGCCAACGTAAACTAAAGTCTAAACTGAAGGACAGGTTTCAGTGTTTGTTTGAAGGAATTTCCAAAGCAGGAAACCCAACACTTCTGGATCGGATCTTCACAGAACTTTACATGACAGAGGGAGAGAGTGGAGAGGTCAATGATCAACATGAGGTCAGACAGATAGAAGCAGCATCCCGCAAACCAGAAAGAACAGAAACAACAATCAGATGTGAGGATATATTTAAACCTTTACCTGGAAGAGAGGAACCGGTCAGAACTCTGGTGACGAAGGGAGTGGCTGGCATCGGGAAAACAGTGTTAACACAGAAGTTCATCCTGGACTGGGCTGAAGACAAAGCCAACAACAACATACAGTTTATCTTTCCATTCACTTTCCGAGAGCTCAATTTGCTGAAAGCAAGAAGATACAGTTTGGTGGAACTTCTCCATCAAGTCTTTACTGAAACCAAAGAAGCAGGAATCTGCAGGTTTGAAGGGTTCCAGGTTGTGTTCATCTTTGACGGTCTGGACGAGTGTCGACTTCCTCTGGACTTCCACAACAACGAGATCCTGACTGATGTCACAGAGTCCACCTCGATGGATGTGCTGCTGACAAACCTCATCAGAGGTAAACTGCTTCCCTCTGCTCGCCTCTGGATCACCACAAGACCTGCAGCAGCCAATCAGATCCCTCCCGAATGCATTGACATGGTGACGGAGGTGAGGGGGTTTACTGACCCACAGAAGGAGGACTACTTCAGGAAGAGATTCGGAGACGATGAGCATGCTGACAGAATCATATCCCACATCGAGGCATCGCGAAGCCTCCACATCATGTGCCACATCCCGGTCTTCTGCTGGATCACTGCTACAGTTCTGGACCATGTGTTGAAAATCAGAGAGAGAGCAGAGCTGCCCAACACCCTGACGGAGATGTACACCAACTTCCTGCTGGTTCAGACCAAACTGGGGAATGTAAAGTACCACAGCGGTGTGACGATGGATTCAGTCTGGAATGAAGAGACCAAGACAACCATTCTCACTCTGGGAAAACTGGCTTTTGAGCAGCTGGAGAAAGGAAACCTCATCTTCTATGATGCAGACCTGAAAAAGTGTGGCATCGATATAAAAGCTGCCTCCATCCACTCAGGACTGTTCACAGAGATCTTCAAAGATGAGCGTGGGCTAAACCAGGACAAGGTTTTCTGCTTCGTCCATCTTAGCATTCAAGAGTTTCTGGCTGCTCTCTTTGTCCTCCTGACGTTCATCAACACCGGCACCAATCTACTGAGAAGAAGGGGGCGGTTCGAGCCAGCACGACCTGTGCCATTAAAACGCGACTTCAACTTTAAACACCTCTACCAGAGTGCAGTGGACAAGTCTTTGGAGAGTCCAAACGGACACCTGGACTTGTTTGTCCGCTTCCTCGTGGGCCTTTCACTGAAGACTAACCAGAGTCTCCTACGAGGTCTGCTGAAAATGACGGCAAGTAAACAAGACGTCAAAGAGACACTCGTGGAGTACATCAAGAAGAAGATCAGGGACAACCCTTCTCCAGAGAGGAGCATCAACCTGTTCCACTGTCTGAATGAGCTGAATGACTGTTCTCTACTGGAGGAGATCCAACAGTACCTGGGATCAGGAGGTTTATCTGGAAATAAACTCTCCCCCGCTCAGTGCTCAGCGCTAGCTTTCATCATGATGTCGTCGCAAAAGGATCTTGACGTGCTTGAACTGAGGAAATTCTCTGCTTCGGAGGAAGGTTTTCTGAGGCTGCTGCCAGTGGTCAAAGCATCCAAACGAGCTGTGTAGGTGTACAGACACACTGAAGCTTAAAGAGTGTAAAAATCATTTCGGTGTGCAGAGAACAAGGAAACACAATCTACTTTTTTTCATCTTCAGGTTGAGTGGCTGTCAACTATCATGGAAAAGCTGTGAAGCTCTGGCCTCAGTTCTCACCTCACCGAACTGTAGTCTGAGAGAGCTGGATTTGAGTAACAACGACCTGCAGGATTCAGGACTAATACGGCTCTCTGATGGACTTAAGAGTCCACACTGTAGACTGGAGATTCTCAGGTCAGTGTTTTTTGAATAGCTCACATTTAAACAACTAACGGAGCTAACATTAGCAGAGTACGTTAGCCCATCATGAGCACGTTTATGCTACGCTAACTACTGAAGGTATACTGAACGTAAACACATGCTGCTTTAGCTTTTTAATGATTGTGAGTGAATAAAGATTCTTATTTCATTGTCTTCTGTCTGGATCACCAGGTGAACTAGAGTTAATCGTGGGTTGCAGACAGTCCAACGATTTGCTTTAATGAGGTTCAGAGGAAACATGATATGCAGATTGTTGATCACAGGATCTGCAGTCATGCAGATGTTTTACCTGACTATCATGGTAAAAATGGAAATCTAACATGAAGCGTTGCGTTTGCAGACTTTCAGGCTGTCTGGTTACAGAGAAAGGCTGTGGTTTTCTGGTCTCGGCTCTGATGTCCAACCCTTCCCATCTGAGAGAGCTGGACCTGAGCTTCAACCATCTAGGAGACTCGGCGGTGACGTTGCTGCGTGCCGGACTGGATGGCCCACACAGGAAGCTGGAAACTCTTAAGTAGCAGAGATTATATAATTATGCTTGTTGTATACGTGTGCATGTTTTTTACGGTGCTTTCACAACTAAACCGTTTGGTTCGGTTAAAACAAACTCAGGTCAGTTTGTTCAGTAAGTGTGATTCGTTCAGCTGGTGAGTCAAACCAAATCATGATGGTCTGAACAGGTGGGTCCTGGTCCGCTTTCAGGCGACTCTGGTGCAGTTTGTGGTAAAAATGTGATGTTTTGTGTGAGTTTAGTTATTTTCTCCTTAGTCCGGACTAAATTAAACCAAATTACCGGTGTGAAAGCATCCTTCACATCTCTGTTCATCTGTCTTTCTCCTCATTCAATACCTCTCTATCTTCATCAGGCTTGATCACTGTGGAAAGTGCCGACTGAAGCCCCCACCTCTGAGGTGTAAGTTAAACCTCTCTGCTGTCACTGACCTGATTGACTAAATCCTCCTGTAACAATCTACTGTAATGGGAATTTTGGATGTCTGTAATTTATTATCAGAATATTTGTCAGGTCAGACGTCGATCCGCATCTCCTTTCTGACTGTTATGCTATGACGAAAATTAATGCCTGTTTGTCGATGATATGAACATGAGTGCCACATTGACATAAGATAATTTCAGGACTATGACGCCTGTGTTCTGTAAATCTTGACCTTGCCTGTACAACTTGTCTTTGTAAGATAGGACATGATCCGTCCTCTGTCCATGGTTCCTCTTCCTTAAAAGGGAGATTGTTGGTGGACTCAGGGTCGTTCCTGCTGATTCTGAACCTTTGCATCAGAAGGCAGGGGTGAACAGTCCCTCCTCTGCAGATGAGAATACTTAGTGGAATAAACCTAGGAGAAAAAGCTGATCCTGGTTGTTGATCTTTATTGGGCAGATTCATTTTTCCACAACACTACTTAACCATTTGTGTCTTGTTTCTTCCATCAGATTTCCACGAGCTTTCCCTGGACCCAAACACAGCGGACAGAAATCTCTCGCTGTCCGACGACGACAGACGAGTGACGGTGGTCAAAGAGTGGCGACCGTATCCCGATCACCCGGAGAGGTTTGAGGGCTGGAAGCAGCTGCTGTGTCGTGAAGGCCTGACCGGGCGTTGTTACTGGGAGGTCCAGTGGAACGGCAGGGTTCACATCGGAGTGACGTACCGAGGGATTGCCAGGAGAGGAGACGCCGATGAAGGCTGTATCGGATGGAACGATCAGTCGTGGAGTCTGTTCTGCTCGGCCCAGAGTTACACCGCCTGGCACGACAACAGACCCGAAGACGTGGCGACGCTGCCGACCTCCGACTCCGGCAGAGTAGCAGTGTTTCTGGACTGGCCCGCTGGCACCGTGTCTTTCTACTGCCTCCCCTCCGTCGCCTCTTCGTTCCAACGGATCCACCTCTACACCTTCCACGCCACGTTCACCGGACCACTCTACCCGGCCATTGGCTTTGGACGACTGCGCGAGCTCGGGGCCGACTCCAGATTTTCACTTCCTCTGCGTTTCTGTCACAGATAGAAGAATGAATTTATTGTTAAGACGGGTTAAAGTCCTGATCAGCCAAACACGTTCCTGGCGTTATGTAACTACGACACAAAGTCACAATGACAGTCATGTTGACAGGAACTGGACGAGGTGGAGGGGCGTTTTCCTAGGCTGGGTGAACCCTGCCTGAACTTCCGGGAAATTTGGATTTCGCTCGGCAGTTTAGGCTGGACACCCTCAGGCTTACTTTCGCTGTTACATTGCCAGAATCTTTGGCTCCAATTAGAAACGGCCATTCTCTCCTGGCACGCTATTGGCCGGTGACGTGACGATGACGAAACATAAGCGACGCCAAGCAGCAGTTGTGTAAACACTCAACATTTCGTTTATCAAACAAATCGATCGCGTGTTTGATACTTCCTGCCACTTTCATGCTACTTTTGCACAACCTGCAAAATTTGCTTGATGCCATTCCGCTTCTGCACAGCCATAGAAAATAAAAGTGCAAACCGAAGCAGCAATGATGCACGGGTTTCCTGGTTTCCTTGCTCTGATTGGTTGCTATCCAATTGCGTACGGAGTCATTTGAACGATGCCCATTGATCCCGCCTCTTGAGCAGTAGAAACAAAGCGCAGCTTCCCCAGACTAATGTTCAATCTTAAAAGATTGACCTTAGTATGGTGAAAACCAGACTAGCGTTTTCCCTCAAGTATCCTACTCTTACATACATATTACAGAAAACAGTAAAAAAAGGGCTAAATATTACGGTACTTTCACGTGAGTAAAATTTGGAAGAGAGGACTTTTACTCTGGAGGTGCAAACCAGGGTTCATGTTTTTGTTGTATTGTTTTCATGGCGTGATTGGTCAGTTGATCAGTCCTACTTACATCATGGTATTTTTTTGTATTACAAGGTTTCAGTTTCAGAAAGGCCAGATATAGGCCCTATATATAAAATAATATATCATATCAATATAATCTTTAAATGACTCCAGAATCAGAAAATACTGTCAACATAGAAATGTAATAAAGAGTTAATAAAGAGACTAAAATAAGACCTATGGGTGTACATTGGATGTTTTCTTTCCACCACAACCTCTGTATTGTTAAACCCAGTGGTGAAGTTCTCTCTCTCTCTCTCTCTCTCTCTCTCTCTCTCTCTCTCTCTCTCTCTCTCTCTCACACACACACACACACACACACACACACACACACACACACACACACACAAACACAGTGGCGGCATTTTAACACAACATTCAAACAAACCATCCGTGAAATCCTTAACACTGCCATCTAAAAACGATCTGCTGTATAAATAATCTAGTGAAAATCATGTGTCAAGCTTTAATCACACTCTCTCTCACACACGCGCGCACACACACACACACACACACACACACACACACACGCACACTTCAGACTCTGGTATTCATAGTACATCGGTACTTGTGCGTTAATCACTCGCTGAGCCAGAAGCACCACTGATGAGAATGTCTCTCATTTAAACGCTCTGATGCTCGTAGCATTTCTGCAGGCTTGGCGTGAGGGAATTACCCACAAATCATAGCGTTGTGACGTTAAAACAGGTGGCATTCCTCTGGTTCTGAAAAGTGAAGCCATGTTCAAGTATAATAAACCTGAATTCTCTCTGCTGGCCACCAGGGGGCGACTCCTCTCTGGTTGTATAGAAGTCTATGAGAAAATGGTCCTACTTCTCTCTGCTGGCCACCAGGGGGCGACTCCTCTCTGGTTGTATAGAAGTCTATGAGAAAATGGTCCTACTTCTCTCTGCTGGCCACCAGGGGGCGACTCCTCTCTGGTTGTATAGAAGTCTATGAGAAAATGGTCCTACTTCTCTCTGCTGGCCACCAGGGGGCGACTCCTCTCTGGTTGTATAGAAGGCTTACCTGCTGATTGACAGGTCTATTTAGAGTCCAACAGACCAGAAAGCAGGGATGCTTTAGGGGCGGGGCTAGCTGCTGATTGACAGTTATGGTGTCACGTTACATAACATTACATAAGAAAGTCTGCTATGGGCCTAAACGACTCACATTCAGTTGTGTTACCTTTATTTATTATTATTTTAACTGATCTACTTTCTCACCTTAACAAGTATGTTTCGTTGCCTGAACCTCACCGATCATCTTAAATCATTAAACATCGTTACACAAGCGTGAAGCACATTTTTGGTTTCCCGTAGTCGGCGGTAACGTACGATGCAAACGATTCCAATGAAGGCAAAGCTGTGTCTTTGGGAAGTCATCCCGAAGCGATGCGATTGAACCATGGTGAAACGAAGAAGCTGATCTCTGATGCATTCTGGGTGTGTGATACGCACTCACGTGTTCACATGGCAACAACATGCCGCCGCGCCACATTCCCGAAGCGCCTCGCTGAGCGGTTTGTTGTCTTTGGGTCACGACGTGGAGGTCGACCTTGAATGTCGGGTTGAGCCCCCCCCTCCCGCCTGCTTTGTGTCGGAGAAACCCGACACGGTCTGATGAGTGACAACGTCGCTGCCTGTTGTTCGTGTCCGTCGGACAAACCTGAATGAGTGGCTGCCGTTTCCTGTTCAACACGTTCTGTCTCTTTGACATTGACTTCACATCGTCTGAGTCCCACAGACCTGTGGAAAAATAATAAGAACAACGATTATTTCAAAATGTATTATTCTTTTGAACATTTTTTTCCCTCTGAGCTTCAAAACTTTATTAAATGTGTAAAAGTATTGCAGTGCCCTCCAAAGTCTGCTTGCACGTTGACAATGATTGACGAATACAGAACATAAATATTCTTTTAGAAAAGGAAATATTTAACGTGCATGACCAAACATTATATATTAGTTTAGTTTGGGATTTCTGTAAACCTCCATCCTGTAAAACAGAAAGAGTTATTTATTGCTTATTTCTGTCTTCTGCCTGGTGATCGATCAAACTGCATCTTATTACTCAAGTAAAGAAAAGCTTGGTTGGGTAATGAGTGTTACCGCTCTCAACACTTCTTTGCCGACGCCAACAATGAGCCTTTTTGTTGTTTTGTCACTCTAAAAGGACACATTCCCATGCATTCTGCCGTCTGCAGACTGTTGACTGATGGAGGTTGTCCACGGAGACGTGATGTAACTCATTTGAGTTTTGAGATTTTCCTTCCCCACGTCCTCTTATGTCTCATGAGTGAAATATTAGAACATGAGTCAGCAATTTTTGTGGTTTAAATCTTTTACACAGATTTGGTGCCACATTTTTAAAAACTTTTTCCACTTAAGAATGAATAAATATGATCAAAAATGACTAAAATACCACATGAAGACACCAACACGCCGTGGAAGACTGTAGAAGAAGTCAGGCTGTGATTTGAAGATTATATTATATAACAAGCACTTCTAGAAACTGATAGCAAAGCCTCTTATTGTCAGTCTACCAAGGAAAGTCCTCCTTCCTCTGAAAGTCCTCGGCCTCTAGTTTGTGGGTGTAAAGTTTCATGGAGCTGTGATTCTCCCAGAGGTCACAACACCTCATTTTATACCGCGAGGTCAAGTTTACAAAAGGGTTCTTCACTACAATAGAAGAGTAACTATGGAGACGGACATCATCATAATTAATACAGTTGAGCTTCTTGGATCCACGAGAGTCTCAGCTTTCCTGTCAGACCCGGTTCACGTGAATCCAGGACTGTTCAGGGTGTGTAGAAATATGTAAATACAGAAAATAACACATTCATATAGACAGACAAGAAGAACTCTCAGCAGCTAATTGTGTCTAAATGGATTCATTCATTCTCTATGGAAAGAAAAAATATTATAGTTTTCATTTGAAATCCTCAGATCTGGCATCTCGTCATAAAATAACATTTTACACACGATGAGCTTAATTATAATATTTATTATAATAATAATTAATTTTATTTCTTGGCGCCAGCTTATAAAATTGCACTTTCTGTTATTGATGCTCGGTAATAATGATGATTTAAAATCATCACGTAGAATAAAATAAAAATACTTTGCGTGTTATTTCGCTCCAGGCGATGCTTGACGTGAATACTTGTCTGATTACCTTCAATCACGCAGTCATCTGGATTCTTCTTCTTGAGCAGCTTCAGGTTGAGTGTTTGAGTGACAGGCGGATGAAAAGGTCAAACACACCCAGTGAGCCGCCTATAAAGCCAACGGACTCCTTCACCATCAGGTGAACTCGTCTTCTCAGTGGATTCAGAGCTCACATTTAGACTTTCTTCTCCCGTGTCTGAAGTTCACCTGGAGAGGAGCATCGTCATGACGCCGGCTCTACTTTTCCTCCTCCTTCCTCTGGTTGTGGCGTTTCCTCCGGTGAGACTCTCACATTTACAGAATAGTAAAAAGATAGGAAAATATAAATACGGAAAATAAGAACAATTCTGTAAAATGTCAAATTTTAAGTTAATTTCATAATCCTTTAGGTTGGAGGAGTATTGAGTATAAGGTTTTACCTTTTTTGATGATTTATTTGTAAATTATCTAAATAAGGTCTTTAAACTGTTATTTTGTTGTTTTTGGGGTTTTCCTTGATTGTTTTGGTGTTTTATGGAAAACGCTTTGGCCTCTTAGATAGAAAAGTGCTATACAGTTTAAAAAAAAACATTGTTTTTCTTTAATTACATGGAAACACATTTTTTCACACTTTAACATGTTTTCACTTGGCAGAAACAGAACCATCATAAAACATTGTTTTTGTGCCGTTGTGTTTCAGGGAGCACCACAAATAGGTGAGTTGAAGAATTCCTCCACTATCAAAGTTATCATCTTTTCGGTTCCTCTGGATTCACGTCTGAGCTGTCAATCATGTGCAAGCCGCTCATGATTTCTGTTTTCATCCGTTTGCTTTCAGAAGAATCTTTGGACGTCTCTGAGATCATCGCCAGAGCCAACGCTGACATTTGTAAGACATAAAAAATAAAACACAATTTGTCTGTTGGTTGATGTCAATCAACAGAAAATAAGTTGTCAACAGTTATGATAATCAATTAATGGTCATCTATCATGATGAAGTCATCTTGATGAATGTGACGATCTGATTGTTTTTTTCTATAAATGAAAATATTTTATTAGTCAGACAAAAATTTGAAATTTTTTAACCTGTTTTTACATTTTTTGTATGACAATATTTTTTACTTCAACAATGACTAAATATTAGCTGCGGCCTCGGCTCATTGGTGGATGCCCATCAAACGTGTACATTCCTGTTTATGTTGTTCCGCAGCGACGCCCCTAGAGCACGGCGACATCGTACAAACCCGCCAACGGAACGCCGATCCCTGTGTGGCTAGCGGCTGCAAGTGGCCCAAACGTAGACGTTACGTCTACGTGCCCGTCTCCATTTCCAAAGACTACAGTGAGTCAGGAATATATATATATATATATATATATATATATAAGGGAATATTCTTTAAGGAAGGCGTTTTTATAGAGGACGCGTCTCAGCAGCCTGTTCTTTGTCTCTGCAGCCAGAAGAGAGCGTATCTTCATCATCCGAAGCCTGGTGACCTTCCACAGATCCACCTGCATCCGCTTCCGCTGGAGGAGGAACTGGCACAAGAATTACCTGCACTTCTTTTCTGGAACTGGGTAGGAACCAGGCGACAACCATGGGTCCTGAAAAGTGAAGCCCAGGCTGAAATGCCTTAAACTGTCATTCTCTGCCATGGCCACTAGGGAGCGGCTTGTATAGAAGTCTATGAGAAAATGGTCCTACTTCTCTCTGCTGGCCACCAGGGGGCGACTCCTCTCTGGTTGTATAGAAGTCTATGAGAAAATGGTCCTACTTCTCTCTGCTGGCCACCAGGGGGCGACTCCTCTCTGGTTGTATAGAAGTCTATGAGAAAATGGTCCTACTTCTCTCTACTGGCCACCAGGGGGCGACTCCTCTCTGGTTGTATAGAAGTCTATGAGAAAATGGTCCTACTTCTCTCTTGATGTATTATCTCAGTAAACATTGTAAACATGAGTTTATGGTCTCAATCTCTAGTTTCAAGTCTTCTTCAATCCAGCATGATGTTCATTTAGTACATTATGGTCCATTTAGAGTCCACCAGACCAGAAAGCAGGGGATGCTTTAGGGGGCGGGACTTACCCACGCTACCAATGCTAATTAGCCACTAAGATGACTTTAACACTTAGCTGTAAATTATGAAGCTAACTTTGGTACACTCAATACAAACAACTGAGGCTGATGGGAATGTCGTTAGTTGTGCAGGTCACAAAAACAAAAGTACTGGACAAACTGAGATTTTGACCTGATGGTGGCGCTAGATGGAAAGTCAGAACCCCACTTGGCTGCAGGACACTCAATCCAGTCGGCTAGTTAACTTCAAAATCCCCCCCAAAAATACACGAAAGGGCCACGAAAGCATCGACGGCACCCATTGTTTGTTTCTAGGTTTTGACTGTGATTTCTCTGTGTGAGACAGGTGCTGGTCTTACCTGGGCCGTCAGATTGGAGGCCAGATGGTGTCCCTGAAGAAAAACGGTTGTCTGTACACCAGCACGGTGCAGCATGAGGTCCTCCACGCTCTGGGCTTCCACCACGAACACGTGCGCTCGGACCGCGACACCTACGTCTCCATCCTCACCTCCAACATCCAGCCAGGTCAAGACCTCCATCGCATCACAGTCCTGATCCACGTGTTCAGCTTCATCATAGGAAACCGGACTCGCTTTAGATTTTTAGAGATGTTTCACCGTTTTTATCCAAGAGGCTTCTTTAGGTGTAACTGACTTTCCAAAATCCTAAAGCAAGTCCAGTTGCCTACGAAGAAGCTTCTAAAGATGACTGAGAACCTGGTTGTACAATGATGAGGACAAAGAGTCTCCAATAACACATAACAACGTCTATTAGCATGCTAGCAGCTCGCAAAAGGCTGTAAAACGCAATAAAAAAGAAAAAAAACTTACAAAAATTGCAAAAAATTGAATTTAAAATCTATTGATGCGAATCCAAAGTTTTGGCAAATAAAACCAACAAGGCTTTCGGATTCGCAAACAAAACCTTTGTTCCACATGTAAGTGGGACAGGAAGATGTTTTGACGTATGAAGTAATAAACTATTAGAAGTTTTAATGCCGTGCTTTAATATCTTTGTGCAGGAAAGGAAAATAACTTCGTCAAGCAGCCGACTAACAACTTGGGCACCGCCTACGACTTCAAGTCCGTCATGCACTACAGCAAGTGGGTTTGTTTGCATCATTTCTGAATGTCAAGTCGTGGAAGATTAAAGCTTATGGCTTCGTGACTAAAGAGAGGCTAATAATAAAGTTGCATGTTTGCACAAAGTTAGCAGCTCTGTGACGTGAAAAAACCTGTTTTATTTGTAAATCCTAAAGTAATGTGGACAAAGTACTAATCTTTTACTTCGGTAAAAGCAGCAATGCTACTTTTGACAAAAATGTTAAAATGTAAAAATCCTGCATTCAAGATTGTAATCAAGCAAGAAAAGAAGAAAAAAAAATAGACTCAAATTACGGAAAGTAAAAGAACGGCCCGTTTCAGATTCACATAGATGTATTATAATACTGGATTATAATTAGTGACGCTTTAATGTGTTCACTACTTTATACACGACTGTTTTAACGTATAAATACATTAGTTGATTAACATTTGTGTTCATGATCTTAATCTGGGGAGAAACTCAATAAATGTACAATGTTTGTGTAAAAGTGGCTTTTAATGTAGCATCAAATGGAAATAATACTCAAGTAAAGTATAATTGTACTTTAGTACGTATACTACTACGTAGTGAGTTCAGAGCCGGTGTTTGTGCTGTAAACCAACTACGATGCGTTCGCTCCTCAAGGTTCGCTTTCTCCAATAACGGCGAGCCGACGATCATCGCCAAGAGCGACCCCGACCTTAACTTTGGATTCTCCAGAACGATGAGCGCCAACGACATCGCCCGCGTCAACGAGCTCTACCAATGCTGTGAGTGGGGAAACCGATATTCTCTGAAACTGTCAAGCATCTGATTGGTTACTAAAACAGGAAGTGGGAATTAAATATCTGAGATATCAATGAGCATGTCATTGTTTTGTTTCCAAACCAGAACGTTGGCGAAGGATGGAACGACTCCGACTCCAGATACTTGGACTTCCTGCTTGTCATGATCACACCCAACGCTCGGATCAGATCTGTAAAACCTGGAAATGTGTGTTTTTTTGGTTCTAAGGTCTGTGGTTTATGTCAGCTCAGTTTTGTTCAACAACATAAAATATGTCGGGAAATATCACACTTGCGAATTTTGCTAAAAAGTAAGAGTAAATGTACGTTTCGAGTGGTGTTCATTAGCGAAGATTATCTTGCTGAACATAAACGTGAGTATCATCACGGTTGTTGCCACAGATCTATTTTCTTCAATATTCCAAAAAAAATCCCATTTGGCTTTTTGTCGGGGATCGGTTGCGATGCTAATTTCCTTGTTGGCCTACAAAACTACAGAAAGTCATTATTGTTGGTGTTTTCTACTGATGCGGATCCTTGAGTGCAGTATCTTTATGTTTATGAGGCAAGTTGCAATTACAAAAAGAAAAAAAAAAAACATTCTACAGCCCTACTCACAATGCACATTTTACAATTTTCATATTTTCACATGCTCAAAGAACAACTATCTCAGTACAGTAAAATAAATCATACATATGTGCTTCTATGGTTGTGTACAGACACAAGCAGGAAAGTGAGTAATAATCCAAATATCTTCCAATACTTTTTGTTGTTTTTGTCTTTTTGGGTGTACTGGATATTTCTCTTTCTGTGGTTTATAGTCGGTGACTTTATCTTCATCTCTGCAGTGAAATAAGCAATAATAATAAAAATCTATAAGCATAAAACAGGTTGTGATTGTATACTTCCACCAATAGGGGGCAGTACTCCTCCATGGTTTTAACAGGATGCACAGCAGAGTTGGATCATGTTCACTGCTCTGTTTTACTGTATGAGTGTTTGTGTACATTAATGTCTACGGACTCAGAATTCAGCTAGACGGTTAAAACCACATTTCAGCACCTGTTCTGCTTAAAAGCACGATGAGAAACAAATCAAAATGTATTGATCACCATCACGACTATGTTACTATGCATTTATATGAAAATACGTCACATTTTATGCTCTATAGTTTCTCTTTTTTGTGGCTTTAGTCGATTTGGTCCATTAGCAGAAAGTGTTTTATTTTTTCCCAGTAGTGGAGGAAGAAATACTATGTTACACTAGTTAAAGTACCAGAACAACAATCTAAAGACATTCCACTAGAAGTCAAATCAAATTGCTGAAGTAAAAGTGTGTATCGTCAGCAAACGTCCTCACACAGTTCAGTAGTTTAGTGACGTGTTCTCATGTTCAGAAAATAATCTGCAGGGTTGTGAAATATCAGAGCTCCCAACTGTCAAAACAACTCATGTACATGAGAGACACGACACGGCGCCCTGAAACAGACACTTTAAATCAAATAAAGCTGCAACAACCCAAGACTGAGACGTAGCGGGTTCATCTCGAAACGAGTCGGGCTGCAGGGTATGAGGAAATTACACCATAACATTCTTGATTATTGCGATACCGATTTCACTTGTGATAAATTAACAGATATTCATGTTTCAGCTTTCAGTTTCAATAAATTACTTGAATTAAAACAACAAAAGGAAAATCATTTCCAACATTCCTTTATCAAACAAATTTGAACTTTTTATATATAAAACTATCTCGGCGCACAGGTGGCCAAGTGGTTAGAGTGCATGCCATGTACACATGTACGGATAAGCAGCCGACCCCGGTTCGAATCCTTTGCTGCATGTAAACCCCCCCCCCCCCCCCCCCCCCCCCTCTCTCTCCTGTCTTTCCTATCTGTCCACTGCTAATAAAAGGCGTCTATGCCTGAAAAAATCTTTGGAAAAAAAAAAACTATCTGAAAAGTATCCTAATTAGACCTACTCAATTTAGTTTAGACGAGTCTAAAAGGTAGAAAACACTACAAACTTGAAGACTTTAAATTGAGTCCAAAAAGAAGTATTGATCCATGTAATCCCATTTTTCAGTAACCGGTTGGAATTATTATTTTTGTTTTTAATTCTTTATTGAACATGTTAAAAAAATAATAATAATACAAATTAAATAGAGCGTATGAGTAGATCCTCAGAATCCTAAGTAATAAATACATGACTCAAAATAATATGGTTCATGTTCAAAAGGGATAGGAAGAAGTTATTCTTCTATACTTATTTTTTATAATTATTCATCATAAACAGATTAAAATTCAGTTTGAATCAGTCGGTATCTGATATTTAGAATATTAATTTGAAATGCTGCAGAATATGTGTGCCGTTAGGAAACGTTATCGACTTCCAACCTGCTGGCAAAAGTGAGTGTTTGTATGGCACCTCTGGTGGACAGGTGGGGAACTGCAGGTCAGGCATGCACAGTGAGTGTGGGAGAGTGATAAGAGGCTGCAGCTGACTGAGCTGAAAAATACACCAGTCGTGACAGAGACGTCTGCAGAGACAAACAATCATTTTTTCCAGTCCGAACCACGCGTTTTCACCATGAACATTTTTAGGTGCTTAGAAAGCAAAATATCCCCCGACTTCATCACCGACTGGCAGCGAGGACGGTCCACACAAACACACCGGCTCTGTTTATCCGACTGAAGTGACTCATCGCTCAGCGGCGCCGCCACTCGTCTCTCAGCTCAGCGTCCTCTCGTCGCGTCCCTGGCAAAAAAAAACAAATGAGGAGGATTTATTTTTATTTTGTGCCAGCGGCCTTCTCCAGAGAAAGCTTTATTTTGAGAGTCATCGCTCTCATCTGATCGGCTGCAGGCCTTCACACACTCACACGGAGGGAAAGTGTGTACAGACAAACAGCAGCAATCCCTACAGCGTGAGTGTGTGTGTGTGTGTGTCTCCTGGTAAATATTACATGCCTCCTGAGCCCATGTGATCAATGGATTTCTGGGCTGCATTTCCTCATAAGCAACATAAACAACTCAGAGCTTATTCAAGCAGGACGAGTTTTTAATGCCGACAGATTGTGTAAATATCAGCTGATCCGTTGACGCAAAGTAATTTAGCTTTGAAAGGGCACACGTGTCATTTTTAATTATAGATATTCCACTCTGCATCATCACGTTTTGCCTGTTAGCGATCAGCCGGCAGGTCAGAAGTATCTCATCTAAGAGACTCTGAGTCTTTTCAAAATAAACTTCACGTAATATTCACAGGAAGTTCGGTTTAGGCAACAAAAAGCACTTTGTTCCAACGGAGTTCCACAGAAACTCTCCAACTGCTTCAAACGTCTCCATTCAAATCTTCCCTTTTCTCCTGTAACGTGATGATGTCACCAGCTCATTAGCATAATATCCGTCCAGCCGCTAGTTAGCCCCGCCCTCAAAATAAAGCGACTAACGCACATGGCTCTGTGTGAAGACAAACGGAAACTTCCTTCTGGACTTCTAGAGGAAGAGGAGCTGAAGAACAAGAAGCTGACCAATCAGAGCCGACTGGGCTTTTTGGGAGGGAGGGGCAGGAGGTGAAACAGTGTTTCAGAGCTGCTGCAGCACAGCCTGATGGGTAAAGAAAATCGTGCTTTTTGAGCATTAAAGCATGTAAACATGTTCTATAAGACCATCGTCCTGAAAGAACCACGTATCTGATCCGAGAGGCTTTTTACGTATATTTTATTTATATAGTGCTTTTCCGAACACAGAGACGCTTGATTTACCTGAAGACGTGGGAGGATTTTTCTTCATCCTTCAGTTCGTCACAAACATTCAACACAACTGGCGATACGTGGTTTTCACCGAGAGGAGGGGGGGTGATGTACTGTAAAATGAAAAGTAACTAAAGCTGCATAACATAGGATATTCTCATGTTCAAGTGCTTTAACGTGAGTACGTTTAGTCATCCCTGTGATCCCGTACACACGAGTGTGTTTCTGCTGCAGCGTTTGACAGGAACGCGTTATTCCACCAGTTTCCCATGAGGCTTTGCCTCTCGTACGCCGGCGCCTCCTGGGAGTTCGTAGCTCCATGTATCGGATTTCTGCCGAAAAACAAACCCAACAGAGAACCGACGCACGACGGCGTTTTGTTTAAAGACTGGTGAGGTGTGGTTGTGTTTGAAGCGTCTCGGCTGCTCTCGGGTCAGTGAGACGCTCTTGTTTAATTTGCCTCCAGGTTTAGGAGGCGGGATTCGTCTCCGCAGGCGAGTGGGCGGCGGGAGGAGGGAAAAAAAACCTTTATTCATCGCCAAACGGTGACCTTTAAGGTGACGAACGAATGTGGAGGTATGATTTATACAGGTGTGTGTGTGTGTGTGTGTGTGTGTGTGTGTGTGTGTGTGTGTGTGTGTGTCAGGAGGTTGGGAGAAACATCTTTCTCTCACTCTCACACACACACACACACACACACACACACGGGTCTATTTGTGTGTGGAGGAGTAAAGATGAACGGCTGGTATCTTAGCAACAGCACGTTAACGGAGGAGAGAGGAGAATGTGTCGGTGAAGGTGGATGATGTACCAAACTACTGATACACACACACACACACACACACACACACACACACACACGTCAACACTCACCACTAATGGGGTATCTTGTAGCCGGAGCCCCAGGACGGCAGACAAATGGTTTTCTGTTTGAGTAATCTGATGTTCAGACCCGACTCACACACTTGTTTCACCGTTTCTTAAAAACGGCTGCCGACATTTCTTTGATTGAAAACCACAGACTGTAAACAGGAAGTGGACTCTATCAGCCTTGGGGGTCCTTGACCTGAAAACGCTGACCTCTGAAGGAAAGGGAAGAAGCAGAAAAGCACAATGGGTCTTTAAACACAGAATTGATTTTGATGTCCAGGCGATGAACTCTGACTGGCAAAGAGAAAACGGGAAAACCCTTCCTCTCTCCGAATGGTTGTCCTCTTTTTTTGAGTCAAACAATCTAAATCTGTAGCTTTGGCCCGTCATGATTCGACGATGCCTCCTCTCCTCTCCAGGTGTCTGTCTCACTTTCTCCATCTCACACCTTCACAAACACACTTCTGAGAGCTGCTGCTCTCTGCCGAGGTGTGAATGGGATTCGGCTTCTCCAGGGGCCGAAGGAAGACGAAGACGACGCACAGATGGATGAACCAAACACTGACGGGAGGGAGGAGAGTGACGGGGGTTCTGTGACGGGGATCTGACCTCATTCTGAAGGAAGGAAGAAGAAAGAGGATGCAGAAACAAAAAACAAAGCTATATATAGTATAAATAATAACTAGAGCTTCCTGCTGGATCAAGAACTGACCAATGACACACTAACATCTCATTCTTATTCATATCACATAGTAATATACTTGACATTTAAAGCTCATTTTAAAATATCTGAAATTAATATATCACCCATTAAGTCAACTTTCCACAAGTTTGAATTCTACATATTTTAACAAACACTTGCATGAAGTTGGAGAGATATGGAGTGTGAATAAGTCGTCATGGTAACGTCACCCGTTGGTTTGTGGACCACGGTTTTGAACAACCAGTAGAAGGAAGTGACCATATTTGGACTGTGGAGGAGCGACAGGTGGATCTGATTACCACCAGCTGCAGAGCAGCACCTTTACAGGATCTGGATCCATGTGGATTCTGGTGTGAAGCTGCTAACAAAGTTAGCTTCATAATTCAAGGTTGAACGTCACAGCTAAGTGTTAAAGTCATCTTAGTAGCTAACTAGCATTGGTAGCGACCTGTCAATCAGCAGGTAAGCCCCGCCCCCTCAGGAACAGACTACAACGGACGGTCAGGACTCCAAAAACAAGCGCTAAAGAACACTTGTTATCGGTTGTCATGGTGACAGCACACATCAGTAGCGCAGAATGATGTCACAGCTCACCTGGAAGAGAGGCCGATGTCTTGCTAGTTAGCTAGGTAGCTAGTTAGCGAGGTAGCTTGTACTTCTCCTGGGCTGTGAGGAGGACCGTCAGAACCTCATTTTCTGTAACCGGTGTAGCATTAAAGCATGGTGGAATTAGCAAGCTAGCTAACTAGCCAGCTGTCCACTGACAAGGTAGCTAGCTGCTAATATTACTAACAGTATAACATTACTGCTTTAATGTTACACCTACAGAAAATGACAAACAAAATTGTCCCGTGTCGCCATGGCAACGGTCCACATAAAAATGTAATAGGAATTCCCCTTCTACTCCTATTTTATTGCTATGATACAGACATTTTATTTTCTTGTTATCAGCTTTCTTTCTCTGTGAGAGGCAAAAAAGTCAAATTCCTTGTGTGGCTGATTCTTATTCTGCTTCTTCAACACCGTCACGTTCAATGGCATTTGACCTTTGTAGCTCATAGGTCACATGATCTAATGGAGCCACATCAAAGGTCGCAGTGTGTTTTAGAGTCTAGAGTCACCGCGGTTCTCCAGAGACTCCGTGCTCACTGAGTCACACCCACTTTTCAGATATCAAATCAATGTCTGAACAAAAGAAAGAAGCTCCGAGACACCGAAAAAAAAAACGCTGCCTCTGGACATTTTACATAAATCTGCAGGAACGCTGCTTTGTTTTATCCGTGGGAAGATGATGGGGGGGGGGGGGGGGTCCTTTAAAAGACATTTCAAAGCGAGGTGGTGAAGGTGAGGAGGAGAGGAAGTGTTCAGAGAGGAAGAAGGTCCTCTGGCACTGAGCAATATCCTTCTCCCACTGGGTGTCATTACAGATCTGTGATCAGTGGCGTTAAAGGGCCACACACACACACACGGACACCATCAGACCGCCATTACACGAGTATTAAAACATACATTTTCAATTCGGTTTGACCTCAAAGAGGCAGCTGGACTGTTTTTAATGTAAAATATTGATTTCCAGCTCAGTTTTTAAATGTGAAGATGAGTCTGTGAGGCTAACTCCTTTTAGTCAACGCTTACTTCCTGATGTCAAGCACTCATTTGGTGTACAAAGGGGGCGGGGCTTTGAACAGAGGTCTGAATGAAGGGGGCGGGGCTTTGAACAGAGGTCTGAACAAAAGGGCGGGGGTTTGAACAGAGGTCTCAGCAAAGAGGTCGGGACTTTGAACAGAGGTCTGAACAAAGGGGGCGGGACTATGTCGGTTCGGTGATGCGTTCAAAGTAAAATCAAAATATCTGTTGGTGTTTTCCAAATGACCAACTCAACCTTTAAGCACAACACTTTATCATAGATTTGGAAGGCGTCTGAGTTTGGAGGATTTATTGACGTGAGACAGAATCTATCGGTGAACTGAATCAGAAATGTATAAATACATCGTGCGGAGGCAGCGTTGCTGGAACGTTCTTCTCACATCGTTAAACACATTCGGCCTCGTTAGCGAAACACAGGAGGGAGGAAGGAAAGTAAACAACAACAACAACACGGTGGTGCAGCAGGCCTCTTTAGGGGTGTGTGTGTGTGTGTGTGTGTATGGTGAGTGTATGAGTGTGTGTGAGTGTGTATGTGTGTGTGAGTGTATGAGTGTATGTGTATGAGTGTGTGTGTGTGTGTGTGTGTGTGTGTGTGTGTGTATGAGTGTGTGTGAGTGTGTATGTGTGTGAGTGTGTGTGAGTGTGTATGTGTGTGTGAGTGTATGAGTGTATGTGTATGAGTGTGTGTGTGTGTGTGTGTGAGTGTGTGAGTGTGTATGTGTGTGTGAGTGTATGAGTGTATGTGTATGAGTGTGTGTGTATGAGTGTGTATGAGTGTGTATGAGTGTGTATGAGTGTGTGTGTGTATGAGTGTGCATGAGTGAGTGTGTATGAGTGTGTATGAGTGTGTATGAGTGTGTGTGAGTGTGTATGTGTGTGTGTGTGAGTGTGTATGTGTGTGTGTATGAGTCTGTGTGTATGAGTGTGTGTGTGTGTGTGTGAGTGTGTATGTGTGTGTGTATGAGTCTGTGTGTATGAGTGTGTGTGTGTGTATGAGTGTGTATGAGTGTGTGTGTGTTGATGTGGTGTGTGTGTGTGTGAGTGTGTGTGTGTGTGTTGTGTGGTGTGTGTATGAGTGTGTGTGTGTGTGAGTGTGTATGTGTGTGTGAGTGTGTGTGTGTGTGTGTGTGTGTGTGTGTATGAGTGTGTATGAGTGTGTGTGTGTATGAGTGTGTGTGTGTGTATGAGTGTGTATGAGTGTGTGTGTATGAGTGTGTGTATGAGTGTGTATGAGTGTGTATGAGTGTGTATGAGTGTGTATGAGTGTGTATGAGTGAGTGTGTATGAGTGTGTATGAGTGTGTATGATGTGTGTGAGTGTATATGAGTGTGTATGAGTGTGTATGAGTGTGTATGAGTGTGTATGAGTGTGTATGAGTGTGTGTATGAGTGTGTATGAGTGATGTGTGTGTGAGTGTGTATGGTGTGTGTGGTGTGTATGAGTGATGTGTGTATGAGTGTGTAGGTGAGTGTATGAGTGTGTGATGGTTGTATGAGTTGGTGAGTGTGTATGAGTGTGTGTGTGTATGAGTGTGTATGAGTGTGTATGAGTGTGTATGAGTGTGTGTGTGTGTGTGTATGAGTGTGTGTGTGTGTGTGTGTGTGTGTGTGAGGATGAGGAGGTTGGCTGGTCCTGGATCAGGGACTAGATCTGCAGAGTGTCTGCCTGCTCCAGCTCTCTAATTGGACTCGGAGGAGAGTGAGGATCGGCCCGCGGGCCTCGGATTATGCTGATTTATGCCATATATCGCCGCGGCAACATTCCTATCTCATATCTGGATCTGTGGTCGGCCTGCGGGTCGATGCGGCGGCAAAGTCAAGCATAGCGGAGCATCGGGGCCGACCGTCGATCCAAGATCTTCTCCACGAGAATCAGCTTCAAGCTTGTTTTACAATTTTATTTTACAAATCTGTCCTCAGGGACGAAACGCACACAATCACAGTGAAAAGATTAATAATCACAGGTTTACTTCCCGTCATCTCAACATGTGAAACGCTGCCATCGGGCTTTTCTTTGGCTTCTGACACCATGTACGCTGTTGGTTTTATGATTTCATGTGTAGACATATTTTTATCTTGCAGTGCATTTTATTTATCTTATACCTTTATCTCTCTATTGTGTACTTCATCTTTTTATTGTGCTTCTATTGTGTTATTTATTGTGTTTCATCTTGTTGAGCAGCATTTTAGAAAACCTTGTGTTTGTTAAAATCAAAAAATACAAATCAAATCAAACAAAGTTTGGTTTATAAATGTAGAGAAAACTTGGTCGTTAAAATGTAACGAGAACCAAGAAAATAATCTTTATGAATATTAATATTCTAAACATGCGCTTGACAGTTTGGCTCCTTGTTAGATCTCAACCAATCCTCTTATGAAAAGTCATTTTTTTGCGAAATTTTTCTAGAATCGTCCAACAACACGAGTGATCAGTGCAACTAGTGTAGACCAGCAACAAAACTACCTGGTTTGGGTTGAAATAAGTCTTTGCAACTCTGAATTATATTCACAATTATATACGGTAAGCTGTGTGTTCGGTTGCTGTTTTGCAAATGAAGAAAGTCACATTTGTCATATAACTGTTACGGGATAAGAAAACAGAAGAAAATAGTGAATTAAAAGGACGACACAATCAAGAGTCTCTACGACGCTACGACGTCCGGCACCAGGATGTAACGGTACTCACGCCGACAACAGGTCTCGCTCCTTGTTTCTCTTCCCGGCCAATAAAAAGAGTCGCCGGACGAAAACATCAGAACAAGAACAAGATCACTTTACATTAGTGACAGAACGAAGCTATGTTAGCGATTTAGCTAGCGAGATGGGCTAACGGCTAGCCCGGGCTAAGCGACTTTCAAAATGAACTTTTAAATTGTCAAACATATAATTCATGGCGCAATTCAAACTGAATCAAAGAAATATTTGTTGACGTACATATTTTATCCAAAATAAGGTCTCGTGGGAGAACACGGAAGGGGCGGGACTTTGCATCTCTCTGCAAAACGTAACATACGATACGGTAAAACCGTATGAATAAATGTAAGTAATAATGCGTTCTGCTCTACTCGACACATCGGATACATGATGAACTAACGTGTCCTCGTTTGACACGGTGGCGCTGATGAGTGGATTCACGGCTCCGGAGCCACCGGGTGTTTGATGCCGGAGCCGCTCGCCCTCCATCACATCCGGGGATCACTTTAAATTCAACCCGTGCGGTTTTCCGTTAATTTGTCTGGGTGTCAACGGATGTTTGTGTGTCTTTGTTTCAGGATGCAAAACAAACTGAGCTCATTATGCTGGCCTTGGTTTCTCCTCTACGAGACTCTTTAAAACCTATGGGGGTCCGTAGGGGCCCTCAGACCGGGCACAACAAATCATGTAGACTTGATTTGCTCTTTAATGAGGATTCCTCTGCAGGAGTTGTGGGGTGTTTTTATTTTGTGTGTGCGTTTATGCATGAAGATCAATTTAGGTGCCCGAGAGACTGGAAGACCAGTGGCCAGTCGATAGTCTCAGGACCAGGAGCCGAGGCTCGGCGGCTTCAGATGCTCCCGTCAGCTCTGATCAGCCTGATGGAGCAGAATGAGGCGAGCAGGCCAACAATGTGCCAGGAGGGTTACCGCGCTATCAGGAAAACCAATATCTGTCTTTGCCGAGTCTCAGCTCGGGGATATATTGCTGGTCTCCTGGGAAACTTTCTTTTTTTTACTGCTGTGTTTTGGGAGATTTTCATGAATATCAGCTGAAGTGGAGCCCTGTGTTGAAGAGTCTACGGCCACGAAGGCGGATCTCCTTTCAAGCCAGTTTTATGTATATAGCCTCAAAAATCACAGCTTCTAAAGGACGCTGTGAAACGTGAGTTGCCACTTTTCTAAAAATAAAATAAATGTGTGGGACATTTGTTCTTGAAGTATCCCAAAATGAGTTTCACAGAAACGGGGAGAAAAAAAAAGTGTTTCCCGGGAAACGTAATTGCGAGCGTAGTTTTCTAGTACGGGTGTCTTTTAAAAGGTTTCCACAGATAGTAGAAAAAAAGATCTTTTCAGAAATAATTCCAGATAGAATCCTCTAGTTTTCAATTTGAAGTTATTATTTGATTATATCTACTACAGATTTGAAGCCTCGGTTGGCCATCTTGGTTTCTTTTTGTAAGTGCGTATGTGTATGAGAGGGCGGAGCCAAGTAGAACCGGTCACATCATGAGATGTTTAATTAATTTGCACGTGTGTGAAAACACACTGAAAGGGTTAAAGTTGTAAGTCTCGTATATAGATGCTAATAAAGGGGGAAATTAATGGTAAGGACCGCAGATATGTATGAAACGTAGAATATAGTTATATATGTAAAATAATAAATCTTCAGGGAGGGAATATTTATTCTATAAAGCATACATTTGTGGTATAATTAGACAAAATACAGACAGTAAACGCACCGCATGGGATTTTACTCAGTATTTCCAATCACTGCCGTATTCAGCAGCATTTATCTAAACCTGCTTGATTTTGGACCTTTTGATTGAGAAGCAAAGTGTTGATGTTCGGGACGACCCGTCTTCGTACTCGTTAATTCCCACGGTAACGTGTTGGCGGTCAGCCAGCCTATCAGAGAGCCCCTGCAGAGCAGCTCGGGGAGCCCCGTCTTTACTCAGCAGCAGCAGAGACGTGCTGACCTTGAGAAAATCTGTAGTCAAGAACCAGACCCGTTTCTTTTACAGTAACTTGGAGTTGAGGAAGGCGTTGTTCCTGGCTCATCCACATACATCATTGGCGTTTACCATCATCATCATCATGGCCAACAACAGGCGCTGGGTTTGTTCTTTCTGCTGTGTGACTGAGACCACTGTGCAGCTATATTTAGTTTTGCCAGCCTGCTCCATAAAAACAGACCTAATGATAAAACTGGAGCAGCCCACAGTGACGGAGCCCCTTGCAACCTCGAGCAGCGCTCTCCGAAGCCCTTGATGTTAATAATAACAACCCCCAAAAAACCTGCGAAAATCATTTTCCAACAACACACTCCGCCGTGGAAGATGGACCCAACGCCCAACGCATCCGTCTGCAGAATGTTAGGAAACAGAACGCTCATCTAAAATCTGGATTTTAGGTCCCAGAATATGAAAAATAAACTTTTTTAATCCTGCATCTGTGATAATTGTTCATTTACCTCTTGTTGTATGCCAAATATCTATATAGGCCAACAAAAATAAGTATTTTTACACCAAATCCCCTCATCTGAAATGTTTCACGATTCATGCTGCACTCATGGATATTTAAAGTCCAGCTGATACGGCATTCCAAGAACTTCTCTAACTCTGTGTTGTTAAAAGTTGCAGATTGATAGATGGGTTCATCTTATTGGTTGAGTTTGGTTGATACGGGTGGATGTAAGCACCCGTCGTTTTCTGTTTTCCAGGAAAGGCAGGATGTTGGACTTGAAATGACAAAGGTGTTTTTTCTGCATAAATTGTTAAACAGGTGCGCAATATATTAAAGGGTGATCTAAAAAGGTTAAAGGGGGATTTTCATTTCAGCTAGCCACATCGGTCACATAAAACCGCATATATATATAGCATTATATGCTGATGAACGTTGTGTTTGTCCCGATTGAGCCATCCAATCACAAAAATGACAACGTTTTTGATTAAAATCCCTCATATTACTGTACACCGCTCAAATACTCTCTTTCACTGTGAAATATGTCACAGTACAGAAGCTAAAGACGCTCCTTCATTGAGTTTTTGAAATACACAAGACTGATGATTTATGGCGGCAGGAAGACGGCTGGTTTAGTATGCGAACGCATCACTCCGGAGTCGCATACGCTCTATACGACACGCCTGGCTGCCATCACGGCTTGAGGGAAGGGAAGTAGGAGATATCAATCCGAGAAAAAGCAATTTAATATATTAAAAATATCCCAGATAGATATATAGATAACATCATTAAAAATTAAATACAACAAATGACCCCACCAAATCAAGAGCAACTCAATAAAACCCTCACGTAGTGGGATATTTGAAAGATTGAGGATCGCGGATAACGGCGTCCCTCCGCGGAGCTGGAGATGGAGTCTGAAGACGCTCGTGGACGGATGTGATGAATAATTAACCGGCGAGGGAAACCGGGATCCCTCTAATGACACCAGCCGTTACATCACGGCCACGGAGGCACTCAATCATTTAGCAACTCGTATCCATATTCACATTTGCACGCGAGGTCGAGGAAAAGACGGTATGTAAGCATTAGAAATATGCTCAATCAACCGGTGCTACGGCACAGGAAGGAAGGAAGGAAGGAAGGAAGGAAGGAAGGAAGGTGAACATTTTACGTCAGTTACTCAAGGTCATGACTTGAAGGCGCTGAGGTCACGTCTAACCAAATGCCATCTGGTGGGAATCACTGCTAATGTTAGCAAGCAAGGCTAACTAGCTTCCAATTTCTGAATGGAATTAGTTTCAAACGCAAATTGAAATACATTTGTTTTGGGAAGAAATCTTTTTCCTAAATTCTCGATCTGTTTTCATTTCATCATTTACCAGCTAACGCCATAGATGTGGATCATCCCAACTATTGAATGTCGTAATGGTACAGATGACTGTAGTAACTAGCATTAACAACAGAAATAATATGTACGGAAGTCAACATGAGCAACTATTAAAAAAATGTTTCTTTTTTTAATTGTACCAAAAATTACGTTACTCAAGAAGATCTCAGTTTATCGCAATGTAACTTTAGCATAGCTACGTTCCATCACAAATGTACCATTATCTTACTGACGTGTTTTATCCAGACCCATCGTTAGTGTCAGTGACGTCACGACAGGCTACGTACGCAATCTTTAGGGTGCGTAGCTTTCCTAATTTTTTAAATCGACGATCGTACAACTGGAACAGGAAGTAATTCACCTCTCGCCGTTGACTAGCGTACATCCATTCATGCACAGCATCTCCTTTTTCATCATCATTGGAAGGTAACATTTTTGTATTTCACATATTTATTTTAGGATATTTTTACAGAAACACAAATCACAGGAAAAAAATCCAGGCGGGAAAAATATGCATAATTCACAGCCACGACGGCTCAGTTTGATCAAGAAACCAGAATTCGACCTAGATCACAGTTTAAAAAAAAAAAGAATGTATTGTTATTATTTATTTTCTCCCCCTCTCATCATCCCCCACATATCCACCCCTCCTCACCTCATCCCTCCATCCCTCCACCCAGCAGTCTCTCTGGCAGACGTAAAGCAGCAATAACACATGTTGCCGGGGAGGCTGAAGATGTTGCCTGGCTCATCGCCGTATCCCTCCTTGCACAGTTGCTTCATCATTAACAAGGTTGCCTGGAGCTGCCGACGCACCGCCTCACCTTCCATCGGAGGATGAGTCTTAATTTCAACACTGGGGGGGGATAAAACATTCTGCTGTTTGAGGCTATGATGAAATATCGCCGTATAGCTGCCTTGGTTGTCTTTGCATTTTCCCTCTCTTTTAATTCGTATTCTCAGAGATGACATTTCAAAAAGGTTTTTGGACTCGCAGCAGATGCTTTTTCTCACTAATTAACGCCGGCGAAGACAACTCTGACATTCTCTCTCCAACAGCAACACCAGCTCTCTCTCTCTCTCCCCCACACACCCTCGCAGCAGAGGCATCGGCACTGTTCATCTCCCCGCTTGGCACATTTACACCGGCTACAAGTTAATTGGCTAATCCCGAGTGGATGGAGGGATTGATGACCGTGAAGCGGCGGAGGTGGGGGGAGTCGGTAGACGGGTAGAGATGGAGAGAAATCGGGGGAAAAGAGGAAATGAGGGGGACATCGGGACCAATTAGCGATGTCCTCCCATCGTTAACTGGTAGCCGGGTCGTTAGCCGAGTCGGCGTCTCGGGGTGAGGAACACCTGCTGCAGGTGGCAGATGGGAGATTTTAGAGCCCAGAAGAAGACGTATGAGGGAGTGAAGGTAATTCAGCTCCCGTCCTCTTTCCTCTCATTACTGGAGCCCATCCAAAACCCATCGGTATGTTTGGCCTCTGGCTCTATTGGTTTCGTGTTGCTCATCACCGACGTAAAGCCCAGCAAACACTCACGTCTTATTAAATAACAACAGTGTGAAAAGTGAACCTTTACGTTGCCTGAACCTAACTGTTCATTTTGTTGCCTAAACTCTACGTAGTCATGTTAAGCCAACCCACTAAAGTTATCCTGAAACATAACTAAGCATTTTTTAGCATTGCGTCGTCCCGACGACGTTAGCATCACGATGTTTTACCTCGACAGAAAGCCAGTGGGATTTATTTTACTCTTCACAAATAAGCTCTTATGATTTTTGAAGCGTCGATCCAAAACGTCAGAAGTGAAAAGCTAATGAACTACATCGCGGTTGCAGGAGTGCGAGATTAATCACGAGGTTGTAAAGGCGTAACTAGTCGGCATGGTGACGTCAAGTTGTCTCATTTAGCCGCTGGTTAGAAACCATCTTTATTAAAGACACGTAAAATAAACATTCAAATCTCTGCATTTCAAGCATTTCAACAAAACGTTGACTTTGAATGAGGGAACAGGAAGTGCAAAAATGCTGACTAATGGTTATACACGATAATAACATCCGTTATCCATTTCTTTTTATTTAAATATTACGATATTACTTTCTCTAAACATCAACCCACCGTGATTTTGACTCGTCATTATTTAAATCTGGCCCAAAAAAACTCAACTCACGACGCAGTGCCTGAACACAGCCTTACTTGGATGAATAACTGTAATGTGATTACTCTTATGGTAACGGTAATCCACCAATAATCACAGCAATGCGATCATTTGATTAGTTAGCGTGAACACATTCTGCACTCCAAAAACACGGTTAAAAGTTCTGCGAAGTAAGAAGTCGCAGAAATCGTCGTTTCGTGTTCATCGCTACTAAAACGTGTTGGCGGCCACTGGACTGTTTCTAGCGGCCATTTTTAAAACTAAACAGGCGTTTTGATGTTCCGTACGTAAGCACAGATTAACGCTATTCGGAAACGACTCGTAAATTCTGTGTTCGTGTAACTTCAACAAACCCATTACGTGGCACACAGACCTGGAAGGGTCTGTTTGTTTGGGTTTTACATCCTCCATATTTGGTGGTCGATGTTCTTGCGTAGCTCGACAAGCTGTTGCACTCCGTCGTTGCCAAACCTAATGTACATCACCGTTGTTTACAGCGTAGACTCAGTGTGAGGAGAGTAAACCGATCCTGAGCACCCATCCGGTCCTCCCGGTCCAGCCCCGGTCCGGCCCCGGTCCCAGCAGCCTCACATCAGACCCGGTTAGCCTCATCACGCCGTTTCCTTCCCACTCCTTTCAATCTATTCCTGTGTGTTGGCCAACACACACACACACACACACACACGCCAGCTCGCCGAGGAAGCATCCAGGATGCTCCTCGGATACGAGACGGCAGCCGGCCAAGAAAAGCAACAACAACAAAAAGGCACAGGAGGGATTTAGTCAAGTGCTCATTTAAATACGAGGAAGCAACAGACTGTGGAATTTGAATGAGATTATGAGAAGGGAGACAGGGTGGGATGAATTTCAATTTGAGAGCATTACATGTATTCTCTCTACCCCCCCTCCTCCCCCCCCCTCCCCCGCCTCACCCAGCATCCCTCCCAGAGGTGGGATGATGACTCCCGACAATGAGCGGGGGTGGAGGGGGGGGGGGAGTTGGCAGCACCACATAGTTATTAAGGCACGGCTGCTCCTCCCCGCCTATTTATCTGTGTACACAAAACACTTGTGTACATGCAAACACACACACACACACACACACACACACACACACACACACAAGGATCCCATTTCAAAGAGCATCTCAGCAGCAGCTTCACTGCAGTGGTACGCATTGCACCTCGAAAACCTCATTTATATATATATATATATATATATATATATATATATATATATATATATATATATATATATATATATTATATATAGGATGTATGTAGTGTGTGAGGAGGTGTGTGTGTGTGTGTGTGTGTGTGTGTGGGGGGGGGGGGGGGTCTAATGCAGCTTCAAAGGCAGCAGCAGGTTGAGGAGAGAGACACTGAAGGAGGCAGAAAGAGACAGATGGAGAAAAAACAGCGAGTGACAGGAAGAAAAAAAGAGCAAGGAGGGTGAGAGAGAGAGAGAGGGAGAGAGAGAGAGAGAGAGAGAGAGAGAGAGAGAGAGAGAGAGCGAGAGAGGGAGGGAGGCGGGGGGGAGGAGCGAGAGAGAGAGAGAGAGAGAGAGAGAGAGTAAAGAGGGAGGGGAGGTCGATCCAACAGCGCTGGTGAGACAGAAGTTTCAGCTCTGCGCTGCTTCACACACCGCCAGGACGGGAGACAGCAAACACAGCAGACAGACAGGCAGACAGACAGACAGACAGACAGACAGGTGAGACAACACTTCCTCTAATTCTTCTCCTCCTCTTCTTCACCTCTGTAGTTTTATTTGGGGGGGGGGGCATCCCTTTTGCACGTTGCGATGCGACACGCGCGTGAAGGTGAACGCGGCGCGCGCGAGATCCGATGAACTTCAGCGTCAAGTTGTGAGCGCGCGTGCAGTGCAGGCACGCGACCCGGAGTCCGGAATGAGCGTCGTCGTGCACATGGACCGTTAAGTGTTGCCTAATGCTGTGTGATGGTGGTTGGGGGGGGGGGCGCTGTGCGTGAGCGTGTGTGTGTGTGTGTGTGTGTGTGTCTGTGCGCGTGCGCGTCGTGCAGCATGCATTATTTATCCCGCACCGATCTCAGTCAGCCCAGAGGGAGGATGTGTGTCTCCTGTAACGGGCTGATATGAAGACCTGCATTCTTTCCTACGTGCACCTTGTTAGTGACATCTGTGCACCGCCCCGCCATCCTCCAGTGTATTTCATTATGACCCCCCCCCCCCAGGGAGCAGGAGGCCGTGATGACATCTCTCTGATCTTCCAGGTGTCTCCGCTGAGGGAAGCTTGCCTCCTTTTGTCTGCGGCGCCTTTAATCCGGATTACACGTTTGTTATCTGCCGTTTACGTTACGGCCGGTGCGTTCTTTGTGGCAGTTACACCCCACTCTGGGTCCAGATCTACGATATCAAACAGGTTAATGACACCCTGCACCCCCCCCCCCCCCCCCCCCCCCCCCCCCCTGGAACTCGTTAAGGGGATTCACAGAATATCACAACAGTAACTGAAACTTCTCCAACGGTGGACTCTGATTCTTCAACAGGATCACGACTGTTCCGGAGCAGCAGGTGTTCCACTTTAATGAGCCGCCGTGTTAACTGGTGACGAGTCTGAGGTTGTGGTGACTTATGTAAGCGGCAAACGCATATTTAAAATAGATGGAAGGCTTTTTTTCAAGGACGTTTTAAACGTTCTGCTGGTGTTTTGCAACAGCTGCCGTCGCTATGAGCGACCGCGGACGCATTCGGCTGAGTCACCAGGTAACACGGTCACTCGTTGAGCCTGAACACCGGCGGTGAGGTTGTCTCATTGGCTTGCTTGCTCAATGTTTCTCTCAGAAGAAAAGACCCTCGTCGTCGTCAACGCGTACTCATGTTTTATCCAGTATAGTTTGGCCATCTAGTGTCTGGATGTTTTATGTTCGGTCATCAGAAACGATATTCCAACGGTGACTCAAGTTCTTCAGAATTCAAACGCGATCACAACCTCTTCAAATCAGAAAGTCAAAATCCACGTTTATGTTTGGCCACTAAATATCAAGCTGCTAGCAAATGTATTCCACCCACTGATGGATTTTGTTTAACAGCTGATTAATGATCAATTCATTGCCAAACTGCATGTGGACGCTAACGTAGGTCTTCATTGTTAACAAGCTTTTAAAGGGTCGATACGCAGCTTTCATTTGTCACCGTTGGGGTCGGTTTATGGACCAACGTAGAGCCAGAAATGGACCTGAACATTATAAACCCTACGAATTCACGCTTTCCTCTGAGTGATGCTCTCGGCTCTTAAAGTCGAGCTTTTGATGATTAAAGTTCGTGAATAGCGATAAATCGTGACATGAAATATCGTATCGTCCCATGCCGGGTCATGGGAATTATGTAAAATCACGCTATTTTATCCCAAAATGCATACAGTCGGAGATGGCGGCAAGACTTTTCCAAAAACAAATGAATAACCGACCACAACTATGCCGACACAAATCAGAGGCTTTTCTAGTCTGACCGGAGTCACATGGTCTAGTAGAAATAACCAAGGGATGAATTCAAGGTCATATTCTCAAGCTGCTTGTCAAAATAACCAAAACACATTTAAATGCACTTTCATGACAAACTAAACCATGAAATTGATTCAGTAACACGACGGGGGAGGAGCTGGTGCAGGAATTAGAACAACAAGACTAATTACATGAACGACCTTCCACAAGTCAGCCGAGGATAGCTTTCAGCGAGGAACATGAGCATGTGGTTGGTGGTCTTTTCTAAAGGGAAGAGGGATGTGAAAAGCTGGAGGACTAGACTGGTGCTGCAGAGGTACAACCACCAGTATGTTCCAGATAAAAAAAAAAAATACTGGCATTTTGAAAAGGTGGTTTTGGCTGCTGTCGGATACAATACACCTCTGTAGAGGACTCGGAGAGGTCCTTGAATGCCACACAGGGAACAGAGAACAAGCAGCCACGTGAGATTATTGACCGGCTGCAGGTGAGTTTGTTGTGGAGCAACTGACTGAAAAACAAAGTACGGTGTGAGAAATGAAAGGTTCTGATCAACCGTTATGAACGAGTCCTAAAAGAAGCAGAGAAACGCAGCATCCTGAAAACCTCACACACAGTTAGTCCTCTAGAACCAAACCCTGAACTCTTCCCTCCAGGTAGCAGAAGGTCACCCTTAAACCCTCCATCTGGTCCCACATAGTCCTTCAGGGACTTCATGCGTCACACGTGCGGATAATTTGCGGCTAGCTCCGTTAGCTTGCAAGTTCTCCCGGAGGAAACGATCCAGCCCAGATTTCTGTCTTTGCTTTGGTTTAGTTGTTTGAAACGATTTAAGTGAAATTTTCTGCTGGAAAAGCTTTTGGGATGGTTTGGGCCTCGATGTACGCTGTAACAGCGGTGAGCACAAAGTTAGTCAAAATGGCTAACTGCTAACAAGACGCTAATAAATAGAGTCGTTTCTGAAGGTGTTTTCGGACGGGACAACATTTTAAACGTGATCGAACTCGAGGGAAATGGAAAGAAACTCGCAGACATGAAATTTTGTTACATTCATGGTCCCCAGAGAATGAATCCTATGACTTAACAGTTTTGGATTGTTGTGTAATGTCTTTACTGCTGTTGGATTGGTTGACATTTCAACAGACACTCGTGGTCCCCAGAGAATGAATCCTAGTGATTTTCAGTCATCCCCTAACTTTTATTTTTAACGCCACAAACAGGTTAACGTTTTTGGGGCTTTTATTGTTATGTCTTCATGTCTGTTGGATGGATTCCCTTGGACGTTTGTGCAGACATTCACGGTGCCCAGAGGATGAATCCCCTCACGATCCGGCCCATATTTCAGTTTGCCGATATTCAATGACCAATCCTTAGAGCTAATTGTCAAATGTTAGCCTGTTGACATGTTAGTGTGTTAACAGGCTAACATTTGACAATTAGCTCTAAGGATTGGTCATTTTTAATGGTAGACATGAAGCTACACACCTTTCGTCCAATGAGGCGGTGATGTATCAACCAATCATACGTTTTTGTTGATTGCCATTTCTTGCTGCTATTTAACGACAACGTCACCAACACTTCAACGGTGACTCCCGACGATGTAGCCGGTCACAAACGGCCAATTCTGTTGCTTTTGTCGCTACTATTGTGAGACTGTTAACATGATACCTGCTAGCATTTTAAGCTCCTGACTCACTAGAGATTTAGTACAAATTAAACATTTGACATTTGTTTATTCGTGTGCTGAACAATTGAAGTAAAATCCATGAAACTGAAGGAGAGAGTGTGACGTGAGTGAGAGACTGACTAAACCGGATTATGGTTAAACCGGTCTCTGGTCCCCCTCTGATGGATTTCTCCTCTTAAAGTCGTGTAAAATGGCAGCTCTGAAAAAGAAGCTCTGATTCTGAGGAAGTGACGTTAAAGCTGTGCTCCGTAGAAAGAAGAGGTTCAGGATTAGAGTTCATAGAGACAGATCTTCCTCCGTTGTTGGCTTCGGCTCACACCTCCAAGTCTTTCTTCTTGTGCTGCCACTTCCTGTCAGCCCCCCCCGGACCCCGGCTGGTCCTGCATCCACAGCTGAGCAGGCAGCTGACAGCACGGTGACAAGTGTTGAAGATGAGAGGCGATGGAGGGAGGAAGAGGGAGGACGGGGGACTAATGAGAAGGACCACAACAGCAGGGGTCTGTCACTGCACCTCCAGACATCAGCCCCCCCCCCCCCCACCGACTCCCTTTGATATCTGGTCCCGAGTGACCAGGTCTCTCCATCCCCAGCTTGTAAGGTGGGGGGTAGGGGGGCTTATCAGCTACTGGTGCTTTATTTATTTATTTATTGTGACGTTTCTCCTCGTAAAGAGATGAGAAGAGGAGGGAGGTGTCACATGGATCAAAAAGAAGAAATCCAAAGAAGATCCAACGAGAAAGGATTGTTTATTTTTAGAGACCTGTTCTTCTCACGTTTAGCTGTTAAATACATTCGTGCTGGTTTCAGCTGAACGTCAACATGAATGGGGAAGAATCATTTAAAAAATCCATAACTGAGGATGTTTCCTAACAATATGTCTGAATCTAAAATATGTAATCTCTCATTCTGTTACATAAAGCTCTGGGGTCTTAAGGAATATTTGGATGCTTTTCACGTTGGAGTCACATAGGTCACAGAGGTCACAGAGGTCACGGGGTGAAAGCAAAAAAAACCCTCAAAATCAATGCGTTGGGGAGATAAAAGGGCTTTCACGATGTCGCTGCGTCTGCAGGAAACGGAGCTGCTGATGAAGAGCTTCTGACTGTTACTGTAGAAAACAAACGCCGCCGATACGCCGCCGCGTTCCCCTCATCACCATGTTGGCGTCGTGGTTGTTGTTACAACAGTGTGTATCGTTTTATATAAAAGTATAAATATGGTCCACATGCAATTTCATTTTTAACACTTAACATTTATCCTGCAAATGACTAAAGATAAAAATATACTAATTAAATATAAAAACTCACTGAAATGGTGTCATCTTGTGTGTAATTTGGGCTACTGTGCACCGCGGTGACACCTTTAATTAATTGGTGTGCGTACACATTATTTAGGACGTTTGTGTGCAAGCAGACATTAATCTGATTGGAGGACAGCCCTCGGCCTCCGTCTGGTCCTGTGAAGACTTCGTGGGGGATCAGACACCTCCAGGTTGTCTTGGTTGGTGAATGGGCCACTAATAGAGTCTACGTTTTTAGGATTCACAAAAAACACCAAATTTCCAGCCTCTCAGACGACGTCCCAACCGCTGCTTCAATGCTACTTCTTGGGTCGATCAAAAAACCTGGTTTCAAAAAACTAAAGGCAGTGTGAGGTAAAAGCATGAAATATTTATAAATGTAAACTTTAAGAGAGAAAAAAAGGAGGTATTTTAGTTTAGACGCCAGGTGCCTGCTGTCAGTTCTCCTGCCCAGAAAGCTCACACTCCTCTGGGCTTTGTGTCTGCAGCGATGATGTGAAGCTGCAGCTCAACCGTCGCTGTGGATCGACTCGAAACAGAATAATCTTTCAGTACCTTCCTGTGATGTCAACACATTTATTTATCCCTCGTAAGGCCAAGAATGATGGCAGATTAAGTGTCCTATGGTGCAGTCTTAAGCCGGATCTACATGTATACAGATATTTTACCCTCCATTAACAAATTAAATTAGTCCACACCTTTTGGTATTTACAAAATGTATCCGGTGTTGTAGTCAAGACCACCTTAACCGAGACCAGGTCATGACCAAGACCAGAGTGTATGGAGACAGACGACAAAAACTTTGAGGGTGAGAACAAGTCAAGACCAGGACCACGGCAGAACAAGACAGAGTCAAGTCCAAGACTTCAGGGGGTTGAGACCAAGTCTAGATTGGAACCAAGGCAGGACGAGACCAAGTCAAGACCAAGACTTTGAGTGGTTAAGACCAAGTCTAGATCGGAACGTAGGCAGGATGAGACCAAGTCCAGACCAAGACTTTGAGTGGTTGAGACCAAGTCTAGATTGGAACCAAGGCAGGACGAGACCATGTCCAGACCAAGACTTTGAGGGTTTGAGAACAAGTCTAGATCGGAACCAAGGCAGGACGAGACCAAGTAAAGACCAAGACTTTGAGGGGTTGAGAACAAGTCTAGATCGGAACCAAGGCAGGACGAGACCAAGTCAAGACCAAGACTTTAAGGGGTTAAGACCAAGTCTAGATTGGAACTAAGGCAGGACCAGACCAAGTCAACACCAAGACTTTGTGGGGTTGAGACCAAGTCTAGATCGGAACCAAGGCAGGATGAGACCAAGTCAAGACCAAGACTTTAAGGGGTTAAGACCAAGTCTAGATTGGAACTAAGGCAGGACCAGACCAAGTCAAGACCAAGACTTTGAGGGGTTGAGACCAAGTCTAGACCAGAACTAAGGCAGGAGATATTTCAGTCTGGACCAAAGTGCTGGAAGACAGTCTTTGTTGTTATTTCCGCTAGCATCCCTCGCTACACGCCTCTCGTGGTGGAAATGTCAATCCGTCTGTTTGCAACGGACACGTTGGGAAATAACGTTCCGGTTTGTGTTGGTTTTCCCCTGAACGTATCTACCCTGGTGAGTACACTGGAATTTTTACTGATAGAAACAGCGATCAAAAACAAGGAAAATAAGACCAATGTGGTAAAAACAACACAGAATATAATATTTTGTGGAACATTTCTGTGTATTTCTCTAAATTCTGCGAAGACTAAAAACATCACCAGCACAATTTTGCCCCTTTGTTCAATAATTACATAGCAGAGAAATCCAGTGCAGAAGAGGTTTTATTCACCCACGGTTGCAGTAACCTCTCTCTCTCTCTCTCTCTCTCTCTCTCTCTCTCTCTCTCTCTCTCTCTCTCTCTCTCTCTCTTGTTATTGTTGCTATCACAACAGCTTCAGTTTAACTGTATAATATGAATCAAAGGTCAGACTGCTGAAACACATTTTGGTAAAAGTACATAATGACGCCCATGCAGAGGTGGCTGATGGGGGGGTTCTGTAGCCTGAACATTACATCCCAAATTAAACTAAAGTTCTGACTACCAGCGTAATATTTGAGGGTATATTTGAACGGTTGCTTACGTTATGGAGCAACATTATCTTTCCTTTTCCGTCTAATGCATGTAGGTCCAATATTAACTCACTTTTAGCTCCGTTTTTGGTCTCAATCTACCTGTCACTTTAACGGCTAAATGCTTCACCGTCTGGTCTCTAACCATAGCCACGTCGTCATTGAATTGACAAGGGAATATTTGTCATTTCGCCTTTTCTTTTTGCAAAAATGTTTAAATGAGATGCATTTCCATCAACTGGTTAGGAGAGAATAAACTGGGCTATGTAGGAAACGCTTTGCACAATCAGAATATATATCCATTACGACATCGACTTAACACTACAGACGATTGTATGACGGCGTATGAGGGCCACTGTAGGAAAAAGAAACGGAACCGAGGGAGGGGGGCAAAATTCAGAGAAAAAAAGTTGCAAATTTGCGACTTTATTACGATGCTAACAACCGGCATTTATGCTAGCTAAAATCTCATGAATGAACGTATTTATGTTTGTAATGAATCATCCCAATGTGTGACAACGCCTCGTTAAGGTCCTTATGATGATGTTGATTCTTATTGTTGATTTTATTCATATGAGGACAAACTGTCATCTTATGGATGTTTATTGATCGGGGCGGTTGGGCTAAGATGCTAGCGGTAGCTTTCACTTGTTGTCATAGCAACGGCAAACATCTGGTGTTAGCGTACCGAAGCAACTTGTTTATATCAGTTTATATGTAAATGTGAATATATGCCAACAGAAAACGGAGGTGAGAGAGGGGGGCAAGATTATTAACTAAAAGAAGGCGCAAATTTGCAACTTCATGAATTAGTAAAGTAAGCAAAGTGTTAGTAAAGTTTCTGTAAAGTGTTTTTTTCTCTTAGAGTATTGCCCCCCACTCTGGGCTCCATTTTATTTTTGTTACCCACTGTGGCCCTGATTAGTCTTTTAGTTTTCTGTCGTAAAAAAATATCGCCTATAGCAACTTTTAAGTAGAAATTCCTGCCCTGCCAGACAAATAACGGACGTGTACACAAGCTGAAAGTCAGCATTTCACTGAACACACACACACACACACACACACACACAAACACACACAGGATAATGAGCAGAGATGGAAACCATCGTCTTGAATAAGCAGATCAGCTCCAGCGCCTCGTGTTGCCGCCTGTTTGTGAGGTTTGATGAGCAGATTAAGACAAAGTGTCGGAGGCGCTGAGTGTTTGCTCGTCGGGATCAAGCTTCTTCAGCAGCTCTCGCTGATTCTGTCTCCGGGGCTTTCAAGGCTGCGTGCACTAATTCTAACAAAAAAAATCAGAATGCCTTTTTTACTTTAGATGGCAGTGAGGGAGGAGGAGGAGGAGGACCTCCCCTTTGTTGTTGGGAGATGGGGCCGGTTGGCCTTCAGCTGGAGCTCCACAATGGATGTTTGTCTGAACTCATGAAGCAAAAGATGTTTCGTCTTTTGTGTGTGTCGGGATGTATGCCTTCATGACACACGGACGTTATATGAGGAATCAGACGTAGCGTTTCACCAAAACTTCTGTGAAATGTGATAATAAGTCACGTTTAATTGCTGTGGGATGTGAGGATTGTCCATAATCTCCAAAAGAATACATAAATAAAAGCTGCTGTCTCTGCTCCCGTACTTCAGAGCAATGCATGATGGTAAATAACATTATATCCCATCATGCATTGCTCCATGAAAATAACATATTTAATGTGAGCAGAGCATCGTAACACGCTCACAACTAACTTTCATTTATTCATTTGGGCAGCAGCAGCGTATAAAGCTCCTTTTGTTCTTACCTTTCAAAATAAAATCCCTAGATAAAGACGCGGCATCGCTGCTCGCCAAGGGGAACTTAAATCACGACAAATTAGCTTAAAATATGTATTTATTCCAAAAAATAAAAAATGTATGTGTTTATTATGGATGGATTCACCAGCCAACGTTTATCCTGCAGGTTTTAATTGAGCGACAGCAGCGACGGAATTAATGGAGTCCAGAAAATTATCTGAGTAGTGACTCAAAGTGTTTTTACATTTTACAGATGAGCTCAATATCCAGTCCTCTACAAAATCTTTTATCTAGTCCTCTATCCGGTCCTCTACAAAATCCTTTATCTAGTCCTCTATCCAGTCCTCTACAAAATCCTTTATCTAGTCCTCTACAAAATCCTTTATCTAGTCCTCTATCCGGTCCTCTACAAAATCCTTTATCTAGTCCTCTATCCAGTCCTCTACAAAATCCTTTATCTAGTCCTCTACAAAATCCTTTATCTAGTCCTCTATCCGGTCCTCTACAAAATCCTTTATCTAGTCCTCTATCCAGTCCTCTACAAAATCCTTTATCTAGTCCTCTATCCGGTCCTCTACAAAATCCTTTATCTAGTCCTCTATCCAGTCCTCTACAAAATCCTTTATCTAGTCCTCTACAAAATCCTTTATCTAGTCCTCTATCCGGTCCTCTACAAAATCCTTTATCTAGTCCTCTATCCAGTCCTCTACAAAATCCTTTATCTAGTCCTCTACAAAATCCTTTATCTAGTCCTCTATCCAGTCCTCTACAAAAACCTTTATCTAGTCCTCTATCCAGTCCTCTCCAAAATCCTTTATCTAGTCCTCTATCCAGTCCTCTACAAAATCCTCTATCTAGTCCTCTATCCAGTCCTCTACAAAATCCTCTAGCTAGTCCTCTATCCAGTCCTCCACAATCCTTCATCCAGTCCTCTATTTGTGTTAACTTGCTGGTGTACAAATCAAACTTCAGGAGACACGACGTGTTAGTTAGTGAGCTTCAGAGTCGGGGCCAATATTTAAGCTAGGCTAGGCTAATTACCTCACATGACATGAGATTCAAT